>JAWPHD010000931.1:0-376727 GCA_037043455.1 Cyrtodaria siliqua
ATATTGGCAGAAAAAAATTATAGCAGGTGCATTTAATGTGACACATTTAACATACTTATACAAGTTTCTATCCGAAGGTAGCACCTTCGGTAATCATATCCCTGTGATTTTCATCGTATGAAATAATTTATTAAAGTTGAGTATCAGCAGGTTGATACTAAAAGGAGAAGGAGTATGAGAGATATAGAGATCTGTAGCTTTTCCAATTCGTATCATTTAAATATTCTGTTGGAGAAGACTCTCTCATTTTTTAACATGTTGTTCTAATTTTTCCTGTTTAAGCGCTATGTCTTGCTCGATTGCTATGTGTTTATACAGATATTGTTTAAAAAATATAAATGAGGATCTGTATTTTGACATTTGTTGACGAATATAGAAATATTTTGCTAATAAAAATTATATAGTTTGATGAATCAGTTAAACAAAATGATATTGTTTCTAAATTTAAATTTAAATTATTGTTCACAGTTTTTAAGTATATCGTAAGATCAAGCCAGAACTTTTGCGCATGCATACACCTCCCAAAATAAGTGGTTTAATGTTTCAATGTTCATATTGCAAAAAGTTACAAAGAGTTGGGAGCCTGCCCAACTTGTATTTCATCAACGTTTTATTTGTTTGGGATAATATTCGCATTAAATATTTATATTGAAAATTTCTTAGTTTGGTGTCTATTGAGGATATAAACGGATTTGTGTATATTTTATTCACCAATTAAAGATCGGTTTTGCTTAACGTTTTTTTCCCCATTTTTGTTGCTTGTTTTGTTTTCTGTATTGTTTCTCTTGTTTATTTGGAAGTTGTAAAGAAACTTGTTTGCCTTTTCTGAAGTAAGTTAATTTTTCTAACGTTTGTGTTTAGTAAAGGTTCGGTATTAATTTGTTCGAATTTTTAAGACGATCTTTCCACTGGTTTCGAAATAACTGAAATAAGTTGGTTATATTTGAGAAAATCTGTAACTGGTATGTCATAAAGTTCACTAAATTCTACAAGTGTATAGAAATCTCTTTTCCTGTAATCATATATTTGTTCTATGTATTTTATTCCTTTATTAAACCATGTATTATGAAACAGGGTTTTTCCTTCGATGTGTATTTGAGCATTATTCCAGATTATTTCTTTGCCAATGTTTAGTTTATTATGCTGTTTTTATTTTTATCCATGGTCGTTATTATTTGCTGTAAAAATATTCACTTTTTTGAAGCATGTTTATTACGTTTTTTTCTTCTAAGTTACATTCGAAAATGTGTATTCCGCCGTATTGTTCAGGTTTAGACAGGTAATAAACGTTTCCAGTAAACCTAGAATTATTTGTCGTCAAATATTCTTGTTGATCCTCAAGGATAACGATAAAATGAATTTATGGAATATCAATCATTTTGTAAAGACCACCATTTTGATAACTTTGCGTAAGCACATTTCTTTTCGATTTTATCGGGCTTTGAGTCCCAGATAAATTCAAACATAAGATTATTAATTTTGTTTTAACTTTGCATTCGATTGAAAAGGCAATAACGGTTAAGGGGTAAATTAATTTTGGGAGCGCAAAAGTTTTAATCACTGTGATTTTTCCTATCAAAACTGAGTTTTCTATGTTGCCAGCTTTTTAAGCAATTTTTAAATTCTTCTATCTTTTGAATCATAGTTAGGCATCAAGCATATGCTTTGTCTCCGGTGTAAAATTCTATTACCCAAGGGTTTTTGCTTTTTCTGAGGTCCAATGAAATTGTTTATGTAAGAGGTATTTCAAATCCGTATTTTTAATGACCTGTGCTCTTAAAACGCTACATTTTCCCATATTTAATTTCAAACAGATTATGTAACTAAAGTTGTCTAATACTTTTACAAGTGTTTCAAATGAACGTTTTGAACCATCCGTTAAAAACGTTGCATATCATCCGCAAAAAAGGTATTTTTAAATTCCATACCCTGCATACGTATACCTTTAATATTATTATTGTTTAAAATTTCGTATGACAAAAGTTCGATACAAATAATAAATAAATAATGGAGATAAAGGACAACCTTGACGGACACCTCTTTGAATTGGGAAAAGTCTGTCATGTGACCATTATTTAAAACACAACTTTTAGAATCAGTATAAAATAGTTTTTACACTCCAATGCTAAAAGTGAGTCACCAAAATTGAAATGTTTTAATGATTTGAATATGAACTCATGATTAAGGGGCTATCAAATGCTTTTTCAAAATCTGCAAAAAATAGAAGAGCTGGAAGTTGATTGTCTTCTAGGTGATCTAGAATTTCACATAAAAGTCTAATCTTTTCGTCCGAATATATCGTCCTTTTAAAAAAACTCTGTTTGCGACGAGCTATTTATTATTTTTATTAACACATTTTTTATTCGATTGGCCATATAGTTTTTGTTGCTAGCTTGTAGTCGACATTCAATAAGCTTATGAGGGGCCTCCAGTTTTCTAAGTGCGTTGTGTCCTTGCCCGTGTTTTTGGGATGAGTGTTATTAAACTTTGTTTTTGCAGGTTCAGTCATGTTTTTGTATTTGATAAGAATAGTTAATTGAGGCTATATAGAAATGTTTTATATCATTCCAAAATATCTTGTAGAAACTCTGTTGTTATACCGTCTGAACCTGGACTTTTTTGGTTTTGCATTTGTTTCAAGGCTAAACTACATTCATACTCTGTTAAAATACCGTCACATGTTTCTTTTTCTATTTCACACTAAGTTTATTTATTGAATTATTAAAGAAATCAAACTGTGATTCTTGACAACGCTTTCTTTTCCATACAATTTACTATAATACATCTTTTGAGCCTCTAAAATTTCCTGTTGAGTTTGAATTTACTTTTCCGTTAACAATTAGTCCTCGTAATAACTTTGGTATCAGCTTTTTTTCTTTTACTAAGTTTGAGAAAGCGAATTCTTGTGTTTTTATTATTCATTATATTCTAACTTTGTCAGCCTTTTGATCGTAACAAGATTACCGTTTATCTTTATTATCAATGAGTTCATTTAGTTTGCGTTTATTAAGTCTAGTTCTAATTTAGCAGTTATCAATAATTTGTATGTTAGAAGACCGTTTTGTATTTTGGTGCTTTTAGTTGTTGTTAAGTTCAAATTAATCATTCTTTTCTTTTTCACTTGTCTGCTTTCTTTTTAGTACTCGCATATTTTATAGTCTCGTTTCTGATTGTTCCTTTTATAATTTCCCACAGAGTATTGTTTATATCTGCAGTTTCTTGTATGCATTTTCTTATTGTTTCTTGATATTCGTGTTGTAAAATCAGGCTGTTGTTTATTTTAAAGAAACCGGGACCTTTGATTAGGTTGCATTAAATTAATTTGAATACTTACAATAGAGTGGTCCGACCTGAATCCCGCGTTAATCTTACTATATTGTGTTGAGTTTGCAAAGATTTTCAGATATCAAAAAGATAATCAAGTCTGTAGAAAATTGGAAGGTTTTGGTGTTTGAATTGCCAAGTGAATTGTTTTTTGTCCGGACTGTAGTACTCGCCAAATATCTACCCAAGTTATGCGTGTCAATTATCGAGTTAAGTTGCTTTCGAACATTTTTATTAGTATCAACTCGTCCATTTCTTTTCATCAGTTTCTATATTCAAAACAGAAATTAAAATCACCACACAATAATAAGGTTTATGTCTTCCATTATCTATAATATATTGTATCTAATTTCTCAAAAACGTGTAATGTCATCTTTATTTGGATTTCTTATCACGGAATAGTTTTGTGGGTCTTTGGTATTTCTCGGCAGATATCTCGTAGCTTTGAAATAGCCACACATTGGTTTGTCAACCAGTTTTTAATTCTTCTTTAGATTTTCTATCATTAAGCTCTTACTCAATTCATTTATAACATTGTCATCGTGATTTAGCATATTTCTGATTTTGCTCATCTTGTAATTTATCATAGTTTCTGCTTTTCTCGTTTACGTTGTTTCTTAGCACGTCGTCTCTTGAGTAAATTTTCTAATGTTGAGAGATTTAACCTCTTTTGAAGTTTCTTTTTGGAACTTCTTTAAGAGGTTTATAATGCATTTCATACCGTTAGATTAGTGTTTTGCTTATCTATTACACCTGTATCAAACCAGGCGTTATTAAATTTATTATAGTCTCTTCGTTTTTTTCCATTTCCTTTATTTGTTATATAATTTAAAAAAATATATTTTAATATAAAAATAATTATATACAAAATAGACAATGGAAATCAATGTTTGCAACTTTCTTAAAATTGGATTACATAATCCATGTGAAAATAAGCCATCAAAAGATTCTAATATTATTGCAGTTTTGCATAAAAAATAGAGTAAAAAACAAGTCATGCATTACCGTGTCTAATATGTAAAAAAGGCACTTCATGCAAAATAACTATCAAGTGTGTGTGGTTTGCGGTGCAGCTTCAATTAGAAAAATGAACGATTAATGGAGGTTAAAGTCGTACAACCGCTTGAGTGTCTCGGATTTAGACGTATTAAGGTTTAAATTATATTTTGAATAACTTATTAAAAAAATTAAACGTGTGTTCTTCACTACCCTTATTTAAAAAAAGTTTTAATGAAATCAAGTTAATCACCATTTTATGGGTGATTTATTTATATATGTATTTTAGGCGTTTTCTGTTGTAATTTTAGGCGAAACAGAGTGAGACGAAAATTACAACAGAACGCCTAAAATACATATATATCCCATACGACTTCCAAGAAAACAGTGACAAAATGAAATTAAAAAAAACACAAGTTCACTAACTAAATTGAAACTATAAATTTGGCTTCAATAAGTTAGTGAACTTGTGTTTTTTTTTTATTTCATTTTTTGTCAAACACAAAAAAAACACACACAAAAAAAACAAAAAAAACAAACAAAAAAACACAATAAAAGGGCAACTTCCAGTAATAGATATTTGAAGCAATTTTTTGCTGTTTTGAAGTTGCCCCATTTTTTCATTTTTTTTTTTCATTTGCAACACATTTTTTAATTGAAAAAAAGACATTTGATATACATTTTCAAAAGTTTAATAATAACACCACACAACTCAATTTAATAACATATTTGCAATATTTACATTATAGACATAAAGTCTCGTTTTGTAATCCAAATCAATGTTTGTTAAAATAATCCAATGTCAGACAGAATGTTTATATCACTACTGGTCATCAGCGGGCGGCTGGTCAGGAGGAGGCATCAGGCTGCTTGTTCATCAGAGGGAGGAGGCACCAGGCTGTTGGTCAGGCTGTTGGTCGTCGAGAACTTGGTCTACCACGCTGCCCTGGGAGTCTCGGTTCTGGTTGAGCAAGGAACTGAACGAAGCGTTGAAGCTCATCCGATCAAGGCTTCCCCCCTGGGAAGGCAGCTGCGGCATGTTCAGAGTGGCGTAGTTCGTTTGTCACTAAACGGTGGGGCAGCTGGGTGACCTGGGGTGATGATCTGGTGACGGTCTGTGCAAGGAAACGTGCACTGCACCCACTCGGTGTCCATGGAATTCCAGGGAGACACACCGGGATTACGTCTGGGTGCCCCACTGGCTAGGGGGGAGGCCTGCAACTGGCACTGGTCCTGGTTGCTGCTGGACAGTAGGCAGAAGGCGCCCGTACAGGTTGTGGACATGCTGCTGCTGATGCTGCTGAGGCTGCTGCTGAGGCTGCTGCTGCTGACACCTGACGTTCGGCGGCGTTAGTGCATCATTCTCCGTTACTCATCTCGTCGCAGAGCAGGAAGAATCTGGTCCTTGTGAATGTTTCCAGATCTCTGGGCGTACCTCGTTGAACTGACTGGACAGGTAGCACGCACAGGTGATACTTGTCTAGGCTGGTGGTGGGCCGTAGAGTCTGCAGCAGGTCCATGGAGAGCTGGGTTAACTCGTTCGCTCTGCTCCCGATCTGGGACTGCATCTTCGTCGATGGCGCGCCTTAGTACGAGTCGTTGGCGGCCGGAGCCTCTTCTTGCCCCTGCGGACGGTCGTAGGTGTCCTCGGTGTCGAGACGGGCGTGGCAGCGAAGAAGACTCCGACGTTGGTTGAGGAGGGTGGGATGTCAGGCATTCTCCGGAACGTCCAGGATGAAGTCGTCATCTGGTTCAGGGATCACCTCTACGGAGGTCGAGGGTAGAGGCCGCGGCCAGGGGCGCTCCAGCTGCAGCTGCCGCCTTCGCCTTCAGAGAGACAGTGTTCCACCTGGAAACCTTCTATCATGTTGGGGATCAGGAAGGAGAAGTTGTCCAGGATCCATCTGAAAAGACACCAAATTAAAAGAAATATTAATATTTCCACACATAATAAACATGTATTATAATAATGTGGTACTGACTGATACTGTCTGTCATAGACAAGCACCAATTAATAGATTATTATGAAAAATAAAATAATTAAAACACTACAGAAATTAATACAACTATTTGTACCAAAATGTTTGCAAAAATCATAATAATGTCATAATAATATTTGACTGTACTGTCACATAACACAGATTTTACAGAAATTAAGAATAATATTAACTCTATAAATTATGTTTAAAAAATAAACAACATTATTACAAAGCTCAATGCATTACTTTGGCATTATTAAAATAAAATGTCAAAAAAATACGTTAAAATCATTTTAAAAATTAATTATTATACATTTCAACAGTTAACATTACTGCAACATATGAGAAGACTAACATGACAAATAAAACTGGGCAAGCTGAAATAAAAATGTTATTAATAAAATTATTAAATAATTGTAGATACTTACTGGTCTCTGTCTGTGATACGGACTGCTCCCTGGCCGGACTTGGTTTTCCTCAGACGAGAGAGTCGGGTACCGGATGGACTCGTACCAGAGGGTCAGCTCTTCTCTGGTCACCGTTGCATCACATCCACCTGGTCCTCCCACAGCTCATCCCTGACCGTCTTGTCTCAGCCATCCCTCTTGGACTTGTCGTAGAGGCAGGGGTTCTGTTGGATGAAGTCCACCATCATTCTTCTTCTTCAGTGGCAGACATGTTGACAGTCTTCCTTGCCTTCTTTGCCTTCTTCTGGGGATCTGTCTCTTCTTTGTCGAGGGGAGACAGACCTCGAGCGGCAGGAACCTCGGCAGGAACCTCGGGAGGAACGTCGGCAGTAACCTCCGAGTCTGTGTCAGAAACCGGCGGCGTTGGTGTGATCGTGTGCAGTCCTGGTACTGGCCTTCTTCACCCTTGGAGGCAGTCTTCTGTCCCTGGGCATAGCGTTGGTCCGTAGAGCGTCGAATTGTAGAGGTGGTTTTAGTGTGTGTCGGTGTCGAAGCGGGTTATGGTCTGCTGCTCTCATGGGACCCCTATTTATATAGGGTCGCCCTAATCGGATTATCTCGGGGATTAACCGGCTACTCTACTCGGCTACTCTCGCTACTCTCGGCTACCTCAGCTACCTCTCGCGCGAAGAGCCGGGCGAAGATCTGATTGATCGTTTACTCTCGGACCGGACGTGGATCGCCCTCCTAATTCTGGCTATTTTGGCACACGTCAGCACGGGAGGTCCAGCTACCTGCGGGTGTGATCGGGCACTTACCGGGCACTTACGGGCACATGCGGGTTGGTCGTACGACGGATCTGTTGAGGGTCGGTTGCTTACACTCTGTCGACACTACGCACGACCACTACGGTAGAGAGCTGCAGATGGCTATACGAAAGCTCACAGAGGGTGGGCCGAGACAAGGGGACCTTCAGGGGACCCCTCGGTACTGACCACAAGACGACCCCGGGCCGACGGTTTTTGATCGGCTACTGTTTTTCAACATTTTTAAAAACAGTAGCCCGATCACTTTTTCGGTACCCGACCCTCGGAGGACTGAGGCGATCGTGCCAGACCTTTCCCCCGAATGTATAGGGTAGTGCGGGACAGTGCTCGCACGTTCCCGATTATTTTCGCAATAATGCGGCCGATCGACCAGAAAAAGGATCGGGTACTCTCAGGGACCAAAACAATCCTTGGTGAAATGAGCGTATAACGTAGCTGACGTCATGAAAACAACAAAACGACGTCATGAGTTCTCTTACAAATTGCCGACATATATAAGGTAAATTGACAACATTAAAAGTAAAACTATCACTTCGTAGATGAAATAAGCAGAGCCTCGTATCTTATTGTTTTAACCAATCTCAGTTTATTACAAAATCAATAATAATACACAGTCACGCATGTAAGATCCTCTATGTCAGACAAATACATAACTAAAATAAGCGAGTGACGTTGCATAGTTGTGTCACATTCGTAACATCTCCATCGAATCCACGAACACACCGAACATAGCTGGTATTTACCATTTTTTTACGAATGAGTTGTGTCAATAATAGGTCAATAGTACCCATGATGTAGATTGTATTCCATGTTTAAACATGATTTTAAATCTACGGAACTGATTAAAAATCCTTAAGAAAACCGCATATTTTCCCTTTTTCAATTTGTAAAACTTATTTACTTCACTAATTTGTATTATTCAATGGCAATTACGGCACATGCTTTGAAATTCATACAGCTAAGGCATTTACATTGAAAGGTAAAGAAGGTATTTAATATGTATTTTTTTTGTTCCATTTTTCTCTTCCTTGGGAATTAAGTCACGTATTTCAAAACAAAACCTCATTAAATTCTACGGAATCTCTATTTCATTCTAAATAAGTATATAAACTGCAACTGACATGTGTCGTCGTTGTTTGAAAAAAGGAATACTAACTATTTTTCCAATGACAAACTCTTCAAGAATAAGGATATAAATGCTACATATTTTGCATCATCTAAGAGTGCTGTACATACTGCATCAGCTAGTGGTGTATACATACTCTGCATCATCTAAGTGTTGTACATACTGCATCAGATAGGTGCTATACATACTGCATCACCTAAGTGCTGTACATACTGCATCAGATAGGTGCTATACATACTGCATCAACCTAAGTGTTGTACATACTGCATCAGATAGGTGCTATACATACTGCATTCATCTAAGTGTTGTACATACTGCATCATCTAAGTGTTGTACAATAGTGCATCAGATAGGTGCTATACATACTGCATCATATAAGTGCTGTACATACTGCATCAGCTAGGTGCTGTACATACTGCATCATCTAAGTGCTGTACATAATGTATCAGCAAAGTGACTGTACATACTGCATCAGCTAGGTGTTGTACATACTGCATCAGATAAATGCTGTACATACTGCTTCAGATAGGTGCTATACATACTCTGCATCACCTAATTGCTGTATATAGTCTGCATCAGATAGGTGCTATACATACTGCATCATATAAGTACCTGTACATATCTGCATCACCTAAGTGTTGTACATACTGCATCATCTATAAGTGATGTACATACAGCATCACCTAAGTGCTGTACATTACTGCATCATTTAAGTGCTGTACATACAGCATCAGATAAGTGCTGTACATATTGCATCACCTAAGTGTTGTACATAACTGCATCAGCTAAGTGATGTACATACTGCATCATCTAAGTGCTCTGTGTATACTGCATTATCTAAGTTGTGTATTTACTGCAACTCTAACTCTATATAATTCCATTAAACTATAGACCAGAACATATAATATGACATGTAAAGCGGGATAAATACTGGTAAAGGTGATCCTTTGGGAGCAACAAAACACAGTTACGAGAATAAAGCAGCAAGACTCGGTTTTATTGAGTCTGTTAATGAGAAGTAATGTAAGAAGCAACACCTCTCTCGCCCCACTAGCACGGTTTAAGCGGTACTTTACTTCAAGTTCACCTATATTGGGCTCGTTGGTTTCCAAAGGACCAGTAAAAAAATAAACACATACTGATTTTTAGCACGGGGAGACCTTTTACAGCCCGCCACACTGCACTAAACGAACGCTAGTGTGAATGTGAAATAAATAAAGGTGATGCTTTGGGAGCAACAAACACAATAAATGAGAATAAAGCAGCATATTCGGTTTTATTGAGTCTGTTCATGAGAAGTAATGTAAGAAGTAATACCTCTCACGCCCCCCTAGCACCGGCTTAAACGAAATTCTACTTCAAAGCCACCTATATTGGGCTCGTTGCCTATTTATGTTACGGAACATTAAAACATGAAGCTTTTGAACAAGCCAAATCCAGTCAAATCATTCCTGTATTAAACCCCATCAAATGTCAAAGACAAGTCAAGTGAGAGAGAGAGAGAAAGAGAAAGAGAAAGAGAAGAGAGAGAAGAAGAAAAGAGAGAGCAGAGAGAGAGAAAGAGATGGAGAGAAGGAGAAAGAGAGAGAGAGAGAGAGTAGAGAGAGAGATGAAGAGAGAGAAGAGAGAGAGAGAGAGAGAAAATAGATAGAGAGAGAGAGAGAGAGAGAGAGAGAAGAGAGAGAGAGAGAGAGAGAGAGAGAGAGAGAGATTTAAGGCACAATGTGGCATCACGCCTTATTGTGTAGTGTCCTGTTCATTAAATTATTATCTAATTGGATTTCGACTGTGGTACGGTCTGGGTGTTTCCTGTTGCTTAACTCTTCAGTTAGCTTAATAATACATACAACATCTGCCCGTTCCAACTATCCCATTGATATATAAACGAATACTACTTGACTATTATTTCAATATGTGTTGATTCAGTTTGATAGTTTTTCATTGAACATGCTAATTGGTAAAGGAGTAAATTTTAAAAGCCATTAAAATTGCAGACAATGGTGGCTTTAATTAATTCATAATAGTATGTTTTACATCACAATACTGACTTAACGGTGCATACGGTTAATCGATTAATTATTATGCTAACGCATTTGACAAGAATACTCAATCATATTGGTTCACGTTCAAAACATTTTGCGACTATTAAATAGTACATAATCCGCCGCCAAATCCAGTCATGTGACGTTCAACCGTCAAAAACGTGAAATCATTTTTATTCGAACGCACTTATTTAACAAAACTCTCAAAAACACTCATTACGTGGTCCCGCCTTCATTCCACTAAGCGATTGGGAAGCTTATATAAGCAGGATTTTATAACAGGAGATTTCGACAATAAAACACGTTCAAAAACATGTTTCATTTACTGATATTGAAAACATGCGATAATCTGTTTAAAATTACCCATTAAATGTTTAAATTTTACAATAGGTAAACTTTTTAAGTCGAAATTATACCCCAGCTAACCACGTTTTAGCTTCTTGGAGAAGGGGTTTGATGGGGTGTGAAAGTTAATACTCGGACCACGTAATGAGAAATTCTTTAAACGTTGACAGTTTGACTTTTTGCGTCAGTATATCCTGGCGTTTAAACGGTGACAATTCGTATTTAAACAAAATTAAAAGACTGATTTACCGTCGTCAAAATCAAAATTGCAATACATTTAACGCTTTATGTTATGCAATCATATTCTTCAATAGATGCTTCTAAAGAAACGAACATAATCAGGAAAATGTAGCAAACTCGGTGTATTTTTAGCAGACTTGTTGTATTTTAGAGGACTCGGTGTATTTGTAACAGACTCGGTGTATTTGTAACAGACTCGGTGTATTTGATTGTAGCAGACTCGGTATATTTGTAGCAGACTCGGCGTATTTGTAGCAGACTCGGTGTAGCAGACTCGGTGTATTTGTAACAGACTCGGCGTATTTGTAGCAGACTCGGTGTAGCAGACACGGTGTATTTGTAACGGACTCGATGTATTTGTAGCAGACTCGGTGTATTTGTAGCACACTCGGTGTATTTGTAAGTGACTCGGTGTATTTATAGCATACTCGGTGTTTTTATAGCAGACTCGGTGTATTTGTAGCAGACTCGGTGTATTAGTAGCAGACTGGGTGTATTTGTAGCAGACTCGGTGTATTTGTAATAAACTCGGTGTATTTGTAACATACTCAGTGTATTTTTAGCAGACTCGTTGTATTTGTAGCAGACTCGGTGTATTTGTTCATGATGAGTATTATAAACGGCAACACCTCTAGCATTTCGCTTGACGATCCCAACATATCAGTTAGTAATTACTGATTTGTAGCACGTGGCTTCTTTTTATTATGTGGATACACATTTCCGTAGTTATTAGATACAGATATTTTATTATTTTATGGAAAGGCGTCAATAAAAATGCAATTATTTAGAGTCAATACATTTAATCTATTAAGCGGATTAAACACGAATATCTCATTTCGCGGGTATGTATATGTGACAACTTACACACAATATCAATTAGTTCGTTTAATTTCATATCCTTCAACATGTTCAATAGTAAATTGTTTATATTGAGTCTATAAAAGGAAACTACTCGTTGAAGTTGAACTAGTTAACAACATTATCAGCGGTTCTTCACACTCATAACCAGATCTGATTGCATCCACATATTTGGCTCATTTCGTTAGAGTCTTAATGTGGATTTAAGCAATTATGGAAAACAGGCTAACTCAGTTTGTCGAAAAAGAATTTTGCTCGGATGAGTGCAGTATCTTCTTTCGAAATTAAATACACACTTAGGAGAGACGATACAGAGCGTTTAGAGAATGTGTTATTAAAGCCCAATAAGGAATTTCAGTCGAAACCACTTTTAATAAAGACGTTTCATTCTGCAGGTCTGAACAAAGTTTTCCAAATAACCATTATCTGACATCTGTTACTCAAGATTCCGAAGGTTCTCTGACATCAAATAATCAAGAATCCAAATAGCAGAAAGAAGTTCAAGCAGGTCACGTATTTATCTAAGCAAAACACTACTAAACTTCAAACTACATTACACAACTTAACTTGCAAACTACTTCACATCACTAAACGTCAACTCCCTCACATAAATAAACCTGTAAACGATTCTACACGTGGGATAAACGAGCCCAATATAGGTGGATTTGAAGTAGAATACGGCTATAACCGGTGCTAGTAGGCATCAGAGGTGTTCTTATATCACCTAGCATGAACAGACGTAAATAAAATCGAGTCTGCTACTTTATTCACTTGGTTGTGTATGTTGCTCCTAAACATCTCCTTTAACAGTATTCAAACTATCTCACAGAAATAAATTTGCCAAACAACTCACACAACGGGACTTCCAAAGTGAGGTTTGGTGCAAATTGTGTGATATTGCGTACTTACTCATAGATGATCAATTATCTATGTACTTGATGTTGCTTTTAATTCGTCTGTTTGGTTAACTGAGTTCTGGGAATGCTACATTTCCTCTTCGTCTTGTGCAACTAACATTTCCTGTTCGACTTTTATACTTATTGATATGTATATGTGAACACTTACACACAATATGCGCCTGTAAAAAGAAAGCTACTCGTTGACGTTGAACTAGTTAACAACATTATCATCGGTTCCTCACACGCATAACTTCAATTGAATCAGATTTGATTGCATCAACATATCTGTGAACATTTCGCTTGAGATCTAACAAGGAATTAAGCAATTATGGAAAACACGTTAACTCAGCTTGTCACAAAGGAATTGTGCTCGGATGAGCGAAATATACTTCTTTCGGAATTAAATACACACTTAGGAGAGACGATAGAGAGCGTTTAGAGAATGTCATACTAAAACCCAATATGGAATTTCTGTTGAAACCACTTCTAATAAAGAATACACCTTCTGGAGTTTTGAACAAAGCGTTCCAAATAACCTTTAGCTGACATATGATAATTCAGATTCCGAAGGTTCTCTGACATTAAATAATCCAGAATCCAAATAGCAGAAAGAAGCTCAAGCAGGTCAGAGATTTATTTAATCAAAACACTACTAAACTTCAATATATAGGTTTTGTGTATCCTAGAACATAGTTTAAACCGGCCTTGTTGCCAGTGACCGTTCCAAGGCGGTAGCCTTATTGTCAACACGTTTGTGCTTGTGATGTCACAAGCCTTGCTTAGTAAATTGTAATTGTTTATTTTAGCGCGTGGTTTTGGTTGACTGTGTTCTGTGAAGGTTACATTTTCTAATCGTTTTTATACCTACTTTTGCAAACAAACTCACACAGCAACAGCTGCAGACAGCCTCACATAACTAAATATCTACATTTGAAAACAACCTCACACAAATAAAGTTGCAAACATTCTTACACAGCTAAACCTGCAAACAACCTCACACAACTAAATATAGAATTAAACATCGAACAGGAAAAGCAGCATTCAAGGACGACAGTCAACTACAAACACACACAGAAACAAAGAACACATTTGAAGATGAATAAATGGCTAAAGAAGGCATGACCACAAACACAAAAGGGTTGACAATAGGGCTACCGCCTTGGAACGGTCAGTGACAAAAAAGGCCGCTGGGGGTCTAAACCAGGTTCTAGGGTGCACCAAACCTCACACTTATCCTACTGTCAACCCAATAAAACGGGACAGTGTAAATAAAGATATCCCCGCCATGAACTATTGAACCTGCGAACTACTTCACTAAACCAAATGTTCAAAAAACCTCATTGAATCAAATTTGAACACTTCTGCGACAAGGAATATTGTTACGGGTAAAATGTGACAAAAAAGGAAGCAAAATCAGCTATGTTAAATATAATCTACAAATGTATTCAAATCCTACAATGAAAAATATTCACTTACAAAAAATACACAAAATGGATGAAGTATTCTTTTAAAAACCCGATATACGAATAAAGTCCAAAAAATATTGGTGGCAAGTGTCCGTTTATTCTAAATTGTCAAGTGTCTCTTTAATCAAACTTGTCAGGTGTGCCTTTAATCCAATTTCACTTCAAGTCTTTCCTGGTTTATTAATTCACAAAAGTCTAAATAGTCCAATGTCACTTTTATTATAGATGAGCACACTATTATTATAAAACATTTAGAATATTCCCGTAACATAAACAAGTTACTTTTTAAATAACCCTGACAGTCATGAGAAGGTCATATAAGCTTTAGAATATTCCAATAACCTTGAATGAGTCATATGATGTATCACATCAAAAACACAATAAACCATCATCATTATATTTACTCATGTTACTATTTCTCTGTTACTAATTATAAATGAATGGAATTGGATGACGCAAAAACTTGTTTGCATTATTATTAAAATTATTCATAGGTAACAATATCACGTCCTGACTTCTACGGTGACGTGATTAACCAACTTAATAAGATCCTTGGTCATAATTACTTTCTCACAATCTTATTAAGCTTGTTAAAAATATCAAAAGAGGATATGACTGATCATTTTGCAACGCGCTGCATGTTTAGTAGCTGACCCATTTACAGTTTGTCACACTATGATTTTGCGACGCCTATGCGCGTCTACCTAAATCCTCAAAGGACGGTAGCGTTTGATAGTTGTTTTAAAGTTCGTTTTGTTGTACCATTTGTTGTGTATTATCTTGTTACTCTGCCAAACTGCCAAACAGATTATATAAACGTTTCAACTACCTCACATACCTACTTTTGCAAGAAACCTCAAACAACTAAACCTTAACTATCTCAAACAACTAAACTTCAAATTACTTCACATAACTAAATTTGCAAACAACCTCACACAACTAAACGTTTACACTACCTCACACAGCTAAACTTGCAAACAACTTCAAACAACTAAATTTGAAAACTACCTCACACAACGATACTTACAAACGTGGTTTAATTGGCATGCTGTTGGCTTTAATGTTACATAAAATGTAATGATGACAATGTCGAAATCATTATATACGGTCGTGATATCAAGCGGGCGTGTAAAAAAATCACGTTGATGTTCGCAGACGTGTGCAGGTTTATTGCTACTTTCACCATTTTAATTGCAGTAGGTACAAATCCGTTATTTGTTCACGATAAGAGATAATATTTGAATTATTAAAAAAGCGTTTTAAATCTATATGATTCTATGTCAGTCTCCGCTGTTTATTACTTGGCATAGCGCTTACACAATCTGCATGTTGTGTATAGTGCTATGATAATTTAACCCTTTCACCGCCAAGTTAGGAATATCGTCGGCATTTAAATACAAGCCTTCCGGAATATTTTATATTTAACGTTTTATGGAAAACATTCTTTCTGAGTGGCGAACAGCCTGCTCATACACTGTGTCTATACTGATTATAAAATCAATGTTATCGACTGTGGCAGTGAAACGGTTAAGCTATGAGATGATTATACTACTGAATGGATATATTTCAATATTATTAAAAGTGATAGCATATACAAATAATGTATAGGTATTTGTTTATCTAAATGGTGTTTTTCCTTCCGTTACATTGCCTATGAATTGAATTGCATTGAATGTTGTTTAACGGCTCATCAACACAGTATAGATTATTTAGAGCCGCCCCAGAGAGAGGGGCAGGATACATAGGAATCCGGGAACCGTGCCCTACGGATAGATTCCTATGGTTCTTTAACGTGCTCGGGGGATAGACCGATACACGGGACCGCCCGGTTTACGTCCCCATCCGACGGACGAGGCTAAGGGAAAGTGTCTTGCCCAAGAACACACCGACGGAACTCAGTGGCACCACGGAGGATTGAACCCGGGGCCTCCGTTTACAAATCCGCCGCGCTACCGACTGCGCCACGCCAGCCCTTTACGTTGCCTATGAAAACCTTGTGCTAAAACGTGCTAAACAAATATCACAGTAGTTGTAAACAAAATAGGAACGTTCGCCAAAACTAAATCAGCCGTTATTCTACATACATATTAAATATGATCAAATTGGTTCGTTGTGATTTATTAAACATACCATAACTTGCGTATAATGTTGAAATACATATGGATTTTTCAAAAGATTAAAAACGATTAAGCAATTTGTACTTTTATTTTGACATCGTTAATTATGAAGAGGAGATTTCCTAGTAACATATTATGGTGTATGTTTTGTAGTTCTCAAATTATGTTTTTATTGCTTGACTTTTGTATCTTGTTTAATTATCAATACAGTGCTGTTTGTGCCGTAGGGAATCCGTAAAATATCTCCCTGTTAATCAATTTAATGGTGTTATCTTAAAGAAATTGTATAAATGTCATAATTCAATCTCATAGTTGTATCGTTAATGAGGTTTAAAGAGTAAAAGTACAACATCAACCTTAAAACACTTCTGAGACTAGGCATATCACAACCCTCATTTTATGGAGATGTTAGCTATAAACTTCGAAAGTTAAAGGGATCTGACGGGTTTCCTAACCGCTTTACAAATTTAATCAGGAAGTTCGTCAGACACTTTGGTTTTACAGCGCACTGCATGTTTAGTGATTGACCCCTCTACAGTCAGTCATTACGCTTCACCTTTCACTTGTGCGATGACTGGACTACCTCTTGTGACTCTATGACTGTACCTACTGAAACCCCAACTAAGGGAGGTGGGTGCATGAGCCTTTGTCCTACGAGTTTTCTGGTCGTACCCTAGATATTTTTTCTCTTTAGCTGCAACTACTATGGTTGTTTAGTACGATTCTGAATACATCCTGAGGTGTTTATTATTTTGTATGTGTTTCTTTAGTTAGTTTCTCTGGATGTGGACTTTATTACTAGAGAATTCCTTTTGATGGGATCTTTTGTTTACACTGTATTGTCTATTTGAGCGCTGAAGACAGGATAATAGCGAGGATTGTGCGCATATACAATAGATTCAAGCTAACCAGTAGGCCTTATTGCCTACTGACCGTTCCAAGTCGATAACCCTGTCTTCACCACCCTTTCTGTTGTTTTTGTCTCTTTCATTGTATTATCAAGTCCTTGTTTGCAGTACAGTGCGGACCTATGATGCCATTGCGTTCGGATGCTGTGGTTTCTATAGGACCCTATATCTCATTTTTGTTCAACCAACGAACCTGATTTGAACCCCTAATAACCTTTTTGGCCACTAACCATTTCATGGCGCAATCCCTTATACTGAACAAAAACGGTTTAGCACTTCTTTTTAGGGACATATATTAAACATATGACTATTGGTATAATTGTTTGAAGATACTAGAAATGCTAGGTAAAGATGTGATTTTAAAATAAACTGTATTATTTTATTTTTTTCTGAACACAGTTTCAGAATTGTCTCCCATATATTAAAAACAACTTATTTCATTGTACAAACGTATTATTTTGAACACATTTAATGTTTGGCAATGATAAGAATTGCCCATTCTGTCATTGTTTAAAAACCGCCGAAAATTGTTCACAAGCGATTGGTATATAAAATTACTTTATCATTGATCCCGAAGATACACGGCTCTGTATCTCGTCTATGGATATGACATGCATTTTATATGCTAATAAATACTGATAAAGGTGATCCTTTGGGAGCAACAAACACAATTAAGAGAATAAAGCAGCAGACTCGGTTGTATTGAGTCTGTTCATGAGAAGTAATGAAAGAAGAAAACAAAAACCTCCATTAGAGCGACCATTAACTTAAGCTTTCAAACACATTCGAACACATTTAGCATTGAACATGGGCTATGATAGTAACAGAAATGGTTCAAGATTTTATATATACGTTTGATGAATTTAGTTTTAATTTCAGTTTGAGATTGTGTAGTCCTTACCACATTAGAATCTCTGGAAGAAAGTGGACTACTGGTGTTTTTACAATTCAAAAAATAATATTTCCAACGCAAGATTTAATTTACACAACCATAATCATCATTAGTATGGCTGCCTTCAATAAAAGCAGTATAACCGCATCTGCTACTTTTCTCTTTTACTTATGTTCGTTGCGTTAAGGAGTACAGACATGAGAAAAATGGTCCATAGAAACCACAGCAAACAAACAGAATGGCACTGTATGCCAGCACTCCACCGACCATTTTACTAATATTTTAGGGCGGAGGGTTTTGGGGCAAGGGATTTCTCGTAATTTGATGATACTAGATAACAAATAATTAAAAATGCTAAAAACAGTCAACAGTAAATAATATCAATATTACAATGGAGTGGGGGAAGGGATGTGGGCAGGCGACACATTTGTTCTCGTCACTCGATACATTCGATTGTGGTTAACAGATAACAGCAAATGAATATTCTAAATAACAATAGACAATAGATAACATTACATTAACCAAAACCAGAAAGCAGTCGATATTATTTTACAATAATTAAAAAATGTAAAATTCGCCAAAAACAGCTTACATGTAAAAGATAATCCTTGCCCCCACATCGATCCTTAGGTTAGGTTAGGTCGTAACAGAATAAATATGCGTTAAATCGTATCATACTGGTTTTAAGTATTAAGGCCTTTGAAAACAAAAAGTAGCATTCAGTAAAACTCCTTCTTAACTCAACCATTATGGTGTCATTAATCATATCCTTTAATGGACAAGGGATTTTGTATCCAACCGAATACATATAGTAGACATATAAAACAAAAGCTTACGTAACAGTTATATCTTGGTAAACCTACGGATCGGTCTTCTGACCCAGCCTGTTTATGTTGTATATAATATAAAAAACGAAAATCTCGATTAACTTCAAATCAATTTAATAATTTTTTCTGATGACACAGAGTGAGATTTTGAGATCACCATAAGTTAATGATATACACATACCGCGCTACAGTACACCATTTGACTTTCAATACACCCTTCCCTGTCAGCTCTTGAGAACTATTAAGCATTTTAAATACATTGGGTTTGACTTCAACCACACCTGGAGTGACATTGTTCTTAGAAAAGCAACGTCTAGCAAGACAAGCAATGTACTGGTTTGTGTATTAGGAACAAACGAATAAACACGCAGTTACATGGAAGGTTACCTAGTTTACCTAGTAAAATCAATACAATGTGATCCATCTTCTGTATGGGACCTTATACGAAGATCAATATAAATAAATGAGCTGGATCAAAGAAGCGCTACCTAAAAGAACTGATTTCTAAATCCTTTAATGCGGGAACCATTTGATAAATGTCCTTCACTCCGATTTGTCGTGCCCTTAAAGGTTTTCCTCTTGATGCTCTGACTTCGGACAAGCCATTGAGTACATATGCTATTAGCTGCTTAGGTTTAACATAATCTTGATATATTATATTCATGAACATTCTATGTTTTTTCTTATAACACCTATCTACGTTTTCTCTAATGTAAGGGGTTAACTCGGCGGGGATTACTTTTATTTACACTGTCCTGTTGTTTAGTGATGATGACAGAGTAAGCGTGAGGTTTGGTGCAAATATGAATCGGTTTACACCCTCCGGTGGTCCCTTTTTCCACTGACAGTTCCAGGCCGATACCCCTGTTGTCAACCCTTATATGTCTGTGATGTGCTTTTTTACTGAATGTGTTTGTGATGCACTTTTTGAATCACCTTTGCTTTGTCATAGTTGTTGAGAGTGACTGTGCTCTGTGAATGCTACTCTTCCTGTTGGACCTACAACCTTTTCGTAACGTTTCGCAATCAGTTAGTTTTACTAGCATGCTCGACAATTTATGATGGAGGGAGCGAATGCTCGACTTTGTCTGTTTCAGAAAAACATACACATGGTCCTATGGGATTATGATGTCCAACATTTGTGACTTAGGATTAGAATACCGAATAAACCGGTGCTAGGGAAGACAAGAGGTTTTGCGATACATTGCTGACTGAGCACTGGTAGTAATCATGTATTCACCGCTCCGTGTGTTGTGTATTGTTTTTATCACTGAATATTTTATTTGCTCATTTCAATTAGATTAAGGTGCAGTACAAACATACGGAGCCATTGCGTTTATAGGAAAGAGTATGATAATGGACCTTTGGAAACGGCCGAACACGACACATACAAAATGTTGCAGTCTCGGTTTGATTAAGACTGTTCATGAACGGTATTGAAATATGCTAGCTACCGCTCACGCCCTCTAGCCCCGGCTTAAGCAAAGCAGGAAGTTGTTTCTAAATGACCATTGAGCAGGAAGTTGTTTCTAAATGACCATTTTCTCATTTTTGTCCTAAGTAGTAGTAAATCTGACAGACAACGAATTTCTACTAGAAACCAACGATCCCCGGATTAAAGCGCGATAAAAGTAGTATCATTTGCAAGGCTGTAAATGGGCAAAATGTCCGTATATTGACAAAATATTGATAAATATGTAAGCGTTAAGCGATTTTTAATGGAGATTAAGTAATACGCTGGTACTGAAGGGATTTGATCCTGTACAAATTAATGTCCATATGTCTTATAATCTAAACAATCGTCTACATGAGATATCGTCTACATGAGATTGGGGGTAAAAGCCGTACCGTAGCGTTCATTCCGATATATAACGAAAATACAGGTGCGTAGTACGGAGAATACCGAAAGTAGCTATGAATAGTTTAGTAACGAATCTAAATAGAGATTATCGGTATATTATCAGTGTAAGAAGATATATATAACGACACATGATAAAGTTTATTAATTTATTTATATGATATATGAGAACAGTTGGCATGCATACATGGACTATATATATATATCAGATGTAATTAGATACTAAGTAGAATCCGTGCCGTACAATACATCATTTGTGTAACATTTATCACAAATAAAGATGTAATGTAATCAACATTATTAAATAAATATCCGACATGGGGTCAATAACATGACCAAGAAATTAATGACATTAAATAAAGTAACAATTCAAATTGGTAATTTAAAGGTGTGACAAACATTTAGACAGATTTCAAGTGGCATTTATAAATCTTAACACATCAGAATACTTGACTAATCAGCAATAATTATAATAATAATAAAGATTATCCTTGACACACACTTGTTAATCTATTTCATATTGTGTCTGCAAAATATTGATTTTGATGATTATTTTTTTTATTAATTACATGCACATTTGAACAGTAAATAATTCGATTTAATTTATTACCATAATAATTAATTGAAACCTTTTTTCACATTACATCATGGTACCTATCAACGGCCGTTCATAAATTCATAGAAGAGATTATATAGATATGTACCACAGACATACCTTTACCAAACCATACAAATATTTTCATCAAAAACTACATGTATTTTGTTTTTAAACTTTTCCTAATTCAATGAAGTTTGTTTAGTTTTAGCCATATCGCCACCGAAAACGTCATTGCAGAAATCCGATTGTTCAGACATTCAAAGGGCGATTACTCTGTCAGGCATGATTGAATCTGATTGGTTTTCAAAAGGAATCGATATCTCATGTATACACGTATGGTGTGACCAACTTTCTCTGACATTTTTATTTTACAACAAATAACCTTTGACAAAATTTAAACATTTCTACGTAACTTCACTTTTTATACCCCGCGGATTAGGCGGAGGGATATACAATTGCCGTTGTCCGTCTGTCCTTCCGTCCGTCCGTTCGTCTGGTCCCCTAACTTTGATAATGCATCATCTAATTTCAATAATAGTTTGCACAAATGTTCACAACCTTAGTTCGCAAACCCGTTTTTTCTCAGAAATTGATTTTGATCAATACATTCTGTGTGGTACCATCCATCAGCACTTTCAGTGCTTTGATTGTACAACCTCTCACAAACAGACTCAATTAAACAGTCTGCTGCTTGTCACTCATGTATGTGCTTGTTCTTCCAAAACGATCACCTTTTTAGTATTTATTGACATAGGTAGCGATATTTTAGTGCTGTGATTAAGCTGGTGCTTGTGAGGTGTGGTGAGCAGGGCCGAGATAAGTAAAGTGCTTGTTTATTATAGTGTCACTTCAGATTACGATGCCTGAACCACTAGACCACCGTAACTCCGTGGTGCACCTAAATACCAGATTGAAGGTTCCTCGTTCACCGTCATATGCATACAATCTTCGGGATAGCTCAACATTTCGTACTATTGCCATTTTAAATATTGTGTTCTGCTCAACCAGGGGCTAAAGTGCGTGAACAGTAACTATATTTTTTCACTACCGTTCATGAACAGTCTTAATCAAAACGAGATTATAAGTATTGCAACATTTGTTTGTATTTATTGTATTCGTCGATTTCCAAATTTCTCCTTTCTTACTCTTTTTTTTTATATATCAGAGTAGCGTTGACTATGCAGTATGGCTGCGGTAAGACAACACCCAGTGCTTGAAATCAGAACTGTTATTATTCAGTCCGATCTTAGAACATAAATATAATGCAGGTTATCCTAAAAAGTTGAAAAAAAATACTTTTATCAACACGTACGTCAGTCAGGTCATACTTTTAGTAACTTTACTGTTCAACCGGTTGAATATATAATTTATGATAATGGGCTACTAAATGCTTTAAAATAAAATCTAGGCATATTGCAGAACATAAGTTGATGAAAAACTTGCAGGCACCTTAACCACTCGGCCTTAATTACAGTATTGATCAACAAGGAAATATTTCAAAAGATCTTAATATTGACAGTTTTTTTCTATATTTTCTATTCGGAAGCGTAATTCTAGGTCTCATGGTTGTAGGCGAATTGGTAACATCAAAGGTAAATCGCGTGTAATTATTTCAGTCGCTGATATACATACTATTTTTAAACAGTCTGGAAAGCACTCTATGATCACCTTTATCAGTATTTATTAACTTTCACATTAGCGTTCGTTTAGTGCAGTGTGGCGGCTGTAAAATGTCTCCCCGTGCTACGAATCAGTAGTGTTATTTTTACTGGTCCTTTGGGACCAACGAACCCAATATAGGTGGCTTCGAAGTAGATTACCGCTTAAGCCGGTGCTAGAGGGCGTGAGAGGTGTTGCTTCTTTCATTACTTCTCATGAACAGACTCAATAAAGCCGATTCTGCTGCTTTATTCTCTTAATTGTGTTTGTTGCTCCCAAAGGATCACCTTTATCAGTATTTATTACCTCTTTGTCCATTTCTCCACTTAAGTTGATCGAAGAAGAAGCAGAAAAAGTTTTCATTCGTACATATCCCTTGTATAATACTGCTTCCATAATTCAAAGCTACACACAACATGTTCCCCGACCCCATATTGACAAGGTGTCCGATCACGTCAGGCATTTTCTAAGAATTCTATATCTTAATAAGGGTGTAGGTTTCATTGACATGCCTAGTTTTTTTCGAGATAATCATGTAGTTGATACTATCACTAAATCTTTCAAAAATTCCGGAATTCCCGTAATTATAAAAAATCTTTTAGAAATATTATTTTCAACTACAACTAAATAGTTTCTGACCTTGGTATAGAAAATAACACTACTAAGGAATGTGAATGTAACACATCAAAAAGTTGCTTTGCTCCAGCAGGTCATGTCATCACCGGTAAAGGTTTCGTAGAGAACATTCGAACCCAAACTCTCTTAGTCGATTTTTAAAATTACAGACACATGTATTAACTTTAATAATGCTAAAACCCATTACGTCCTCCGAGACTTAGGTTTTCCTTTTGTAATATAAGATCGGGAATTCAAGAATTTCATAATAAATTTGTTTCAGTTCCTGCTGATAAAGCAGCTAATATTGTAATTATTGTTTGACGCCTACATTACATCAACTTTTATCTCTGGAACTAAGTAGCACTATTTCGTATACTCCAGTTCAATCTACTTAGGTCGATGTTGTTCCCACACATATTACTCGGTGCACTACTTTCAAGGCTGGGGTAGAGGAAAACAGAACAAACTGCCAACTATGTACTTGATACCTAAATGACATAAAAGATCGTATAAGGCCGGCTTTATTTCGAATTCTAGTTCAAGCACCACCACAAATATTTCCAAGCTTTTAACTTCCTGTCTTACTGCCGTTAAAGTTCGCGTTCAGCAATATTGTGCTAAAACTTGTGAAAACTCTGGCATTAATTTATTTTGGTCTTTTAAAAATTCAGTAGACGTTCTTGATACAATTTTCAATTAACGTCAAATTTCATCAATAAGCACTTATGACTTCTCTACATTATATACAACCTTACCACATCACCTTATTAAAGCTTATGGCTCTTATCCAAAAAAACTTTCGCGAGTGAAAAAACAACATTTTTGGCCTATAATAATATTAAAGCGTTTTTTACTAATTGCAATTTAGACAATTACACTATGCGGAATTGCCAAGACGTTTGTGAAGCACTCATCTTCCTTAGATACTATTTTCGTCTGGTATGGAACTACGGTTTATATCATGCTGCTTTATTCTCTTAATTGTGTTTGTTGCTCTCAAAGGATCACCTTTATCAGTATTTATTAATAGTTGATATCGCAGATTTGTTTTTATATCGCTATGAAAGAGATTTCATGTTGAGTCTTTCACCAGATACCCAGGCAGATGTTATTGAAGCCTTTAATGAAACCTCTCGGTATCTGGATGCCATATTGGACATTGATAACCCTTTCTTTTCTACTGTAGTTCATGATGTATATCCTAAAGAACTTCAACTTAACAAAACTAATATTTCTGATACTAACGTTTATTTTCTCGATTTACATCTCTCTATTGAAAATGGTGAAATAATTAGCAAAATACATGACATGAGATATGATTTTAATTTTGATATTGTTAATTATCCCCATTTAGATGGGGATATTCCCCAAGCAATTTATTATGGGGTCTATTTGTCGCCCCGAGCAATTTCTTATGGGGTCTATTTGTCCCAACTTACTCGTTTTTCTAGAGTTTGTATTCGAGATGAGGACTTTAATATTCGTAATCTTTGTATAACTAAAAAGCTACTACATCTGCACTACCGTTACTATAAACAAAAAACCTTTGCAACATTTTATTATCGTAACTCTGATATTTTTTCCAAATATAAAAGTAATTTAAGAACTCTTCTGCGGCAAAGACTATCACAAACAAACTTCTATGGTGACGTAAGATCCTTGGACATGATCACTTTCACACTATCTTTTGAACAGAACAGAACAGATGTTTTATTTACATCTCAGGTTACATACATGCATGATTACAAACATACAAGAGCAACAACATGAGCACAAATGTAGCATATACATATTATTTACAGTGGGAAGTGGTGATAACAAAGTATGTACAGTTTTAATGCGTGAATATAGTTTATCTATATTTGTTGTTTAAATACTTCAACCAAAGGTATATGGTTTTCATTTTAGGATTTAGATCTACTTGTTAAAAGGCTTATCAAAAGAGGTTATGACCCTATCATTTTTCAACGCACTGCATGCTTGGTGGTGGACCCATTTACAGTTCTCCACTATGATTTCCTCTTTAATTGTGCGATGACCAGACAGGCTGTGGACCCTAAGATGACGTCTACCTAAAGCCCAAAAGGACGGTGACGTATGATGTTTGTCTGCAAACTTGTATTGTCGTGTCTTCAATGGTTTGTTCTCTTGTTGATCTGACTTCTGCCAAGGCAATGAGTAGTTTCTTTGTGGCTTTCTAGGCTATTGTGTTTTTTTGAGTTAATATATACACGAGCATCTTTGTGTTTTAATTATATTGCCTGTTAATGCTGCCTTGTTGGTTAAAGAATAGTTCATTGCGGGAGTTCTTTATTTACACTGTCCCGTTTTATTGGGATAAATTTGGGTAAGTGTGAGGTTTGGAGCACCCTAAAAACTGGTTTAACCTCCCAGCGGCATGTTTTGCCACTGACCGTTCCAGGGCGGTAGCCCTAGTGTCAACCCTTTTGTGTTTGTGATGTCTTATTTGGCTTTTTATTCATCTTTAAATGTGTTCTTTGTTCCTGTGTGTATTTGTTGTTGACTCTCGTCCGTGAATGCTACTTTTCCTGTTCGATTTTTATATCTACTTTGGACATAGCTGAGCCCGAGATTTATACATATACAGATATCGGTGGTACATTCTCAAATACTTTGGTTTTCTTACTTCAGTTTCGAATAGGTGTTTCTACTATTCCAGCCTTTGAAGGCTCTGAGTATTGCTTAATCCCCCTTAGGTAATATTACCTGCTCTTTAATTTAGTCTTTTTACTGTTACTTGTGATACGCAGGCTTTATTACTGCTGCTCCTGACTAAATGCCGTTTTGTTTATTTTGTCCATTGCTTTCTCGATTAGGGCAAAGCAGTTTGTTAGAAATTGGGACCATACGCCGTTGGCCATGGAATGGTATGAAAATACCACATTGAAGGTTCCATGTTTACCGTCATAAGCATACCATCTTCGGGATGGCTCAAAAGTTCCTACTATTGACATTTTAAATATTGAGATCTGCTCAACCTGGGTATAAAGGTTGTGAACGGTAGCTAGCACTTTTCACTACTGTTCATGAACAATCGAACCGAGATTGCAATATTTTTTATATTTATCGTGTTCGGCGTACCCATAATGGTGTGTTGTATTATTGCTCTGGATTTTGCCAAGTCGCTGAGTACTTGTATTGTGACTCTCTAGGCTTTTTGTTTAGTATATTTATATATACATGATCATTTATTTGTGATACTTATTTTGCTTATTACTATTGCATTGTTAGTTGGAGAATATATCCTGGCGGGGATATCTTTATTTAAACTGTATCGTTTTATTGGGATGACAGAAGGATAAGGCTTGAGGCAACATAGAACCTCGTCTAAATCCTCAACGGCGTGTTTGCTACTTCGCCAACCCACAAACAAATTGACACTACTCTTGAATGCAATTATTCTTTATTTTGCCCTCGCCATCGTTTAGCGGAACAGATTTCCATTAGCAGTTGCAATAATGCCAGAATATCAAAATCAAATTTGCGTAGGCACACATGCCATAGATAAAAAGTACCGTTTTAATATTTTATATAATTAATCATTTTGTCTTCATCATAGATCACACATGTTAACGCGCTATCATCATTATCCCACTTTCACTTGATTTGTAGCAATATGTAATACGTTTATTTTGTAATCATACTGCGCTGTTGCGCACCTGCACATAATCCTCGCGAGAGGGTGTGGCAATCTAAGTAGATACGTAAATAATATTTAGATAATAGACGGGGGCAATTGTTCTGTTCTGTACGGTGTTAACCATTTGTATTTAAAGTTGTCGGTGAACACGAAATGCGGTTGATACCCCATTTTCCGTTGTTCAGTATTTAACATGGAGTATTGAAGAGTGTGACAACAATACGATACTAGTAGTCTTCTCTTTGATAGGTTTACGGATTCCGACATGTCGAGTAAACAATTTATTTAATTATTTAAAATACTAAATTATTAAAGATGCACAGCTAAAATTATAAAAAATGCAAACACATTCATCACCAAACTGCACTGCATCTATATCTATGTATCTATAATAGAATCATACTACAATGTGTATATCTATGTATTTATAATAGAATAATGCTATTGCACGTTGCTGCAATGCATCCCTTATTAAGGAAAACAATTTCTGATATGTAATATTAATATAAAAATTGCTCAAGACCGATGCAAATTATGATTTCAATGGATAAACATATCAAATAATATTCAATATCTGCTTGTATGTACGAGTATATATGATATTGGACATGAATATGTCTATTACTTGCATTAACATTTCGAAATTCAAGTTCATGCATATATTTATAGAACGACAAAACTTTTATGTGTATTTATAATATGATAACACTATTATATGTATATCCATGTACTTATAACAGAATAATACTATTATGTCTATATCCAAGTATCTATAATAGAATCATACTACAATGTGTATATCTATGTATTTATAATAGAATAATACTATTATGTGTATATCTATGTATTTCTAATATAATAATACTATTATTTGTTTATTCATATATTTATAATAGTATAATACTATTATGTGTATATCTATGTATTTATAATATAATAATAATAATATGTGTACATCCATGTATTTATAATAGAAGCATACAACAATGTGTATATATATATACGTTTTTAAAATAGAATAACACTTTTATGTGTATATCTATGTATTTATAACAGAAAATTCTATTATGTGCATATTCATTGTATTTATAATAGAATCATACTATTTTGTGTATATCCATATATAAATGTATTTATAATAGAATAATACTATTATGTGTATATCTATGTATTTATAACAGAATAGTACTATTATGTGTATATCCATGTATTTATAATAGAATCATACTACAATGTGTATATCTATGTATTTATAATAGAATAATACTATTATGTGTATATCTATGTATTTATAATATAATAATAATTGTATGTGTATATCCATGTATTTATTATAGAATCATACTACAATGTGTATATCTATGTATTTATAATAGAATTATACTATTATGTGTATATATATTTATTTAAAGTAGAATAATACTTTTATGTGTATATCTATGTATTTATAACAGAAAATACTATTATGTGCATATTCATGTATTTATAATAGAATCATACTATTATGTGTATATCCATATATCCATGTATTTATAATAGAATAATACTATTATGTGTATATCCATGTATTTATAATAGAATACTACTTATATGTGTATATCCATGTATTTATAACAGAATAATACTAATATGTGTATATCCATGTATTTATAATAGAATAATACGATTATGTGTATATCTATGTATTTATAATAGAATAATACTATTATGTGTATATCCATGTATGTATAATATGATAATACTATTATGTGTATATTCATGTATTTATAATAGGATAATACTATTATGTCTATATCCATGTATTTATAATAGAATAATACTATTATGTGTATATTCATGTATTTATAATATGATAATACTATTATGTGTATATCCATGTATTTATAATATGATAATACTATTATGTGTTTATTCATGTATTTATAATAGGATAATACTATTATGTGTATATCCATGTATTTATAATAGAATCATACTATTTTGTGTATATCCATATATAAATGTATTTATTAATAGAATACTACTACTATGTGTATATACATATATTTATAATAGAGTAATACTATTATGTGTATATTTATGTATTTATATTAGAATAATACATTACGTTTGTAATCCAAACAATGGAATTACATGGAGCAACTTTGTTTTTATAGCGTGTATCTAATTTGTGCGTAATTTGGTAAAGTTTACACATCCACAAAACTCCATTTAAATAAATCAAATTCTATAATAGCATTATGGTACTGTGTAAACCAGTTAAACTTGCATTGATGAATGAATCGACATATAACATTGGCAGCCAATTTGTTTTTCCATTCTGCAGACTGTCCTAATAGTGAAAGTAAAAATACAATTACAAATGTAATAGAATAATTGTTTTCTATGCTTTATAGTATTTTACTCATTTATTTGTCAACAATTGTTCAATTTATGCAACTGCGGTCAGTTAACCTACAGTAACATGTGTCTTGGGTTTCTTAGCAACACACACCAGCTCTCTGCAAACTTCTCCACTTGCAACAGAAGTGACTCAGAGACGAATTACTTTGTGACACAATGTCGAGCAGAGGGAAAGAACCTACGTCCCTGCATTAGGATTGGTAGTCAGACGCTCCAAACACTGAGCTAGCCGGCGGGAGCATACACCAGTTAAGGGGAACTTGTGTATGCCTATTCATAACAAAACATAGAAATAAGAATTCGTTTAGTTCTAGTAACAAAAGGAGAGCTATGTTTCTTTCAGGAACTTTACAGGCACTTGTCAACCTTATCAAATTACAAAACCCGCAGATTCTAGTTCTTTCATCATTGATGGAATTAGGTCTTTCATTTCTTTCGTGATCTTTTCAGCGTCACTTTCTTTTAACAATCTTTTCTATCCCTTTAGTGCTGTTTACTCGTGTTTGGTTTCGAAGGGGCAACAGCTTACGATTTGGTACTGGAGTACCCATTCGGCTCCATGTTTTGTATCCAATACTTTACGTGCGTATCCGGCTAAGTTAAAGCAACGCACATTTATCCTGCGATGTTTAGTTTTGAATAGGTACTGTGACCGAGACCGTATCAATACTCAATGGGGAGTGGGTATCCATACTCAGTGAGGAAGGATTATCAATACTCAACCGAGAGGGTGTACCAAAACTCAATCGGGAGAGGGTATCAATACTTATTCGAGAGCGGGTATTCACACTTAGTGAGGAGGGTTTATTAATACTCAGTCCGGAGGGGTATCAATACTCAGTGAGGAGGGTACTTGCATCAATTCTCAATAGGGTGGAGGTATGAATACTCAATGGGGAGAGGGTATCATTACCACAGATGGCGTTCAGATCACCGATTGGCTACTTACCTCGTGGCCACGATTCGCTGTTTCGTGCGCTTGAATGTTTTTTTGTAAATCGATTTATCTTTATACATTTGCATTAATTTTAAATTACTACTTCATTTCTTCATCTTTCATCAGTTGTTGCGCTAAATATGACCTATGTACGTGTCGACGTGCCGTAAAAAAAACATTCATTCATTGAAAAACACACGGCGTCCCGTTAGTTTTTCTAATTATTTGTATAACACGATTTAGAATTTCTTTAAGAAGTCAAACTGGAAGATATTCTAGAAATTGGAATTCCAAGAAATGAACGTTATTGACAATGTTGTTATACTATCGATTTAGAAGACGAGCATCATGTCATAATTATGTGCCCGTGTTACATTGAATTTAGAAAGAGACGTATTATAACACATTATCATATCAGCAAGTGTAAATGTTTAGGTTTAATGCAATCAGAAAATGGTTCAGTTTTAAACTTTCTGAAACCCTGAAAGAGGATGTTGGTGCATGCACTTTCGTCCCTCGGGTTTCTGTTCATACCCATTCATGGTTTTCTCTTTGGCTGTAACTGCTGTGGTAGTTCAATACAATTCTGGATGCATTCTGAGATGTTTCTACAATCACATGTACGTGTATCGTTTTCTAATTTCTTTGGATTTGGATTTTAATGTTAGATAAATCCTTTTGATGGGTGATACTCTTATTTACACTGTCTTGCCAATTTGAGCGCTGAAGACAGGATAATAACGAGGTTGTGAACACTTGCAATCGATTTAAGCTAACCATTAGGCCTCATTGCCTATTGACGGTTCCAAGTTGGTAACCCTGTCTTCAACACTCGTTGTGTTGTGTATTGTCCTTTTCATTGTGTATTTAATTTGCTCTTTGTGGTGCAGTGTGGACCTACGGTGCCATTGTGGTGCAGTGTGGTACACCTACGGTGCCATTGTGGTGCAGTGTGGTACACCTACGGTGCCATTGTGGTGCAGTGTGGACCTACGGTGTCATTGTGGTGCAGTGTGGACCTACGGAGCCATTGTGGTGCAGTGTGGTACACCTACGGTCCCATTGTGGTGCAGTGGGGACCTACGGTGTCATCGTGGTGCAGTGTCGACCTACGGAGCCATTGTGGTGCAGTGTGGTACACCTACGGTGCCATTGTGGTGCAGTGTGGACCTACGGTGCCATTGTGGTGCAGTGTGGACCTACGGTGTCATTGTGGTGCAGTGTGGATCTACAGAGCCATTGTGGTGCAGTGTGGTACACCTACGGTGCCATTGTGGTGCAGTGTTGACCTACGGTGTCATTGTGGTGCAGTGTGGACCTACGGAGCCATTGTGATGCAGTGTGGTACACCTACGGTGCCATTGTGGTGCAGTGTGGACCTACGGTGCCATTGTGGTGCAGTGTGGACCTACGGTGTCATTGTGGTGCAGTGTGGATCTACAGAGCCATTGTGGTGCAGTGTGGTACACCTACGGTGCCATTGTGGTGCAGTGTTGACCTACGGTGTCATTGTGGTGCAGTATGTACCTACGGAGCCATTGTGGTGCTGTGTGGTACACCTACGGTGCCATTGTGGTGCAGTGTGGACCTACGGTGTCATTGTGGTGCAGTGTGGACCTACGGAGCCATTGTGGTGCAGTGTGGTACACCTACGGTGCCATTGTGGTGCAGTGTGGACCTACGGTGTCATTGTGGTGCAGTGTGGACCTACGGTGTCATTGTGGTGCAGTGTGGAACTACGGTGTCATTGTGGTGCAGTGTGGTACACCTACGGTGCCATTGTGGTGCAGTGTGGACCTAAGGTGTCATTGCGTTTGTGTTTTGTGACATCGTTATGATATATATATTTTGCATTCATATACGATGATGTAAGTTGTACAAGTCGAAATAAAATTTATGTTGTTTATCGAAAACTTTCGTGACAGAATAAGGCGAAAAACTCAAAATGTAATTGAATTATATGCAAACAGGTTTCAAGTAAAAAACACTGGATAAATAAATCGGGACGCTCATTTCAAAACTTGATCAACAGTTTGATAATGCCGTTAGTCCCTTTAACACTTGTTTGTTTATAAACATAACACTGCGATATATTCTTTCGGCACAGTGGAGACCCCTTAGTTTTGAATAAATACAAATGTGGAATTTCTTTAAACATAAATATAAAGTTGATTAAAAACTATTCACAGGCTAGAAAATTAAAAAAAATCAACCACAGTTGTGTTTTTGATTTAGTATGACATTCTAGTTTGCAATGTGACCGGTTTTTCTGTTCAAAAGGCTATTCTCTAAAGGCTATATGTTCTTATCAGTTCATTCACTTTGTAACCAATCCTAACGTTGTGGGCGGAAAAAGCCAGACAATGTATATACATTTTATAACAATTTGGATTGTTTGTCATTGAAGTATTACTGTTATGGGACAGGCATTATTTTATGCTATCACGGGACTTAAAATGTTACGTGTTGTTTTTGTTGTGGGGTATGGCAACTATTTAATATTTGTATACAAACACAAAAAAAACACACACACAAAAAGACAACAAAAAAATACTACATTCTGAGGGGACACTATAGAGTCCTTTCAGGACCTATGTTTGAATTTCAAATTCCGGCTTCAGGGTAAAGCGAAATCAAGCAGGTTGGAATATTCCCATCCTCTGTCGTCACTCTATACTGCCAGCGGTCTCTTTAGCAACACAATACTGTTATTTTAGCTGTCTTTAGTTTTTAGCGCTATATCGTCGGATCTGTTCTAATATAATTATTGATAGCTGATTCGTTGGCACTACATTTCTTAAGCGTAATCTATTTAACTATCGTCGGGTTTGTCAGTACTAATTTAAAATAACTCGATAACTGTTTATTTGCTGTATCCGAGTCTTTATTTCTCTAGTTGGAATATTCTGCAACCTATGATAGCAAACATAGTTTTACTGACGTGGCGATAATTAAATTAACACACATTCTAATACACCCGCACTATATAGCCTAGTTTAAAATATCTCGTTATATTCAACGATATATCATTGTAACTTTTGCAACGTTGGGAGAGTAAGCAAGGCAGTGCGAAGGATTTCAGTTGTGTGCATTATTTTCGCATTTTAGGGGTATTAGAATAGAAATAGAACATCGTTTACGGTGATTTATCGTGATAAATATTTCTCCAAACCACCAACATACATTTGCAATCTCGTTATTGGACATTACCTATATTATACGTATATATACTGAATAACAATACACATTTTTTTAAACAAAAGTTGCCTTATAGTATTTTATTTTGCCACTGACCGTCCCAAGGCTGTTGCACTTTTGTACACTCGTTCGTGTTTGTGATGTAACATGCCTCTGTTTGTTTTAATGAGTGTTTTTGGTTATCTGTGTTCTGTGAATACCTACGCTTACCAATCTAATTGAACAGTTTGCAACATTTATTTAAAACTGTGTCTATAACATACTTTCATCAGGCTTGCGATACTACCTTTGATGCATATCACCTGTATATACGAACACCACCATATAGTGAACGTTTCTTAATGCCACAACGGCAACGCTATTGTTTTAGGATGTCGATATTATTCACAAAAAATAAACGGTATGTCACCGAACAATCATTTTAAACCTTGTTACAATTTTTATTGATTTCAGTTGAACCGTCTGCCTTCTGCAGAGACAATTTAGGGTCATTACTGCATACCCAACATCAGGCATGTTTCCATACTCACGTCATTATAAGCAGCCCGTCAGGAAATGATTTGTCAGAAGCTATTTGTGTTAAAATTAATAAAATGCACAACAATGGATCTCTTTCGTAACATTCGTCTGATATATATCGAAATACATTAGCAATTAGGTAATAACGTAGTGCAGGTGGTTTCTTCTATGCACGGGTAAAACATGTACCATGTTTGCTTTATTTAAAGAAAGTATGACATAGTATCTTCGAATATCAGAAATATTTGCCGTATTCGACTATTTGTTTTGCGTGAAGTAAATTGCTCTTCCGTTGTTTTGATTTTCACCCTCCTTTATATCGTTCAATCCGTAAGCAGTCGATTTGTTTGGTCTTTTATTCCTAATTGTTCTGTGCTCAAAAACCTCTCCGATGCCTTCACAGTGAGTAAGTAAGTACTTAGCAAAAACAATACGAGTAAGAACTGTTTAGTCTAATCGAGCATTTACTTAGATATGAAAGAGAGAGAAAATCAATAACCGGAACACAATTTACTTCACGCAAAAGTCCCAATCGGATAGAGCTATTACTGACAGAGACATGCATGGTGATTAACAATAACACGATACAGTAACATTAACGTGCATACAGTAAATACATAGTGATACAGCATACACGCATTGATACAGAATACACAGTGAAACAGTATATGATAATAATAACAGCATTCGAGAACGACAGTCAACCACAAACACACACAGAAACACAGAACAAGACAAGACAGCAGACAAATATCAAACGTCACGGCCCTTTTGGGCTCATAGGGTCCACAGCCTGTCCTGTCATCGCACAATTAAAGAGAAAAGCAAAGTGGCGAACTGTAAATGGGTCCACCAACAAGCATGCAGTGCGTTGCAAAATGATAGGGTCATAACCTCTTTTGATAAACCTTTTAACAAGTTTAACAAAGAAAGTATGAAAGTGAGCATGACCAAGGATCTTACGAAGTCTGTAAATCACGTCACCATAGAAGAAAGGTTGTGATAGTCCTTGTCGCAGTAGAGTTCTTTACTTTTGTGTTTGGAAAGAAGATCAGGGTAGAGATTAGATTATGGCGGGGATTTCTTTATTTACACTGTCCTGTTTTAATCGGATGACAGTAGGGTAAGTGTGACGTTTAGTGCACCCTAGAAAGGGTTTATCCCCCCCCCCCACCCCAGTGCCTACTTTGCCACTGACCGTTCCAAGGCGGTAGCCCTATTGTCAACCCTTTTGTGTTTGTGATGTCGTTTGCATTTATTATTACTTTTGCCTTCTTGTTTGTCTGTTTGCGTGTTTGTTTCTGTGTTTTGTGGTTGACTGTCTTTCTTGAATGCTACTTTCCCTGTCCGATCTTTTTAGGGCTGGTTTGGCGCAGTCGATAGCGCGGCTGATTTGTAACCGGAGGCCCCAGGTTCAATCGTCTATGGTGCCACTGAGTTCCGTCGGTGTGTTCTTGGGCAAGACACTTTCCCTCAGCCTCGTCCGTCGGATGGGGATGTAAACCGGGCGGTCCCGTGTGTCGATCTATCCTCCGAGCATGTAAAAGAACCATAGGAATCTTTTCGATAATAAGAGTAGGGCAGGTTCCCGGATTCCTATGTATCCTTCCCCTTTCTCTGGGGCGGCTCTAAATAAACTATACAGTGTTGATGAGCCGTTAAACAACATTCAATTTAAACGTTTTATATTTCCTTTCGATAATACAATTTCGCAAAGGTTTTACGAAGTTTATGGTAACGGTAACCCTGATGGAGTAGCATTTTAGTTATACAAAGATTACAAATATTAAAGTCCACAGCTCGAGTACAAGCTCTGAAAAAACGAAGTAGACCCCATAAGAAGTTGCTCGGGGAACATCCCCATCTAAATGGGAATAATTAACAATATCAAAATTAAAATCATCTCTTTTGTCATCTATTTTGCTAATTATTTAACCATTTTCAATGGAGAGATGTAAATCAAGAAAAGAAGCGTTATTATCAGAAATATTAGCTTTGTTACGTTGAAGTTCTTTGGGGTATATACTATTAACCATAGTAGAAACGAAAGGGTTGTCAATGTTTAATATTTCATCCAGATACCGAGAATTGTCACTAAAGGCCTCAATAACATCGTCCTGGGTATCTGGTGAAAGACTCAACATGAAAAATCTCTTTCATAGCAATATAAATACAAACCTGCGACAAGGGGTGCACAGTTCGGACTCATAGGATACCAATAATTTGTCTATAAACGGTCGTTCCATACCTGACAAAAATTATCCAATATAATATGAAGATGAGTGCATCATAAATGTCTTGGCAAGTCCACATAGTGTAATTGTCTAAACTGCCGTTAGTAAAAAACACTTTAATATTATTACAGGCCAAAAATGTTGTATTTTCCCTAGCGAATGTTTTTTGAATAAGAGCAATAAGCTTGTTTTTGAAAAGGTGATGTGGTAAGGTTGTATATAGTCTAGAGAAATCATAAGTGCTAATAGATGAAACTTGACGTTTATTGCAAATTTTATCAAGAACGTCTCCTTAATGTTTAATAGACCAAACGAAATTAATCCCAGAGTTTTCATAAGTTTTATCACAATATTGTTTAACGTGATCTTTAACGGCAGTAAGACAAGACGTTGAAAGTTCGGAGATGTTTGTGGTGGTGCAGGCACTATAATTCGAAATAAAGCGGGCCTTATACGTGCATGTTCAAATGCATGATTATAGAAAATTGACACGGCGGTAAAAGCTCTTCTTGTTGTGGCCTTTGCATTTTCGCGAAAACGTATCTGATAACTGTGTAAAGAGGTTTGTCCTATATGCAGCACACTATCCTCTGCGTGATCTCCGTACGTGTTTTGAAAATCATCCGAACATTCATGCTGCAGTTTGAGCAATCAAACTTGACACAAACTGTCTGTGTTTTTATCATTTTCAATTGGACAGCCTTGCCTATCCCTACAAAGCCACTGGTTGTAACACAGCTTGTAAAGCAATTTAGAGTGGGTAGTGAAGAGCGAATATCAGACCCTTTAACCTGTACAATTTGTTTCACATCAACATTTCCTTTTTAATCATCCCAGCGCCAAACATGACATACGGTTGTATTACTGAAACAAATTTTAAAAGCAGGATCAGTAGGCATGTGTCTAGAGAATGCATCACGGTTGTTTTTGATGTTGATAAGGATCGATAGTGATATGTTCATCCCGATGTCTGCTTCCTCCAATGATGAAAACAGATATTGCTGATCACCAGCAAAGACAAATATATCTTCTGCAATGGTAAGCCGTGGACATTTTTTTCCAGACAAAGTAGGTTTCATGACCTTAGAGGTTTGGTGCATATCTGTTCACTGTTTTCCACTGGCCGTAAATGCGATTAATGAATTGTGTCGTATTGTATTGATTACTCATGTAACTTTTTAAATCACAATGTCTTCGTTTTTGGCCCTGACAACAGGAAAGTTAGCGTTTCACCTCGCCTCTTGCACTCAAGCTACCTGATAGATCTAGGGACGCAAGTTTATGTCACAAAGTCTCTCTGCCAAATCGTCAAACGTACCAGGAACGAACTGAACGCTGATTGTGAGGTGTTGCTTTATCTTGACACACATACACAGTAAATTCAGTAGATCGTTGTGTAGCTGGCTCAACTGATACTACAATTTGGCTTTGTCAGTTCTAACTGAATTGTCATCAGCTGTTGCAAGATACCATGGTCGTGAGCCTAGAGGATATGATAGCTTCAACTTAAGTTCTGTTTTATACCTGATCAATAAGGGATATGATAGCTTCAACTTAAGATCTGCTTTATACCTGATCAATAAGGGAACCAATTAACCAAATATAGTGTGTCATAGATCGGGTCGGCGTGGCAATTAACAAGTCATTGACAAATATGTCATGGTCTTCGCAGCCTGATGCTGTAATAGATCATCATCAACATCTCTCTATGCCGGAATACCGGACGACCGGATTTATAGCTCATAGTGATTGATATGAATTCGGAATGAAGTTTGTGAAACCAATGATAGATTCCGTGGCTCTTCTCAAATCTTTCTCATTGTTTTTTGTTTGGGATGGATGCAGTTCTTTGCGCGAAGAAATAACTTTTGATGCCATATTTTCCATCTGGAGAGTGGCTTCTAGGTGATTTGCTCTACATTGACGTGTAATCCACTAATGGTATTACCGGTATGCTGCATACTTACTACTGAATCCAATGATGTTACCCTGAAAATGTGAATGTTGATTGATAGTTTATGAATAGTTATGTGACTTGTGTATAACTAAAAAGCTACTCAATCAGAGATACCGTTACCATAAACTTCGTAAAACGTTTGCAACATTTTATTATCGTAACCCTGATCTTCTCTCCAAATATAAAAGTAATATAAGGACTCTTTTGCGACAAGGACTATCACAATCTGACTTCTATGGTGATGTGATTTATAAACTTCGTAAGATTCTTGGTCATGATCACTTTCATACTATCCATGTTAAACTTGTTAAAACGTTTTACTCGTTAACTGAGTTTGAAGGAAATACTAGTATTAAAACAAATTTTCTAATTTATGAAGGCGTAGTAGCTGCCATTAAAACATTTAAGAAAAGGTGACACAATTTTACAATTAAAAAAATAGAAAACCCAGTTCTACCTGCGAGTATTAAGCCACTCATCAAAAACAAGAAATGTTGCACTGATATGTACTTTATTCTTAACAGAAATAATGAAAGTCCAACATCAAAAGCTAAATGGGAACATATTTATGATATTAATACAGAAGCATGGAAAAACATTTATTCGTCCCCTTTCAAAATAACTTCTAGCACAATACTACAATGGTTTCAAACAAGTATTTCAACACAGCATTATCTGCACAAAATTAAAAAAGCAAAAAACCCTTATTGTCACTACTGCCACCTGGACGAGACTATTGTTCATATGTTGTGGACCTGCCCTTCAACTCAGCCACTTTTAACACAGATAAATACGCTCTGCTTATCAAAAAATATAAATCTGAAGCTATCAGAGCATAGGTATAGAACAATCAACTGTAGAGTTACAAATTATCTTAGAAATTAAATATTACATATTTCTTCAAAACGACTGAAAACAATGCTCTCTGTTACTCCACTGATATACAGACTTCGTTATTTATACGAAACGCATAAACAAATCGCAGTCAGAAACAATCAACTAGTACGTTTTGAAAATACATGGAACAATTTTAAAACCATTTTAAATTAATCTAGCAGACCTTTTTATCTATCCACCCCTATGAATTCTTACAATGAACCAAGACACTGACAGTTGTGTATATATGTATTTATATGTATATATACGTGTGTGTATGTGTATGTATGTATATACACGTATATATTAACTATATAAATATTGTTTATTAAACAGTAATTTATACAACTTTATAATTAGATGGGCTAGTGGACGGCATTCAAAGTGTAGTTTAAAGAGAGTTTTTCTCTTCTTTTTTTTTTAACATCTCACCTGCCTCAACCATCTAATACATGTATCTATTCTGTATTACTCTTATATCATTTTATGATGCTGAATTGTAAATATATATGTATGTGTTTAGTAAATGAATATTACATGCTGTAAAAATATTGTAAGGTGTGGCAAGGGATGGTCTTCCCCGACCATTGCTTCACCTATTGACGGGGAGATTAAACGGGTCGTAAAATAAAAGTTTATCAAAAGAGGTTTTGACCCTATCATTTTGCAACGTACTGCATGCATGGTGGTGGACCCTTTTACAGTTCGCCACTATGCTTTCCTCTCTAACTGTACGAGGACCGGACAGGCCTTCGACCCTATGATGACGCCTACCTAAAGCCCATCGGGACGGTGGCGTTTGATGTTTGTCTATGATCTTTCTTGTAGTGGCCTTAATGGTTTATTCTCTTGTGGCTCTGGCTTCTGCCAAGTCAATGAGTACCTTCATTGTGGCTTTCTAGGCTATTATTTTTTTGTATTATATTTACACGAGCATGTTTGTTTTTACTTATATTGCCTATGGGTGCTGCCTTGTTGGTTAGAGATTAGATCATGGTGGGGATTTCTTTATTTACATTGTCCTGTTTTAATGGGATGACAGTAGGGTAAGTGTGAGGTTTGGTGCACCCTAGAACCGGTTTAAACCCCCAGTGGCCTACTTTGCCACTGACCGTTCCATGGCGGTAACCCTGTTGTCAACCCTTTTGTGTTTGTGATTTCGTTTGCTGTTATTATTACTTTTGCCTTCTTGTTTGTCTGTTTGCATGTTTGTTTCTGTGTTTTGTGGTTGACTGTCCTCCTTGAATGCTACTTTCCCTGTTCGATCTTTTTATATTACTTGTGGAAGAGGGACACTGAATCTCCTGTTTTGGAGCAGTTCATTTAACCCTTGGACGGTTTGTATCAAGACTCAGGGTGTCATTAAATATACTGCAATGTGTCTGGCGTAGTTTCAATGGTCATACTCAAAGAAACATTGGACATAGACGTTAAAGTGAAGCTATATGCATTTTAAGTTCATTTTTCTTTGTTTCTGTCTTTGAAAAGAGTTAGTATTATTAGAATTGTGTCCAAATAATAGTAATCAGAATAAGGCAAGACTAACTTACTTGGATGGGGACAAAATATCATTATTCTTTGGGGTTTGTCTCAAAAGCAGGAAAAATTGTAAAAAAAGGGAAGATGCCATAACTAGTAAAAAAAACATTTTCAATAACGGATAATCTCCAAGTAGTTTAATGTGCATTTACTATTTTTATGATTTATGGACCATTTGAAAATATTTATTATGACGAATAACTTTAAATGGTAACATACATTTCGTGTTTATGTCACGTAACGTTTACTATATTGTCTTTTGGACATTTTTTTTATTGCACTAGATTTTGTTTTTTAGCATGTTTGATAAATAATATAAAATATACATACCGTTTAATGCAAATAAACTAATTTTGAGTATTACATTTTCAAAACATGATAATGATAACTTATTACAAATGGATGTCAAGCCTTTATTTCCCCACTCTCATTTGGCAAACATACTTCATTTTGTTGCAAATGCATACCTTTTCAGGAAAATATATCCTTCAAAATTCCCCTAGAGTGGGGATGGCGTCTTTTGGTAATTTACGGTTATTATTAACTGTATTTATGAATTGTTGGTAACAAACAGGGTGTAACGTAAACTAGAGTATAGTTTCATATTTTCATTATGTTGAAAAGGCTGTCTAAATTAATCAATTCATAAATAACATAAGTATAGGTAATATTTGTTGTTCATATGCACATGTTTTACTCATATTCAAATGTATTGAAGGTGTTTTGAAATTGTTATGGTAACGTAATTGTCGCATGCGTTAGACACAAACGCCCCAACGTTCAGATAGCAGACACGTCTCAGTTTAAAATTGTTTATATGAACTTTCAGAAAGGCATACCCTACACAATTCCCCCATGGGGACGGGGTCTATAACCAGCTTAAGGCTATTACATCAATTATTGCATGCTTGTTTGTACTTAATCTGGGGCGTCCGTGGCCGAATGGTTAGAGTCTCTGACTTGAAATCACTTGCCCCTCACCGCTGTAGGTTCGATCCCTCAGGGGCCTAGAAATCTGTATGTGAGGAAGCTATCCATCTGGCCTGCGGAACGTAGGTGGTTCTACCCAGGTGCCCGTCCGTACATGCAAATTGTCCGGAGGGGCACCTGCGGTCTTCCTCCACCAGTGGAAGCTGGAAAGTCGCCATATGACCTTAGCTGCTGGTGCGACAATAAAATCCAATTCAGTTCAATTCAATTGTACTTCATCTATTATTTATTGCTTGATGTTTGTACTTACATGCTTTATTACATACTTGATGATTGTATTTACATGAAGTATTACATAACAGATGTTTGTATTAACACGTAGTTGTGAGTACGTGGTGTTTGTATTATCTGGTAGTAGTCAGGGACTACCCTTGACATGTTTGGTGATGATCCAGGAATTGGATTGGCCAGTCGGCCAGGCCCCATTTAGTCAGCCCCAGTAGAGTCCAATTCCGTATTTCATACTTAATTTGTTTAAGTCAGAATTGATCGATTTGAATCAGTCATTGGATCGTAACAGATTTATCGCTAAGTTATTGTATTATGTCTTTGAAATATTTGTTTCCACCCCATTTGATCATCAATTCGAAGATATCAACCATTGAATATCATGCACGTTTTCAAGTAGTTTTAAAGTATTTAGCCACTGGAAATCACGGTAGCTTTCCTGTTGGTAAGTCATATTTTGTATGCGTATTGCAAGTGTCAGTTTGCCTTCTTTGTCTTTAAAATACTTTGCGCAGCATTGCATAAAGTTTGAAACACAGTTGTAAATAAATAATGCATTCTGTTCAGTTTGACATGTCAACACATCCATTTTATAATAAACACCATTTATTAAAACGTTCTATTTTGATTCAGTATATGTAAATTTTAGTAAGTGTTCAATAACGAGGTTGCAAATGTATGTTGGTGGGTTGTAGAACTTTCACGATCTAAACTCTGTTGATAATGTGTGTTAACTTAGTTATCGCCAAGTCAGAAAAAATGTTTGTTATCATAATTGACATTCTTGCAGAATATTTCAATTAGATTAATAAAGACTCGCATACAGCAAACAAACAGTTATGGCAGTATTTTAAATTAGAACTGACAAATCCGACGATAGCTAAATATACTGTATTTACTTAGTTCCTAAGCTAAAACAAAGCATGCAGTGCCACAGAGTCCGTTATCAATAATTATATTAGAACTGATCCGACGATATAGCGCTAAAAAAATAAAGCTATTGCGTTGCTAAAGACGACGCTGGCAATACAGAATGACGGCAGAGAATGGGAATATTTAAACATGTTGGATTGCACTTTACCCTGAGGTCAGAAGTTACGGTTTCTTTGAAATTCAAACATACATAGTTCCTGAAAAATATTATAGTTTCCTCTCAAAATGTTTCGTTCTGCCTACAAATACAAGTATTCAACCACAAAACACAAAAAACGGGACTTTAAGCCCATATCATAAATACTTGAATGACAAACATTTCAAATTGTTATACAAGTATTTTTAAGTATACATTGTGTGGCCTTTTTTAAGGGTAGGTTCCGATGAGCATGAACTAAAAATAAGTCAACCACAAAAGACAAACATGAATGGCAATGTTAATAAGGAATAAAGACATATGCTGTTACAAACACAAAAAGGGTTGACATAGGGCTACCAGCTTGGAACTGTCAGTTGCAAAAAAGGCCGCTTGCGTTTAAACCAGGTTGTAGGGTGCACCAAACCTCACACTTACCCTACTGTCATCCAAATAAAACGGGTCAGTGTAAATAAAGAAATTTCCGCCATGAACTATTCTTTAACCAACAAGGCACCATTAACAGGCAATATAAGTAAAACACAAAGATGCTCGTGTATATATAAATACAAAAAACCAATAACCTGGAAACTCACAAAGAAGGTACTCAATGACCTGGCAGAAGCCAGTGCAACAATAGAATAAACTATTGAGGATACGACAAGACAAGATTGCAGACAAACATCAAACGTCACCGTCCTTTTGGGCTTTAGGTAGACGTCATCATTGGGTTCACCACCAAGCATGCATTGAGTTGCAAAATGATAGGGTCATAACCTCTTTTGATAAACCTTTTAACACGTTTAACAAAAATAGTATGCAAGTGATCATGATCAAGGATCTTACGAAGTTTGTAAATAACGTCACCATAGAAGTCAGGTTGTGATAGTCCGTGTCGCAGAAGAGTTCACAAATTACTTTCATATTTGGAAAGAAGATCAGGTTTACGCTAATAACATTTCGCAAAGGTTTTGCGAAGTTTATGGTAACGGTAGTCCTGATGGAGTAGCTTTTTAGTTATACAAAGTTTACGAATATTAAAGTCCTCAACTCGAGTACAAGCTCTAGAACAAACGAATACGTTGAGACACATAGAACCCACAAGAAGTTGCTCGGGGACATCCCCATCTAAATGGGGATAATTACCAATATCAAAATTACATCATCTCTCTTATAATATATTTGGTTAATTGTTTCACCATTTTCAATAGAGAGATGTAAATCGAGAATGGAAGCGTTAATATCGGAAATATTAGCTTTGTCATGTTGAAGTTCTTTAGGATATATATTATTAACCATAGTAGAAAAGAAAGGGTTGTCAATACGGGTTCCTAGGATGTTCAAAATAGTACTTTATGTTTACTATATCAAAGTCAGACACTATTTTGTTGTAGTTGAAAATCATATTTCTAATTTGGTTTTTGTATTCAGAACAAATTATAGGATTTTCGAATTTTTTGAAACATTTAGGAATAGACAACACAACAATCAAACGCATTGGCGTCGTAGATCCGCACTGAACAAACCGAAATAAATTTACGTATTTAAAAAAGTCAACGAAAAGGAATTAAAATCATAAGCCACATGGTACCGTTGAGATGACAAATACAGCTGATACCTAGAGACATCGTCTTTTACTGCTTCCAGTAGATCCTCTTTTAAATGTTTAGTGAGATTCACACTAGCGTTCATTTAGTGCTATGTGGCGGCTGTAAAATGTTGCCCCGGATCCGTGGTTGTATCAATTACTTGTTATTTGAAATCATCAAGCCCAGTCTTTGTGACGGTATAGTAGAGTACTTATAGAGCCGTCAGAAGTGACACCTTATAAGAGTATTCCCTCTCGATTGCATCTAGTTTACTATTCGTGTTCGTTGCATCTAATGGATCCCTCTTTCAATACATCAGGGAGATATTCAATCATACGAGAGTCCTGCCAAAAATACAATATGCATTCAATAATGCATTTTGTGTAGAGTGACATTAATCACAAAAAAATTATGAAAAGCATGAATGTCAACAACAAATCGTTTTTGTTTCAGTGTTTCTTAAATCAAAATTGTTTAGAAAAGTGTCGACATAATATAATTGTGAGATAACTTTCTTACCCTTTATTCAAAAAATATTATTCAATTTTGTTCGTGCTTTTGACATTCACAAATGACTTATCTTCGATATAAGGTGTAAAAGATGTGTTAGCGATTTCAAAAAAGGCGTAACATTTGTGAATCTCTATTAAAAGCTATACGTCTCGCGTTTTCAATCGTTACATTCCGACAGGATAATTTGAAGTTGGATAAAGCTGTTCTAAGTTAAGCTGATGAAATTTCCTTCAGATACGAATCAAATAAAGTAAATATTTGAAAAGTTCATACTGAAATGCCTTTGTTAAAACATATATCTTCATAGCATTTCAGCAGATATTAATATTAATTTCTGGAATGTCACAGGTTTAAATATTTAAACGCATTTGCATATAAGTTGTGTTGCGTTGTTAGTATGTATCGTAGTGCGTTTATATGATCTTGCAAGAGGACTACAAGGAAGATTTGTCATTACTAATTAGGAACGTTTTACTGCTGCATGTATATAGTCAGAAATGTTCACTAAGGCACACGAATGCCTTCTGAAACAAGGAACGCTGAACTAAGCTTGAGAATGCTTAACTACAGCGATGGATCGATTTACTATTTGCTAGAGCATGAACACGCTTCACTAAAACACATTAGATGCATAATGACGCATTTTCAGTTGTTATTCAGTTGATAAATTAAAGCACTGATTTTTGCCGAAGTGTGTTTTCAACAATCCTTTGTGAATACAATCTCACACTTATATGAAGCAAAGTAAAGTGGATATTAATGAAATTTATATATGACCGAGACTGCAATACTTCGTATTTATCGTTTTCGACCGTTTCCAAAGGTCCACTCTCATACTCTTTTATGTATGACAGCTGACCGTTTGGAGTAGACCTTATCAACATCGCTTGCTGTTCATGATTTAGCTATTTACAAGAGCAACTATTTAATCTTACACTGCATATTAATCTTCTCTACAACTTATGCATCATTCCGATCTTTGGAGATCGCTGAGCCCGATATTTACTAGTTATGTAAATTGTCCAATATCTTATTCGCTTGCATGGGTTCCCTTCACGTCCTATGAATATCTGTTCCTTTATCAGCATTATTTGTTATCAACGAATATGTGTGCAAGAAACTCAGCTAACGTAAATAAAAAATAGTAACTAACAGCAAAAGCGTCTGTACCATTAGCTGATCGGCATTATAGAATTCCAAGGCGGTACCCCTGCTGTCAACCCTTACATGTTTGTGATATACCTTTTTACTGAATGTTTTTATGATGTTATTTTTGTATCACCTTTGCATTTTAATACTTGTTGGAGTGACTGTATTCTGTGAATGCTACACTTCTGTTGGAGTTATAACCTTTTCTTTGACTAAATAAGCTATACTTTTGGACTTTTATCCCACTTGTTTTTACAATTTCTGTTTGCCTGTGGTGACAACTTTGTAAGGGTTGACAGCAGCGGTACCGCCTTGGAACGGTCAGTGACAAAAGTGACCACTGGGTAGTTTAAACCGGTTCAAGGGTGCACCAAATCTCACTCTTACCCTGTTATCATCCCTAAACAACAGGACAGTGTAAATAAAAATATTCCCACCGAGTCAACCCCTTACATTAGAGAAAGCATAGATAGGTGTAATAAGAAAAGCACAGAAATGTTCATGTATATAATATATCAAACTAGAACGAATTCGACTGCGCGACCGTCGTAAAATACCCACGTTTTATTCACACAGGTCACTTCCCCCCACCCCGCCCACCCCCACCCTACACCACACCCACACACAGCTCCACAGTATATACAATGTCATACCTTCATCGAAATGTTCAGTTGAGAAATAAATTTTAAATAAATTGACCCCCTGTTACCCTCCACCCACCACCCACCCCTCCAACCCAAACCCCAGAGAGGACGTCCGAGTTTTAAATAATAAATCATCTGATATGCTGTGTCTATTTATTAGATGACTATTATACCAATTAATGTGCAAAAGTATGAAAAAATGACACCGTAATTACATTACTAGTGTATTTGATGGCCCTCCAAGCCCAACTATAACATAGGAGGAAACAAATGTATATTTGAGACATAATTATATAAAAAAAATCCCCCCTCACCACAAACACAATCCCCCCACCCCGCTTATCTTTTATAGACGTTTACATACACCAAGTTATGTGCACAAATGTGGAAAAATGATCGTGTATTTTTAGTGTATTTGACCTTTTGACCCCCTGGGGGACCCTGGGTGCAGAGCCATCATCATAAAGTTTCACCTGGGACATAATTACAAATCTCGCCCGCCCCACCCACCCTGGGCCCCAGGGCAGACGTTCGAGTTTGCGAAACATAAAAATCGTTTGATATGTTGTTTATCTTTTATAGACGATTACATATACCAAGTTATGTGCAAAAATATGAATTTTTCGTTTATTTGACCTTTTGACCCCCGGCCAAACGACAGACGAACAGACGGACAAACTGAGGCGATTTTAATATACCCTGTTTTTTTTCTCAAAAACGTTGGTATAAAAAGAAGTTAAACCTAAGAAGCTAATCTCATATGTACTCGATGACTTGTCTGAAGTCAGAGAACAAGGGGCAACCCCAGTTAAGAGCACGATAAAACGGAGTGAAGGACATACTTCAAACCTCAGTACTGATTACACTAGCTACATGTCTAATTTAAAATAATGTTTTTATACAGGGAGATATGTTGTCTGTTTTTAAATTAATTTCCCCTGATATTTTTGTTCAGGAGAGTAAAAGTGGATTGTTTAATGCTTGTGCGCATCTATCAATTATGTATTTGATAAGTAGACGACCAAATACTGTAATGCTATCAATCTTGTGTTCGATAAGTGCACATTCATTGATACCGTTCAGACACTAGGGGCAATTGAATTATATATCGCGAACAAGACGGTAGTAATTCAATTCTATAATGCCGATCAGCTAATGGTACAGACGCTTTTGCTGTTAGTTACGGTTTTTTATTTACGTTAGCTGAGTTTCTTGCACACATATTCGTTGATAACAAATAATGCTGATAAAGGAACAGATATTCATAGGATGTGAAGGGAACCCATGCAAGCGAATAAGATATTGGACAATTTACATAACTAGTAAATATCGGGCTCAGCGATCTCCAAAGATCGGAATAATGCATAAGTTGTAGAGTAGATTAATACGCAGTGTAAGATTAAATAGTTGCTCTTGTAAATAGCTAAATCATGAACAGCAAGCGATGTAGATAAGGTCTACTCCAAACGGTCAACTGTCATATATAAAAGAGTATGAGAGTGGACCTTTGGAAACGGTCGAAAACAATAAATACGAAATATTGCAGTCTCGGTCATATATAAAGTTCATTAATATCCAATGTACCTCCCAAATACAGTTTGCTTCCTATAAGTGCGAGATTGTATTCACAAAGGATTGTTGAAAACACACTTCGGCAAAAATCAGTGCTTTAATTTATCAATTGAATAACAACTGAAAATGCGTCATTATGCATCCAATGTTATCGCTATAGTTAAACCAATATCTGTACTACTCTTTTCCAACATGTTTTACCTATTATGTTTATGTATCCTCCCTATACCTCTATAGTTTATATACTCCTCTGTACGATCCCGACATACGTATTTCTACTGTCTCTACCATACCGATATAAGTCACCCAATGTCGGTTAAAGAAGCAACATATTTGAATAAAATGAATTGAAAGAAATGAATGAAATCAATTGATGGATGGATTCATGGATGGATGGATGGATGTGTGGGTTTTGGGTGTGTGGGTGTGTGGGTGGGTGGATGAAATGGATGGATCGATGGATGGATGGATGAATGGAGGGAGGAAAGAAAGTCATTATTTATTCCGGTATTCGCGCGTTACCGTGTTGTAGTGAAGCGTGTTCATGCTCTAGCAAATAGTAAATAGTTCCATCGCTGTAGTGAAGCATTCTCAAGCTTTAGTTCAGCGTTCCTTGCTTCAGAAGGCATTCGTGTGCCTTAGTGAACATTTCTGACTATATACATGTAGCAGTAAAACGTTCCTAACTAGTAATGACAAATCTTCCTTGGGGTCCTCTTGTAAGATCATATAAACGCACTACGATACATACTAACAACTCAACACAACTTATATGCAAATGCGTTTAAATATTTAAACCTGTGACATTCCACAAATTAATATTAATATCTGCTGAAATGCTATGAAGATATATGTTTTAACAAAGACATTTCTGTATGAACGTTTCAAATATTTACTTTATTTGATTCGTATCTTATGGAAATTTCATCAGCTAAACTTAGAACAGCTTTATCAAACTTCAAATTATCCTGTCGGAATGTAACGATTGAAAACGTGAGACGTAGAGCTTTTAATAGAGATTCACATATGTTACGACTTTTTTGAAATCGCTAACACATCTTATACATCTTATATCGAAGATAAGTCATTTGCGAATGTCAATAGCACGAACAAAATTGAATAATATTTTTTGAATAAAGGGTAAGAAAGTTATCTCACAATTATATTATGTCGACATTTTTCTAAACAATTTTGATTTAAGAAACACTGAAACAAAAACGATTTGTAGTTGACATTATGCATTAAATAACTGTAAATGCATTATTGAATGCATATTGTATTTTTGGCAGGACTCTCGTATGATTGAATAACTCCCTGAAGTCCTGAAAGAGGGATCCATTGGATGCAACGAACACGAATAGTAAACTAGATTCAATCGAGAGGTAATACTCTTATAGGGAGTCACTTCTGACGGCTCTATAAGTACTCAACTTTACCGTCACAAAGACTGGGCTTGATGATTTCAAATAACAAGTAATTGATACAACTACGGATTCGTATCCGGGGCAACACTTTACATCCGCCACATAGCACTAAATGAACGCTAGTGTGAATCTCACTAAACATTTAAAAGGGGATATACTGGAAGCAGTAAAGGACGATGTCTCTAGGTATCAGCTGTATTTGTCATCTCAACGGTACAACACCATGTGGCTTATGTCTTTTATTCCTTTTCGTTGACTTTTTTAAATACGTAAATTTATTTCGGTTTGTTCAGTGCGAATCTGCGGCGCCAATGCGTTTGATTGTTGTGTTTATTCCTAAATATTTCAAAAAATCCGAAAAAAATAAAATTTGTTCTGAGCACAAAAACCAAATTAGAAATATGATTTTCAACTACAACAAAATAGTGTCTGACCTTGATATAGTAAAAAGAAAGTACTCTTTTCAACATCCTAGATACCCGTACTGACAACCCTTTCTTTTCTACTATGGTTAATAATATATACTCTAAAGAACTTCAACATGACAAAGCTAATATTTCCGATTTTAACGCTTCCATTCTCGATTTACATCTCTCTATTGAAAATGGTGAAACAATTAACCAAATCTATGATAAGAGAGATGATTTAATTTTGATATTGTTCATTATCCCCATTTAGATAGGGATGTCCCCGAGCAACTTCTTGTGGGTTCTATGTGTCTCAACTTATTCGTTTTGTCTAGAGCTTGTACTCGAGTTGAGGACTTTAATATTCGTAATCTTTGTATAACTAAAAAGCTACTCCATCAGGACTACCGTTACCATAAACTTCGTAAAACCTTTACGAAATTTTATTATCGTAAACCTGATCTTCTTTCCAAATATGAAAGTAATTTATGAACTCTTCTGCGACAAGGACTATCACAACCTGACTTCTATGGTGACGTTATTTACAAACTTCGTAAGATCCTTGATCATGATCACTTGCATACTATTTTTGTTAAACGATTTAAAAGGTTTATCAAAAGAGGTTATGACCCTATCATTTTGCAACTCACTGCATGCTTGGTGGTGGACCCATTGATAGCTCGCCACTATGCTTTCCTCTTTAATTGTGCGATGACCGGACAAGCTGTGGACCCAATGATGACGTCTACCTAAAGCCCAAAAGGACGGTGACGTTTGATGTTTGTCTGCAATCTTGTCTTGTCGTATCCTCAATAGTTTATTCTATTGTTGCACTGGCTTCTGCCAAGTCATTGAGTACCTTCTTTGTGAATTTCCAGGCTATTGGTTTTTTGTATTTATATATACACGAGCATCTTTGTGTTTTACTTATATTGCCTATTAATGCTGCCTTGTTGGGTAAAGAATAGTTCATGGCGGAAATTTCTTTTTTTACACTGACCCGATTTATTTGGATGACAGTAGGGTAAGTGTGAGGTTTGGTGCATCCTACAACCTGGTTTAAACGCCAGCGGCCTTTTTTGCAACTGACCGTTCCAAGCTGTCAACCCTTTTTGTGTTAGCAACAGCATATGTCTTTATTCCTTATTAACATTGCCATTCATGTTTGTCTTTTGTGGTTGACTGTGTTCTGTGAAAGCTGCATTTCCTGTTCGACTTTTATACTTATTTTAAGTTCATGCTCATCGGAACCTACCCTTAAAAAAGGCCACACAATGTATACTTAAAAACACTTTTATAACAATTTGGATTGTTTGTCATTCAAATATTTATGATATGGGACAGACACATGCTGTCGCTTAAAGTCCCGTTTTTTGTGTTTTTCTGGTTGAATACTTGTATTTGTAGGCAGAACGAAACATTTTGAGAGGACACTATAAAATTGTTCAGGAACTATGTATGTTTGAATTTCAAAGAAACCGTAAATTCTGACCTCAGGGTAAAGTGAATCCAACATGTTGGCGGACGGAGTCTAAACCTTAGAACTACACACACACACACACACTTCACTCTGTATTACCAGCGTCGTCTTTAGCAACGCAATAGCTTTATTTTTTAGCGCTATATCGTCGGATCAGTTCTAATATAATTATTGATAACGGACTCTGTGGCACTGCATGCTTTGTTTTAGTTTAGGAACTAAGTAAATACAGTATATTTAGCTATCGTCGGATTTCTCAGTTCTAATTTTGAAATACTGCGATAACTGTTTGTTTGCTGTATGCGAGTCTTTATTTATCTTGTTGAAATATTCTGCATGAATGTCAATTATGATAACAAACATTTGTTCTGACTTGGAGATAACTAAGTTAACACACATTATTAACAGATGTTAGATCGTGAAAATAAGTTCTACAACCCACCAACATACATTTGCAATCTCGTTATTGAACACTTACTAGAATATACATATACTAAATCAAAATAGAACGTTTTAATAAATGGTGTTCATTATAGAATGGTTGTGTTGACAGTCAAACTGAACAGTATGCATTATTTATTTACAACTGTGTTTCAAACTTTATGCAATGCTGCGCAAAGTATTTTAAAGACAAAGAATGCAAACTGACACTTGCAATACGCATACAAAACATGGCTTACCGACAGGAAAGCTCCCGTGATTTTCAGTGGCTAAATACTTCAAAACTACTTGAAAACGTTCATGATATTCAATGGTTGATAACTTCTAATTGATGATCAAATGGGGTGGAAACAAATATTTCAAAGACATAATACAATAACTTGGTTAGCGATAAATCTGTTACGATCCAATGACTGATTCAAATCAATCAATTCTGACTTAAACAAATTAAGTATGAAATACGGAATTGGACTCTAATGGGGCTGACTAAATGGGGCCTGGCCGACTGGCCAATCCAATTCCTGGACCATCACCAAACATGTCAAGGGTAGTCCCTGACTATTACCAGATAATACAAACACCAGGTATGCAAAACTACGTGTTAATACAAACATCTGTTATGTAATACTTCATGTAAATACAATCATCAAGTATGTAATAAAACATGTAAGTTCAAACATCAAGTATGCATACTAGATATAAGAACAAACATCAAGTATGCAATAATAGATGTAAATACGAACATCAAGTATGCAATAATAGATTAAGTACATTTGAATTGAACTGAATTTGATTTTATAGTCGCACCAACAGCTATGGTCATATGGCGAATTGCCAGCTTCCACTGGTGGAGGAAGACCGCAGGTGCCCCTCCGGACAATTTTCATGTACGGACGGGCACCTGGGTAGAACCACCGACGTTCCGTAAGCCAGCTGGATAGCTTCCTCACATAAAGATTTCTAGGCCCCTGAGGGATCGAACCTACAGCGGTGAGGGGCAAGTGATTTCAAGTCAGAGACTCTAACCATTCGGCCACTGACGCCCAAGATTAAGTACAAACATCAAGCATGCAATAATTGATGTAATAGACTTTTAGCTGGTTATAGACCCCATCCCCATGGGAGAATTTTGTAGGGTACGCCTTTCTGAAAGTTCATACAAAAAACTTCAAACTGAGACGTTTCTACCATCTGAGCGTTGGGGCGTTTGTGTGTAACGCATGCGACAATTACGTTACCATAACAATTCCAAAACACCTTCAATACATTTGAATATGAGTAAAACATGTGCATATGAACAACAAATATTACCTATACTTATGTTATTTATTAATTGATTAATTTAGGCAGCCTTTTCAACATAATGAAAATATGAAACTATACTCTAGTTTACGTTACACCCTGTTTGTTACCAAAAAATCATAAATACAGTTAATAATAACCGTAAGTTAACAAAAGACGCCAGCCCCACTCTGGGGGAATTTTGAAGAATATATTTTCCTGAAAGGGTATGCATTTGCTACAAAATGAAGTATGTTTGCCAAATCAGAGTGGGGAAATAAAGGCTTGACATCCATTTGAAATATTTTATCATACGTTATCATTATCATTATCATGTTTTGAAAATGTAATACTCAAAAAATGTTTATTTGCATTAAACGGTATGTATATTTTATATTATTTATCAAACATGCTAAAGAACAAAATCTAGTGCAATAAAACAAATGCCCAAAGGACAATGTAGTAAACTTTACGTGACATAAACACGAAATTTACGTTACCATTTAAAGTTATTTGTCATAAATATTGAATGTTTCCATAAATAAAAGGCTCTAGGTCTTTACTAAAACAGTGACTATTTTAATAATAAAATGTTATTCATTAAATGAATATGTAAAAGAATGAATAAATAAATAAATAAATAAAATGTGTATGTGTGTATATAGATACTAAGATATGTAAAATAAACACGAATTACGTTACCATTTACATTTACATGTAATATTGGACGTTTCTAGAAATAAAGTGTATTTTACTTTGATTTTTTTTTAAATGTAATGTAATTCCTTAGTATTAGTAAATAAATAAATATGATGCCTAAAAATAAAATAAAGATATAATAAATAAATATTTTAAAATGGTCCATCAATCATAAAAAATGCACATTAAACTACTTGGAGATTATCCGTTATTGAAAATGTTGTTTTTACTAGTTATGGCATCTTCCCTTTGTTACAATGTTTCCTGCTTTGGAGACAAACCCCAAAGAATAATGATAATTTGTCCCCATCCAAGTAAGTTAGTCTTGCCTTATTCTGATTGCTATAATTCGGACACAATACTAATAATACTAACTCTTTTCAAAGACAGACACAAAGGAAAATGACCTTAACATGTCTAACGTCTATGTCCAATGTTCTTTGAGTATGACCATTGCAACTACGCCAGACACATTGCAGTATATTTAATGACACCCTGAGTCTTGACACAAACCGTCCAAGGGTTAAATGAACTGCTCCAAAACAGGCGATTCAGTGTCCCTCTTCCACAAGAAATATAAAAAGATCGGACAAGGAAAGTAGCATTCAAGGAGGACAGTCAACCACAAAACACAGAAACAAACATGCAAACAGACAAACAAGAAGGCAAAAGTAATAATAACAGTAAACGAAATCACAAACACAAAAGGGTTGACAATAGGGTTACCGCCTTGGAACGGTCAGTGGCAAAGTAGGCCACTGGGGGTTTAAAACGGTTCTAGGGAGCACCAAACCTCACACTTACCCAACTGTCATCCCATAAAAACAGGACAATGTAAATAAAGAAATCCCCACCATGATCTAATCTCTAACCAACAAGGCAGCATCAATAGGCAATATAAGTAAAACACAAAGATGCTCGTGTAAATATAATACAAAAAATAATAGCCTAGAAAGTCACAATGAAGGTACTCATTGACTTGGCAGAAGCCAGAACAATTAGAGAATAAACCATTAAGGGCACGACAAGAAAGATCATAGACAAACATCAAACGCTACCGTCTCAATTGGCTTTAGGTAGGCGTCATCATAGGGTCCACAGCCTTTATGGTCATCGTACAATTAAAGAGGAAAGCATAGTGGCGAACTGTAAAAGGGTCCAACACCAAGCATGCAGTACGTTGCAAAATGATAGGGTCATAACTTCTTTTGATAAACGTTTTAACAAGTTTAACAAAGATAGTATGAAAGTGATCATGACCAAGAATCTTACGAAGTTTATAAATCACATAACCATAGAAGTCAGCTTGTGATAGTCCTTGTCGCAAAAGGATCCTTACAGTACTTTTATATTTGGAAAAAAAATCAGGGTTACGATAATAAAAGTTTGCAAAGGTTTTACAAAGTTTATGGTAACAGAAACCCTGATTGAGTAGCTTTTTAGTTATACACAAGTCACATAACTATTCATAAACTATCAATCAACATGCACATTTTCAGGGTTACATCATTGGATTCAGTAGAAAGTATGCAGCATACCGGTAATACCACTAGTGGATTACACGTCAATGTAGATCAAAGCTACTAGAAGCCACTCTCAAGATGGAAAATATGGCATCAAAAGTTATTTCTTCGCGCAAAGAACTGCATCCATCCCAAACAAAGAACAATGAGAAAGAACGTTGCAAAATGATTGGGTCATAATTTCTTTTGATAAACTTTTTAACAAGTTTAACAAAGATAGTATGAAAGTGATCATGACCAAGAATCGTACGAAGTTTATAAATCACATAATCATAGAAGTCAGCTTGTGATAGTCCTTGTCGCAAAAGGATCCTAACAGTACTTTTATATTTGGAAAAAGATCAGGGTTACGATAATACAATTTTGCAAAGGTTTTACAAAGTTTATGGTGACAGAAACCCTGATTAAGTAGCTTTTTAGTTATACACAAGTCACATAACTATTCATAAACTATCAATCAACATGCACATTTTCAGGGTTACATCATTGGATTCAGTAGAAAGTATGCAGCATACCGGTAATACGACTAGTGGATTACACGTCAATGTAGAGCAAAGCTACTAGAAGCCACTCTCAAGATGGAAAATATGGCATCAAAAGTTATTTCTTCGCGCAAAGAACTGCATCCATCCCAAACAAAGAGCAATGAGAAAGATTTGAGAAGAGCCACGGAATCTATCATTGGTTTCACAAACTCCATTCCGAGTTCATATCAATCACTATGAGCTATAAATCCGGTCGTCCGGTATTCCGGCATAGAGAGATGTTGATTATGATCTATTACAGCATCAGGCTGAGAAGACCATGACATATTTGTCAATGACTTGTTAATTGACAGGCCGACCCGATCTATGACACACTATATTTGGTTAATTGGTTCCCTTACTGATCAGGTATAAAACAGATCTTAAGTTGAAGCTATCATATCCTCTAGGCTCAAGACCATGGTCTCTTGCAACAGCTGATGGCAATTCAGTTAGAACTGACAAAGCCAAGTTGTAGTATCAGTTGAGCCAGCTACACAACGATCTACTGAATTTACTGTGTATGTGTGTCAAGGTAACGCAACACCTCACAATCAGCCTTCAGTTCGTTCCTGGTACGTTTGCCGATTTGGCAGAGATGTTGTTTGAAATACTTACAAAAGCAGCTTGAGTCGACTTTGTGACATAGACTTGCGTCCCTAGATATATCAAGTAGCTTGAGTGCAAGAGGCGAGGTGAAAACCCAACTTTCCTGTTGTCAGGGCCAAAAACGAAGACTTATTAGATTTAAAGAGTTACATGAGTAATCAATACAATACGACACAATTCATTAATCGCATTTACGGCCTGTGGAAAACAGTGGACAGATATGCACCAAACCTCCAAGGTCATGAAACCTACTTTGTCTGGAAAAAAATGTCCACGGCTTACTATTGCAGATGATATAATTGTATTTGCTGGTGATCAGGAAGATCTGTTTTCATCATAGGAGGAAGCAGACATCGGAATGAACATATCACTATCGATCCTTACCAACATCAAAAACAATCGTGATGCATTCTCTAGACACATACCTACTGATTCTGTTTTTAAAATTTGTTTCAGTAATACAACCGTATGTCATGTTTGGCGCTGGGATGATTAAAAAAGGAAATGTTGATGTGAAACAAATTGTAGAGGTTAAAGTGTCTGATATTCGCTCTTCACTACCCACACTAAATTGCTTTACAAGCTGTGTGACAACCATTGGCTTTGTAGGGATAGGCAAGGCTGTCCAATTGAAAATGATAAAAAACGCAGAGAGTTTGTGTCAAGTTCGATTGCTCAAAGTGCAACATGAATGTTCGGATGATTTTCAACAAACGTAAAGAGATCACGGAGAGGATAGTATGCTGCATATAGGTCAAACCTCTTTACACAGGCATCAGATACGACTAGACAAAGGCCACAACTAGAAGAGCTTTTTCGGCCGTGTCAATTTTCTATAACATGCACGTATAAGGCCCGCTTTATTTCGAATTCTAGTGCCTGCACCACCACAAACATCGCTGAACTTTAGACGTCTTGTCTTACTGCCGTTAACGATCACGTTAAACAATTTTGTGATAAAACTTAAATAAATATATGCAAGCCACTCTCTAATTATGATGAGTAGCAATGCATGTATATTCTACAACGCCATGTATACGCGTCGAACATTTATACAAGTCAATCATCTCACTGTTAACTAATGCACCTAATATACAACGTTATTAATTCAACCGTGTATTACAATAACTGAGTTATACGCCAACGTTCACTAATGCACCTATTATACAACGTTATCAAATTAATATTGTTTTACAATTAATGATCAATTACAATAATTACATCTAATAAAGTTAACTTCAAAATCATATGCTAATCTCAAGCTAAGAGAAACACAGACGCTAACCGGATGTCATAACATCGCCAACCAAGATGGCGCCCCCACTGAATACAGATGTACGATAACAGTTCATAAAATAAATACTGACCATATATTGCCTGTGAATTTCGCCATGTCCAACTTCTGCTCCAAACTAAGCAACTGTCAATCAATCCCCGCCACGACTGGACAATAATGCACTTTATGGCAAACGTTCCGCCCATTATATCCCACGTTCTTTCCGTGACACACATGGCAACATGCGCAGTATTAACATCTACACGAAAGGACACAAACAACTTTTCCCTTTAAAGAGATAGATCTATACTTTTACATGCATTAGCACAAAACTAAACTTATTAAACGGCCCTTTCGGACGCCCTCTAGCGGCCACTTAAAATTTCACGCTTTTCCGTGTTACCTGAATATATCATGGACATTGTGAATTTGTTTCAACTAAACAATTGATTAGCGTGTGACTGACAGGTGCTTACAAGAGCTGTGTACGACCAATACGCTCTACTCGTGATTATTGTGTGACAAGTCAATTAGTGAGAGTCCTTGTCGCAGAAGAGTTCTTAAATTACTACTATATTTGGAAAGAAGATCAGGGTTACGATAATACAATTTTGCAAATGTTTTCGGAAGTTTATGGTAACCGTAGTCCTGATGGAGTAGCTTTGTAGTTATACAAAGATTACGAATATTAAAGTCCTCAACTCGAGTACAAGCTCTAGACAAATCGCATAAGTTTAGACACATAGACCCCATAAGAAATTGCTCGGGGATATCAATATTAACAATATCAAAATTAAAATTATCTCTCTTATCATAGATTTTGCTAATTATTTCACTATTTTCAATCGAAATGTAAATCGAGAAAGGAAGCGTTAATATCGGAAATATTAGCTTTGTTAAGTTGAAGTTCTTCAGGATATATACTATTAATCATAATAGAAAAGAATTGGTTGTCAATGTTCAATATGTCATCCAGATAGCGGGAGGTGTCATTAAAGTGTTCAATTACATCTGCTTGGGTATCTGGTGAAAGACTCAACAAGAAATCTCTGTCATAGCAATATAAAAACAAATCTGCGACAAAGGGTGCACATTTCGTACCCATAGGGATACCAACAGTTTGTCTATATACGGTAGTTCCATACCTGACGAAAACAGTATCTAATAGAAAAATATGTGATTCTTATATATATACAAACTTCACGGCAAGAAATATAAAAATATCGGACAGGGAATGTCGCATTCAAGGAAGACAGTCAACCACAAAGCACAGAAACAAACACGCAAACAGACAAACAAGAAGGCAAAAGTAATAATAAATGCAAAACGACATCACAAACACAAAAGGGTTGACAATAAGGCTACCGCCTTGGAACGGTCAGTGGCAACGTAGGCCACTGGGGGTTTAAACCGGTTGTAGGGTGCACCAAACCTCACACTTACCCTACTGTCATCCCAATAAAACAGGACAATGTAAATAAAGAAATCCCTGCCATGATCTAATCTCTAACCAACAAGGCAGCATCAATAGGCAATATAAGTAAAACACAAATATGCTCGTGTAAAAATAATACAAAAAAAACAATAGCCTAGACAGCCACAATGAAGGTACTCAATGACTTGGCAGAAGCCAGAGCAACAAGAGAATAAACCATTAAGGGCACGACAAGAAAGATCATAGACAAACGTCCTAATGGGCTTTAGGTAGGCGTCATCGTAGTGTCCACATCCTGTCCGGTCATCGTACAATTAAAGAGGAAAGCATAGTGGCGAACTGTAAAAGGGTCAACCACCAAGCATGCAGTACGTTGCAAAATGATAGGGTCATAACCTCTGTTGATAAACTTTTGAAGTCGACATAATGTAATTGTCCAAACTGCCGATAGTAAAAAACGCCCTAATATTGTTACAGGCCAAAAATGTGGTATTTCCCATGAAAAAGCTTTTTGAATGAGAGCAATAAACTTGTTGTTGATAAGATGGTGTGGTAAAGTTGTAATATAATGTAGAAAAAGCATAAGTTCTTACAGATGAAGCTTGGCGTTTATTTGCAAATTTTATCAAGAAGGTCGCCTGAAATTTTAATAGACCAAACTAAATTAATCCTAGGGTTTTCATAAGCATTAGCACAATATTGTTTAACGGGATCTTAAATGGCAGTAAGACAAGATGATAAAAGTTTTGAGATATTTTTAGTGGTGCAAGAACTAGAATTGGAAATAAATCGGGCTTTATATGGTTGTTTGTGTAATCTGGGAATCCAGTATATCGTTGGAAAGAAATATAAAAAGATCGGACAGGTGAAGTAGCATTCAAGGAGGAAGTCTGTTTTGCTTTTCGTCTATTCCAGTCTTGAAAATGTCGGACTGAGTGATATGCGTCGAAACAACATCTTCTTCAGTAGATTGCACTGGAGTATACGAATTAGTACTCCCGAGTTCCTGAGATAAAACATTGACGTAATGCACAATAATTATATTATTAGCTGCTTTATCAGCAGGAACTAAAACGAACTTAATATGAAATTTCTGGATTCCTGATTTTAAATTAGGAAACGAAAGCCTAGGTCTATGAGGAATTATGGAGGGGTTAGCCGTGGGTATCTTTGATGTTAAAAATAGTATTATATTATTTACGTATTATCAAGGTCAGAAACTATTTTTTTGTAGTTGAAAATCATATTTCTAATTGAGTTTTTATACTCAGAACATAATATAGGATTTTCAGAAATTTTGAAATATTTAGACAACACAACAACAATCAAACGCAATGTCGCCGTAGGTCCGCACTGCACAAACCGATAAAATGTGCGTATATAAAAAGTCAATGAAAAGGATTAAAAGAAATAAGCCACATGGAGTTGTAACGTTGAGACGACAAATACAGCTACTACCTAGAGACATCGTCTTTACTGCTTCCGGGAGATCCCCTTTTAAATGTTAAGTGACATTCACACTAGCGTTCATTTAGTGCTATGTGGCGGCTGTAAAATGTTGCCCCAGATACAAATCCGTAGTTGTATCAATTACTTGTTATTTGAAATCATCAAGCCCAGCCTTTGTGTCTGTAAAGTAGAGTACTTATAGAGCCGGTAGAGGTGACACCCTGTAATAGTATTACCTCTCATGATCACACGCGATTGAATCTAGTTTGGTATTCGGTTTCGTTGCATCCAATGGATCCCACTTTCAAGACTTCAGGGAGTTATTAAATCATATGGGAGGCCTGCCAAAAATACAATATGCATTCAATCATGCATTTTGTGTAGAGTGACATTAATCACAAAACTGTGCCTGTTCAACATTTATCAAAAGAATGCATTTCAACAACAAATCGTTTTTGTTTGAGTGTTTCTTCAATCAAAATTGTTTAGCAAAGTGTCGACACAATATAATTGTGAGATAACTTTCTTACCCTTTATTCAAACAATATTGTTTTATTTTGTTCGTGCTATTGACATTCACAAATTACTTATCTTTGATATCAGATGTATAAGATGTGTTAGCGATTTCAAAAAAGTCGTTAAATTCGTAAATCTCTATTAAAACCTATACGTCTCGCGGTTTCAATCGTTAAATTCCGACAGGATAATTTGAAGTTTCATAAATCTGTTTTAAGTTTAGCTTAGGAAATTCCCTTCAGATACGAATCAAATAAAGTAAATATTTGAAACGTTCATACTTAAATGCCTTTCTTAAAACGTATATCTTCATAGCATTTCAGCAAATATTAATATTAATTTCTGGAATGTCAGAGGTTTTAAATATTTAAACGCATTTGCATATAAGTTGTGTTGCGTTGTTAATGTGTATCGTATTGCGTTCATATGATTTTGCAAGAGGACCCCAAGGAAGAGCTGTCATTACTTATTAGGAACGCTTTACTGCTGCATGTAAATTCTTTACGACATATGGAAAACGCTCTACTAAAGCCAGAAACGCTCACTAAGGCATACGAATGCCATCTGAAGCACGGAACGCTGAACTAAATCTTGAGCATGCTTAACTACAGCGATGAAACGATTTACTATTTGCTAGAGCATGAACACGCTTAACTACAACACGGTAATGCTTGAATACCGGTATAAATAATGACTTTCCTCCATCCATCCATCCATCCATCCATCCATCCATCCATCCATCCATCCATCCATCCTTCCATCTATCCATCCATCCCACACACCATCCATCCATCCATCCATCCATCCATCCATCCATCCATCCATCCATCCCACACACCATCAATCTATCCATCCATCCATCCATCCATCCATCCATCCATCCATCCCACACACCATCCATCCATCCATCCATCCATCCATCCATCCATTTATTTCATTAATTGCTTTCATTTCATTTTATTCAAACATGTTGCTTTTTTAAACGACATTGGGTGACTTATATCGGTATGGTAGAGACAGTAGAAATACGGATGTCGGGATAGTACAGAGGAGTATATATACTATAGAGGTATAGGGAGGATACATAAACAGAATAGGTAAACCATGTTGGAAAAGAGTAGTACCGATATTAGTTTAACTATAGTGATAACATTAGATGCATAATGACGCATTTTCAGTTATCCAAGTGATAAATTAAGGCACCGATATTTGCCGAAAATGTTTTCAACAATCCTATGTGAATACAATCTCACACTTATATGAACATACACTGTAATTGTGAGGTAAAGTGAATGAACTTTTATATATGACCGAGACTGCAATATGTCGTATTTATCGTGTGCGGTCGTTTCCAAAGGTCCATTCTCATACTCTTTTATATATGACAGTTGACCGTTTTGAGTTGACCTAAACTACATCGCTTGCTGTTCACGATTTTAGTTATTTAGAAGAGCAACTATGTAATCTTACACTGCGTATTAATCAACTTTACAGCTTGTGCATGATTCCGATATTTGGAGATCGCTGAGCCCGATATTTACTAGTTATGTAAACTGTCCAATACCTCGCACGCTTGCATGGGTCCCTTCACGTCCTATGAATATCTGTTCCTTCCTCATCATTATTTGTAATCAACGCATTTGTGTGCAAGAAACTTAGCTAACGTACATAAAAAACAGTAACTAACCGCAAAAGCGTCTGTACCATTAGCTGATCGGCATTATAGAATTGAATTACTACCGTCTTGTCCGCGATATATAATTAAATTGCCCCAAGTGTCTGAACGGTATCAATGAATGTTCACTTATCGAACACAAGATTGATAGCATTACAGCATTTGGTCGTCTACTTATCAAATACATAACTGATAGATGCGCACAAGCATTAAACAATCCCCTTTTACTCTCCTGAAACAAAATATCACTGGAAATTAATTTAAAAACAGACAACATATCTCCCTGTATAAAAACACTTTGATTATTTTAAATCATACATGTAGCTAGTGTAATCATTACTGCAGTTTGATGTATGTCCTTCACTCCGTTTCATCGTGCCCTTATTAGGGTTTCCTCTTGTTGCTCTACTTCAGACGGGTCGGGTACATATGAGATTAGCTTCTTAGGTTTAACTTAGTTTTTGATATATTATATACATGAACATTTCTGTTTTTTTTTCTTATTACACCTATCTACGCTTTCTCAACTGTAAGGGGTTAACTCGGCGGGGATTATTTTTATTTACACTGTCCCGTTGTTTAGGGATGATGACAGAGTAAGAGTGAGGTTTGGTGCACCCTTGAAACGGTTTAAATTCCCCGGTGGTCGCTTTTGTCACTGACCGTACTCGGCGGGGATTATTTTTATTTACACTGTCCCGTTGTTTAGGGATGATGACAGGGTAAGATGAGGTTTGGTGCACCCTTGAACCGGTTTAAACTACCCGGTGGTCGCTTTTGTCACTGACCGTTCCAAGGCGGTACCCATGTTGGCAAAACATTCTGTGAATGCTAATCTTCTGTTGGACTTATAACCTTTCCTTTGACTCAGTACGCTATACTTTTGGATGTTCATCCCACTTGTTTTTACAATTTCTGTTTGCGTGTGGTGACAACTTTGTCGAAATATGGACACGAATATAACCGGATCGTATAACTTGAAGACGCATGATTTGAAACAGTTGTCACTTTTGAAATGGCATTCTGTCATGCTCTCTTAAATGGGTTATCATTAAGTTTCAATGACATGATACAAATATTATGGAGATTTGATTGCTTGAATTTTCAGAACAATTATATTTACATAAAGCATCATGTATTGTCATTTTACTCTGTAAATCAAAAACTCATATAACAGTTCAAATTACCAGAAAAGCGAACATTTGACCTGTTTTCCTCAGACTGACATATAACTGGAAATTGTGCTTTCCTAACTGGTTATCTATTCAACAAGAACTTGTGTCGTGACTTCAGTGGTGGTTCATTTATTACCCAGTTCACATTAGAAATTTAGGAAATTAAGTGCTTTTATTTTTACCGAATTCCAGGTATCATTACGTGATCCCACCTTAATTCCATTAAGTGATGGGAAAGTTTTTATAAGCAGGATTTTGTAAAAGATATATCGACAATAAAACGTGTTAAAAATCATTTTTTACTGAAAAAAAATGCGATAACCTGTTTAAAATTACCTATTAAAGGTTTTAATTTTTTGATATACAGACGTTTTAAGCCGAAATTAAGGTTTTATTTCATATCCCAGCCAACCCCGTTCTCGCTTTTTGGAGAAGGGGTTGGATGGGGTATGAAAGTTAGTACTCAGATCACGTAATGTATATCATCGTCTGATTTTTCAATATGAACCAATGAAGGTGTTTAGCGTACCAAGCCATCGTTACATTATTTTCCAATACCAGGACTATTTCTGTACGCAATATCTCGGTTCAGTCTATTAGACTAGATTATCGGACACGCTGGCTTTTTAAAGACAAACGTTTGCATTCAAAACCAAGCGTCGCAGATGAACGCGACTAATATGCAGCAGAAGTATTCCAAATGACCGAGTGTTCCTTGCGCCGCTAAGACCCACCTTTTCTGAATGCGAAATACATAGCTATGTTTGATAAAACCTGATTAAACTAGTGATTTGTTTTAAATAGACCATTCTTCATAATGACACCATGATAACAGTATAATATTATCTGTAGGAGCATTGACTGATAATTGATGAAAGATAAACCCATGATCCTATTTATGAACGTGCATTCATTGAAACGGTTACTAGTGAATAAATGAATACAATTGCCAAATCTCGACTGTCTTCATGGCTCAAATGGTATTTGTTTACCAGATCCAACGAGAAATAAAGCCAGCAATTCGGATACTTAAACAGCATTCCTTTCCACAATGAATACAGACATAATAAAAGCAATGATTAGATACATACTAACATCTATGCATAGACAGATGACTTTAACTTCATCATACGGGCCTTCAATCGTGAACGCGCGGCCAATCCAGTCATTCTACAGGATCCCGCTTCGTGTGTATCACGGTGCTTTGGTATGTCAAGATCTTGACATTCTGTTAGCCGGAAGGCAACGGCACAGAAAAGAATGCACTGTTGCTATGTAAACAATATGGCCGCAACCCACACGTTTGGATGTATAATTTGCGTTGAGTGTTAGCTTTTTACAATGCAGATGAAGGTTTATCACTGCTTTCACGTAAATAAACTATCGATGGAGCAATCGGCTTAATAACATTGCAACATTTAGATAAAATGGAAATTTGTTTTGGCGGTTTTGGCGGGAATCTAAGGCGCGAAGACATAACCAATATGGAAACCTGCGTATTACATTTGAGTAATACTGCAAAGCAGTGCTCGAGATGTTGCGAATGATGGGGCTTATATGTTCCAGCTCTTTCGTTTTGTTAGATCATGTAACGATTTTAAGGAATTGAACGATCGAAATAAACCGATAATAAATAAAGTTATTCGTTATCCCAAACTACTTAGAATATATCATGTTATTTATGTTTGTTTTAGATGAGGTGGTTTGTTTTCTGATTTATGTGAAAATTACACTTCCTGTTTGATTGTTATATCTATTTGTCTCTGACTATCGTTTATTTGATAATCTACTGACGTCGGGGAGGTTTATTGCATGTGGTAAAATAAAATGATACTAGGAAAGCAATCATACTTATGAATTATACAGAACCAGAAGTGAAAAAGTACATTTAAAATGTCATTTGTCCCGTACTAAATCTCTACGGAAATGACGTCAGTTTTCATTAATGTGAACGCGAAAGAAATCAGTGACATTTAAATAATATATATGACTCACATGATTTTAAAATCAATAATTTATGTTATTATCTGTGGTTGGTTTCTTTAAAATAAGTACACATTTTGATGGATCTCACCTTTTTTGAAAATTTACCGTTCGGCGTTCTCGTCTTGGGCTAGTAAGACCACGGCACAAATAGCCAATAGAGTAGTTAGTTATTTGCGTGAATATTTGGTACATTATAAGCAGTTTAATGTGAATTCACTACATAACATGTTTTTGTGAAAATTTGGCAAAGTTAGAGTACAGGTGACTGCATTTAGGTCTTTCTTCCCCGACTTGAACTGCGCATTTTGTTTTGTCACGCTAGCACTAGGGTATCTAACTTTCATCGACGTTACGATGCCATTGCGTTCGGACGCTGTGGTTTCTATAGGACCCTATATCTCATTTTTGGTAAGACTGTTTGTACCATGCTGCGGTGGAACAATTCTACAAAATCGAACTTTATGTTAAAATAGGTATGGTCCTTGATGGAATCCCAATAAGTGATATTGCATCTTTACGCCAAATGTTAGGTTAAAGGGACTGACCGTTTGGTCACGCTAGCAGACATATTTTAGATGGTGCATTTATACTTTGTTGGCCTATATGAATAAAGTTTACTGGGACACTGCGAACATGAAGTTTCCACTCTAAGCATTGGTGTACGCTAAAACCGGGTGGTTTAAACCCCAAAGGCCATTTTCCGCAGACACTCTCATGGCAGTACCGATGTTGCCAACCTCTTTATATATTCGTGGTGTCGCATACTTTGCGCCAATTTATCCGAGTAATAGTTGTTTTAAATGTGTGTTTATGAGTATGCTATCTATCCTGTCCGACCTGTGTATGTAATATTTTGTTTAACAATTGAATGGTTAAATGCCATAACTTGTTTACCCCAAATAATAAAATGCTCGCATTGAGAATAAATCCATGTTAAGATCAACAAGACTTATAATGTTCACTATTATTCTGTATAGACTCTTTGCATAACACGGGCGAAGATATTCATGTACATTAAAGTTCTTCGAAAAATATATACTTATTTGAAAGAACTGTCTTACCATTTTACATCATCAACATATTGCTTCCGTTTGGGGATTTAAACATTTTCAATCAGCAGACTACGTCCAGAACCGTGACATACGATACTTCTTAGTGGTACATAGGTTTACACCGAAACTGGCACTTATAGGCGAGACGGGATGGCTACCTAGTAACTACAGACGATGGATTACGATGCTCCGATATTGGAACAGACTCATGAAAAGAAATATAAAAAGATCGGACAGGGAAAGTAGCATTCAAGGAGGACAGTCAACCACAAAACACAGAAACAAACATGCAAACAGACAAACAAGAAGGCAAAAGTAATAATGAATACAACCGACATCACAAACACAAAAGGGTTGACAATAAGGCTACCGCCTTGGAACGGTCAGTGGCAAAGTAGGCCACTGGGGTTTTAAATCGATTCTAGGATGCACCAAACCTCACACTTACCCTACTGTCATTCCATTAAACAGGACAGAGTAAATAAAGAAATCCCCGCCATGATCTAATCTCTAACCAACAAGGCAATATAAGTAAAACACAAATATGCTCGTGTAAATATAATAAAAAAACAAAAGCCTAGAAAGCCACAATGAAAGTACTCATTGACTTGGCAGAAGCCAGAGCAACAAGAGAATAAACCATTAAGGGCACGACAAGAAAGATCATAGACAAACATCAAAAGCCACCGCCCCAATGGATTTTAGGTAGGCGTCATCATAGGGTCCACAGCCTTTCCGGTCATCGTACAATTAAAGAGGAAAGCATAGTGTCGAACTGTAAAAGGGTCCACCACCAAGCATGCAGTACGTTGCAAAATGATAGGGTCATAACCTCTTTTAATAAACTTTTTAACAAGTTTAACAAAGATAGTATGAAAGTGATCATGACCAAGAATCTTTCGAAGTTTATAAATCACATCACCATAGAAACTCGATGACAATAGACTGACAAAACGGATATTTAACTCTGACTATCAACGATCAGATAGGATTAATAACTGGTTCAGTGAAGTGAAAATCATTATGTCCAGACTAGAATTAACTGTTCATTTTAACAATAAAAATACAGTAAATATGGAATAAGTAAAATCAAAACTGACGGATTATTATGCAAATGTATGGGTTAATGATTATGAAAACGTGCCAAAATTGAGGAATTACAAATCATTCAAGGGCAATCTTTCATGTAAAGATTATCTAACCATGGATTTAAAAAGAAATAAACGCGCTATATATGCTCAATTCAGATGCGGTACCTTGCCTTTAAGAATTGAAACTGGACGCTATGTTGATGAAGCACCAAATCAAAGACTGTGTACTTTATGTCAATCCGGATTAATTGAAGACGCGACTCATTTTCTAGTGAAGTGTCCTTTATACAACAACATACGAACTGTGATATTCGGTGAAATTATTTCAAATGGAATATATGAAAACATGACAGACTCTAATAGACTGATTTTCCTGATTCATAACCACACACGAAAAGTTGTAAATTTCTTGTTAAAGCTTATCTGTTTGAAGAAGTGTGTTATATAACTGGTAACGGTAAACATGTGGTGCAATTATTGAACTGAACTGACACTATTTATCGCAATATATATAATATTTATGAATGAACCCTTTGTAACTTCAATTGTATTGTAAATTGTACATTGTGTGCTCATAACAGTATTTTCTCTTATGTTTAACCATGCTGACTAACTGTAAATTGTAATTTCTCTTATTTTTAACCATGTTGACTAACTGTAAATTATAATTATAAGGTGACTTATAGGTCCATTGGGCCGGTTGTTTCTCTATGCATTTGTATTATATGTTTGTTATTTCAGTATACACATGTCAATATAATAAAATATTTACTTACTTATTACTTCCATTTTTCAGTATTTATTGACATTCACACTAGCGTTTGTTTAGTGCTGTGTGGCGGCCGTAAATAGATACCCCTACTACAAATCAGTAGTGTTATTACTTACTCAATCTCATTAAAATCATATCCTAATTACGCTTCGATACTCTCCGCTATATGATCAGACAACACTGCATTGGAGGTCAAGTCAGATCGACCTTTCATCTAATCAATATTCATGAGAAGATCATCTAAATTCAACAAATAAAATCGAACGTTTTATATGCACTTCAGATGTTTTCCAGTGAACTGAACAAACTAAAATCCACATAAAACACATAGATCTATATCCAAAAAAAGATAAAATCTTCGCGTGTTATTGCTGTGTATTGCACGATAAATTCAAAGAAATGCACTAAATGGCATGTTTTACATCAAGAATACGAAGAAAATCAACATTCGGAACAGTATCTAAAATATATATACATTCTACCTAGATTATTACAACTTTAGGTTTTCTAAAAAGTATGTCTTAATACGTCTGGCCCGCTTAGCCCATTCGATAGCGACATGGACTATTGCGACGTTCTGTTATTATTCGAGAGTGTAATTTTAGTATGGGTTCAACCCAATAAATATGTACATTTTGTTTTTGTACCGCTATTGAATTCTGTCAAACAATCTTATTTTTTTGTTTTTTCCAGTAAATATTCAATAATGGTTGGTGTGATGTTTGTCAACGCAATTATTTTGTGTTTTATAAACTATAAGTTACGGACATTGTCTCTTTCAATACCGAATGAAACGCCAGATGCGTAGTGAAGCAGTTTATACCGAAAGATTTTGAAGGCTGAAGTCTGACTGGCTAATCGTAAGGTCAATCTCACGTGACCTCCAATGCAGTGTTGTCAGATCCTTAACAGTGTAGAGTATCGTAGCGTGATAAAGAGTCTGATTTTAATGAGATTGATTACTTACTAGTCCTTTGGGATCGTCAAGCCCAACCTGTAGGTCTTTAAAGTAGAATATCGCTTAAGCCGGTGCTAGGAGGCGTGAGAGGTGTTTCCCTTTACATTACCTCTCAATACAACCGAGTATGCTACGTTTATCTCTTGTTTGTGCTTTTTTCTTCCAAAGATCCACGTTTCAGTATTTATTACAGCTAGACCCTTTATAAAATTAGTATATTATTTGAACAAGAAATGTAACTTCCACAGACATAGTCAACCGAAAACCCGCATTCAAAAAATCAAAACATTTCAAGGAAAATACAATCAATGGTATTGTATAATATGCAATTGACAAATGTGCTACATTAATGACTGCAGAAGCTGTACGTGTATCCCCAGTCTCTACAAGGGTTACCATTATATTGTATTGCAGCACAACTCAGTGAATGACGGTTGACTAATGGCTTTCTACACAATATTCTATAGAGGATGAATAGCGCCATCACCATCTGATGGACACTATCTCAAAACAGAATCTGAGCTAAATTAAAACATTACCAAATGGATAGTCTAGCGCGCGATTCTGAATATAGTTGTAAAACGTTGCACAAAACATATTTTTGAGACACTAACCTTATGAAATATTAGCAAATGAGGCAACTCTTCTGTTTATTAATATCTCTTGTAGACATCAGTCGGACAGAGTGTTTAAAATTATGAAGCTAACGCATTTTCTTAAAGCATTGTCGTTCGTCTGATGTAGTGTCAGTTTTCAGTTGATTTGTCCGGAATAAAATTTACGATCTTTGGAGATCGCTGAGTCCGATATTTATTTACAGATATCGGTAGTACATTCTCACATACGTTTGTCTTATTACCTTAATTTCGAATAGTTGGTTCCACTACCCCAACATTTAAATGTTCTGATAATTGTTTAATCACGCTTAGGATATGTTTCCTGCTTTAATTTAGCCTTCTGGAGTGTTACTTGTGATATGCAACTTTCATAGCATTTGCTCTCCATTTTGTTTATTTCGCCCATTGTTTTCTCCTCTAGAGCTAAGCATTTTATAAGAATGTGAAAATGTGAAAATACCTCATTGCAGGTTCCATTTTCACTAGCATATGCCTACCATTTTCTGGATGGTTAAACATGTCTTCTACTACAATTTAAATATTGAGTTCTGCTCAACCTTGGGCTAGAGAGCGTGAACGGTAGCAAGCACTTTTCACTACTGGTTATGAATCATTTCGAAACTGCAATATGTTTTGTATTCATCGTGTTGAGAATTTCCACATTACTCCTTTCATACTTGTAAGAGGCATTGTCTACGTTTCTCGTCTTTCACTTTGCATGCATGCATTGACTTTCAATAAATAATTAAAAAATCCAACCTAAGTAGATAAACAATCAATAGGAAATGTAGTATTCGCGGACAACAGTCAACCAAACACACGAAACAAACAACAATTACAATGATAAATAAAAGACAAGGAAAATGACATCACAAAAGAAAGGGTTGGCAATAAGGCTACCACCTTGAAACGGTACATGGACAAAAGGCCGCTGGGGGTATAAACTAGTCTCTAGTGGAAACTAAATCAATGTCCTCTAACAAGCTGGCAGCGTTAATAGGCAATATAGCACAACGATAATCATGTATATATACATATAGTAGTAAAAGCCTAGAAATCCGCAATGCAATAATATATGACTTGGCAGAAGCCAGAGCAATAGGAGAATAAACCATTAAGGACACGAATCACTAAGCCGATCCGAATTTAGCAGGGTTGAAAAATAATTCAAATTTCAAACATGCAACATTTCTAAAGTCTGCAATCAATATTTTAAAATAGTTCACATTTGTGGCTATTTATTCACAGACAACAGTTAAATAAAAAGAAAAACAGAGATTATAATGATTTTGGCGTTTGTAATTAAATGTATTTTGTCATTTTTTAAATAAGTAATGTAACTGTAATTGCCATGTTACTGCTTAAGAATCATTACCCATCATCATATGTTAACGATGGATTTGCCAGGGATTAAATGTGTGAAGTGCGTTAAACTGTTTCATGACTTGTAATCGGCCTAAACCCCAGCTGTCGATCCACGATCAACGATTGTTTGTGTGTGATGTCCCACGTTGTTTTTTTCAATTCAGTGATATTGTAGTTGTAAGAGCATTATTGTCTGCTTTTTGTGACTGCTACGCTTCGTGCTCTTCTAGCTACTGGTATACCGTCAATGGATAGGCTCAATGATCATCGCACTATGATTATTATCTGAAAGAAAATGCGTCTATGGCTATTTTTTGTCATGGTATATGTCTTTATGCCAAGTACGTATATGATTACATGTTAAAGAAGAGTATGATAATGGACCTCTGGAAACGGCCATACACGACACATACCACATATTGCAGTCTCGGTTTGATTGAGACAGTTCATGAACGGTAGTAAATTATGCTAGCTACCGCTCACGCCCGGGTTGAGCAGAACTCAATATTCATAAAATCAATAGTACATAATTTTAACGATCCCGAAGATGGCATGCATATGGCGGTGGACATATAGATTTTCCTCCCCCATGTCCAGCGGCGTATGGTCGATGCTTACATTTAGTGTCGTCGAATTTAGTATCGAACCCTTTAACCTCTTGATATCGACGAGGAGTTATAACTCGTCGGAAATGTTACAAACGAGACGGTGCTTATGCATAGAGCCATTGATGGCATACATATTGCTATAATACAGGAAATTGCAGTCAATATTTCGTCTTATGTTTATTCAAGTAGTTTCAATCGTAATAAGTAGCGATACAGCTGATAAAACCAATTTCAAATGTAAATAGAATATTCAGAATCACATGTCTACACATGATTGTAAAATAGAAGCGATAGTAACATCGCAGAGAAAGACACCAATGAATGCTCGGTCTTCTCAATTGCAACCAAGGCGTATATTATGAACATCTTTACCATTTTTGTTTGCCTACACATATCAACAACCTATTGTTGGCAGTGGACGGGAGCATGGACACTCCATGACTTGGAGTGCCCGGTCTCCCATTCATATGGCGGGCAGCGAAGGTGTGAAAAGAAGGACATATGATTTTCAATTTATCTTTATTCAGCTCCTGTATAACCAGAGACTGAATTGTAATCTAACATAAATTATATACACATTTGCTGTCCGTATGAATTGCTAAAAAACATTTATTGAATTCGGTGCACTTGTAATTATGCTTGAATATTAACCTTACTTTCAACACTTGATTAAATGCTTATCAGAAAAATTGCTTTCATAATGACCATTTAATTTGGTGCTTACGTATTTATGTCCTTAATATTGTAATATTCAATTTGCTTTATTGCTTAATGCTTTCTACTGTAAGGGCTTGCCATAATGGTATTGTGTGCTTGCCGGCAGCCCATTTGTTAAGCCTCATGCTTAGGGCTTGATTTTCAATCCATGCCAAGCCAAATTTATTTGCTTACATATTTTAATGTGTTGTTATTACAATGCTCTCCAATAACAACAAATGCTAACTTAACATGCTAAATTTGAAACTGAATGCACACAAGACTGATCACTGCTTTTCGTTTGACAAACTAATGTTTAGATTCCATTCTAAGCCCATTACAGTATACGGAGGTATCAGTCGAAATCACAACATGCCTACAGCTTGCATTATAATGTCCAATATTATACAACACAAAGATTCATCGAGATTTCTGAGGGATAGTATAATTCCTACTGGGTAATAAATTCACAGGGGAACATTTCCAACTTGCTGGATGGTTTTGTTTCTTAGACTATTAAATATAGATATACAAATCGAACAGGAAAAGCAGCATTCAAGGACGACAATTAACCACAAACATACACAGAAACAAAAAACAAATTTAAGATGAATAAAAGCCCAAATAAGATATCGCACACGTACAAGGGTTGACAATAGGGCTACCGCCATGGGAACGGTCAGTGGTAACAAAGGCCGCTGGGAGTTTAAACCAGGTTCTAGGGCGCACCATACCTCACACCACTTACCGTACTGTCAACCCAATAAAACGGGACAGTGTAAATAAAGAAATCACCGCCATGAACTATTTCTCTAACCATCAACTTTGAAGGCAGCATTAATAGGCAATATAAGTAAAACACAAAGATGCTCGTGTATATATAAATACAAAAAAACAATAGCCTAGAAAGCCACACAGAAGGTACTCATTGACTTGGCAGACGCCAGAGCAACAAGAGAATAAACCATTGAGGGCACGACAAGACAAAACTGCAGACACACATTAAACGTCACCGTCCTTTTGGGCTTTAGGTAGACGTCATCATAGCGTCCACAGCCTGTAACACATCGCACAATTAAAGAGGTAAGTATAGTGGCGAACTGTAAATTGGTCCACCACCAAGCATGCAGTGCGTTGCAAAATGATAGGGTCATAACCTCTTTTGGTAAACCTTTTAACAAGTTTAACAAAGATAGTATGAAAGTGATCATGGCCAAGAATTGTAAATCACGTCACCAAGCCATGCTTTGTTTCTCGTAATACACTAGTGTACTACAGATGCAAATCAGGACCGAATCTCTGTGTTTATTTACAATAAAACATATATTTCCACTTGTTGCATGGTAATCATACGATATGTTCAGACACCCTAACTATTTATCATTATTTCAAATCTTACTTTATAAAATGCAGGTTAGTAATGTTAAATTTGGTTTAAGGTGTCGCATTATTTGTAGAGCAAACGCGTTACAGCCGCGTAACGTAGCTTACGTCATGAAAACAACAAATCGACGTCATGAGTTCTCTTACAATTGCCGCCATATATAATGTAAATTGACAACATTAAAGTAAAACTATCACTTCGTAGATGAGATGTGAAAAAGCAGAGCCTCGTATATTATTGTTTTATGCAACTCGTTGTATCACTCATGTATCATCTCCATCGATTCCACGAACTCCGAACATAGCTGGTATTTACCATTTTCTTTACGAATGAATTGTGTCAATACAAGTTCAATGGTATCCATGATGTAGGTTTATACAAGATTTTAAATCTACTGGAACTGATTAAAAATCCTCAAGAAAACCGCATATTTTTCTTTTCCAATTTGAAAAACTTATTTATTTCACTAATTGGTATAATTCGATGGCAATAACGGCACATGCTTTAAAATTCATACGCTAAGGCATTTTACAATGTAAGGTAAAAGACTAGTTCAAAAGAAAGTATTTAATATATATTTTGGAAACACTCATTTTTTTTGTTCGATTTTTCACTTCCTTGGGCATTAAGTCACGTATTTCAAAACAAAACCTCACTAAATTTTAAAGGATCTCAGTTTCATTCTAAATAAATACGTAATCTGCAACTGACATGTGTCGTCGTTGTTTGAAAAAGGAATACAACTTTTTTTTTCCGATACAAACTCTTCAAGAGTAAGGGTATAAGTGCTACACATTTTGCATCATCTAAATGGTATACATACTGTATCAGCTAAGTGCTGTACATACTGCATCAGCTAAGTGCTGTACATACTGAATCATTTAAGTGCCGTACATACTGCATCACCTAAGTGTTGTACATACTGCATCAGCTAGGTGCTGTACATACTGCATCATCTAAGTGCTGTACATACTACATCAGCTAGGTGCTGTACATACTGCATCAGCTAAGTACTGTATATACTGCATCATCTAAATACTACTTGACTATTATTTCGATATGTGTTGATTTAGTTTGATAGTTTTTCATTGAACATGCTAAATTGGTAAAGGAGTAAATTCTAAAGGCCATTACAATTGCAGACAATGGTGGCTTTAATTAATTCATAATAGTATGTTTACGTCACAATACTGACTTAACGGTGCATTAATTATTATGCTACTGCATTTGACAAGAATACTCAATTATATTGGTTCAGGTTCAAACATTTGCGACTATTAAATAGTACAAAACCCGTCGCAAATCCAGTCATGTGACGTTCAACCGTCAAAAACTTGAAGTCATTTAGTTTTATTTGAAAGCACTTTTTTAACAAAACTGTCAAAAACACTCATCACGTGGTCCCGACTTAATTCCATTAAGCGATTGGAAAGCTTATATTAGCAGGATTTTATAACAGATAATTCGACAAAAAAACATGTTCAAAAACATGTGTTATTGAAAACATGCGATAATCTGTTTAAAATTAACTATTAAATGTTTTAATTTTACAATAGGCAAACCTTTTAAGTCGAAATTATATCGCAGCTAACCCCGTCTTTGCTTCTTGGAGAAGGGGTTTAATGGGGTATGAAAGTTAATACTCGTACCACGTAATGTGAAATTCTTTAAACGTTGACAGTTTGACTTTTGCGTCAGTATATCTGGCGTTTAACGGTGGCAATTCGTATTTAAACACAATTGAAAGACTGATTAACCGTCGACAAAATCAAAATTGCAATACATTTAACGCTTTATGTTATGCAAACATATTCTTCAACAGAAGCTTCTAAAGCAACGAACATAATCAGGAAAATGTAGCAAACTCGGTGTCTTTGTAGCAGACTCGTTGTATTTGTAGAGGACTCGGTGTATTTGTAGCAGACTCGGTGTACTTGTAACAGACTCGGTGTATTTGTTTGTAGCAGACTCGGTATATTTGTAGCAGACTCGGCGTATTTGTAGCAGATTCGGTGTATTTGTAACAAACTCGGTGTATTTGTAGCAGACTCGGTGTATTTGTAACAGACTTGGTGTATTTGTAGCAGACTCGGTATATTTGTAGCGGACTCGGTGTAATTGTAGCAGACTCTGTGTATTTATAGCAGACTCGGTGTATTTGTAGCAGACTCGGTGTATTTGTAGCAGACTCGGTGTAATTGTAACAAACTCGGTGTATTTGTAACAGACTCGGCGTATTTGTAGCAGACTCGGTGTAGCAGACTCGGTGTATTTGTAGCAGACTCGATGTATTTGTAGCGGACTCGGTGTATTTGTAAGTGACTCGGTTTATTTATAGCAGACTTGGTGTATTTGTAGAAGACTCGGTGTATTAGTAGGTGACTGGATGTATTTGTAGCAGACTCGGTGTATTTGTAATAAACTCGGTGTATTTGTAACATACTCGGTGTATTTGTAACATAATCGGTGTATTTGTAATAAACTCGGTGTATTTGTAACATACTCGGTGTATTTGTAACATACTCGGTGTATTTGTTCATGATGAGTCTTATAAACGGCAACATCTCTCGCATTTTGCTTGACGATCCCAACATATCAGTTAGTAATTACACGTGGCTACTTTTTATTATGTGGATACACATTTCCGTAGTTATTAGATACAGATATTTTATTATTTTATGGAAAGACGTCAATAAAAATGCAATTATTTAGAGTCAATACATTTAATCTATTAAGCAGATTTAACACGAATATCTCATTTCGCGGGTATGTATATGTGACAACTTACACACAATATCAATTAGTTCGTTTAATTTCATATCCTTCAACATGTTCAATAGTTAATTGTTTATATTGAGTCTATAAATGGAAACTACTCGTTGACGTTAAACTAGTTAACAACATTATCAGCGGTTCTTCACACTCATAACCAGATCTAATTGCATCCACATATTTGGCTCATTTCGTTAGAGTCCTAATGTGGAATTAAGCAATTATGGAAAACAGATTAACTCAGTTTGTCGAAAAAAAATTTTGCTCGGATGAATGCAGTATCTTTTTTCGAAATTAAATACACGCTTAGGAGAGACGATATAGTTAGTTTAGAGAATGTTGTATTGAGGCCCAATAAGGAATTTCAGTCAAAACCACTTTTAATCAAGACGATATCTTCTGCAGGTTTGAACAGAGCTTTCCAAATAACCATTAGCTGACATATGTTACTCCAGATTCCGAAGGTTCTCTGACATCAAATAATCCAGAATCCAAATAGCAGAAAGAAGCTCAAGCAGGTCACGTATTTATCTAAGTAAAACACTACTAAACTTCAAACTACATTACACAACGTAACTTGCAAACTACTTCACATCACTAAAATTCAACTACCTCAAATAACTAAAGCTGTAAACGATTTCACACCTGGGATCAACGAGCCCAATATAGGTGGATTTGAAGTAGAATAAGGGTTTAGCCGGTGCTAGTAGGCATCAGAGGTGTTCTAATATCACCTAGCATGAACAGACGCAAAACAAATCGAGTCGGCTACTTTATTTTCTTGGTTGTCTGTGTTAATATCTCCTTCATCAGTATTCAAACTACCTCACAGAAATAAATTTGGGAAATAACTCCAGAGTGAGGTTTGGTGCAAATAGTATATGTGTGATATTGCGTACTTACTCATAGATGATAATTGCTTTTGCTTTTAATTCGTCTGTTTGGTTAACTGAGTTCTGTGAATGGTACATTTCCTTTTCGTCTTGTGCAACTCACATTTCCTGTTCGACTTTTATACTTATTGTTATGTATTTGTGACAACTTACACACACTATGCGTCTGTAAAAAGAAAGCTACTCTTGAAGTTGAATTAGCATTATCATCGGTTCCTTACACGCATAACTTCAATTGAATCAGATTTGATTGCATCATCATATCTGTGAACATTTCGTTTGAGACCTAACAAGGAATTAAGCAATTATGGAAAACACGTTAACTCAGTTTGTCACAAAGGAATTGTGCTCGGATGAGCGCAATATCTTCTTTTGGAATTAAATACACACTTAGGAGAGACGATGCAGAGCGTTTAGAGAATGTCATACTAAAACCCAATAAGGAATTTCTGTCGAAACCACTTTTAATAAAGAATAAACCTTCTGGAGTTTTGAAAAAGGCTTTCCAGATAACCTTTAGCTGGCATCTGATAACCAGATTCCAAAGGTTCTCTGACATTAAATAATCCAGAATCCAAATAGCAGAAAGAAGCTCAAGCAGGTCAGAGATTTATTTAAACAAAACACTATTAAACTTCAAACTACATTACAAATATAGATATAAAAATCGAACAGGAAAAGCAGCATTCAAGGACGACAGTCAACCACAAACACACAGAGAATCTTAACTTGCAAGCTACTTCACATCACTAAACTTCAACTACCTCACATAACTAAACCTGTAAACGATTCTAGGTGGATTTGAAGTAGAATACGGCTTTAACCGGTGCTAGTAGGCATCAGAGATGTTCTAACATTACCTCTCATGAACAGACGCACATAAAATCGAGTCTGCTACTTTATTCTCTTGGTTGTGTGTGTTGCTTCTAAAACTTCTCCCTTATCAGTATTCAAACTTCCTCAAAGAAATAAATTTGCCGAATACCTCACACAACAGGACTTTCAGTGTGAGGTTTGGTGCACCCTAGAACATAGTTTAAACACTCTGCGGCCTTTTTGCCAGTGACCGTTCCATGGCGGTAGCCTTATTGTCAACCCGTTTGTGCTTGTGATATCACAAGCCTTGCTTAGTAAATTGTAACTGATTATTTTAGTGCGTGGTTTTGGTTGACTGTTCTGTGAAGGCTACATTTTCAGATAGGCTTTTATACCTACTTTTGCAAACAAACTCACACAGTAACAACTGCATACAACCTGACACAACTAAACTGTAAACTACCCCACTCAAATAAACCTACATTTGAAAACAAATTCACACAAATAAAAATGAAAACATTCTTACATAACTAAACCTGTAAACAACCTCACTCAACTAAACCTGCAAACTACTTTATTAAGAAAGATACAAATATCGGACAGGGAAAGCAGCATTCAAGGACGACAGTCAACCACAAAACACAAAAACAAACACGCAACAGACAAACGAGAAGGCAATATAAATAAAAAATGCAAACGACATCACAAATACAAAAGGGTTGACAATAGGGCTACCGCCTTGGAACGGTCAGTGGCAACAAAGGTCACTGGGGGTTGAAACCAGTTCTAGGGTGCACCAAACCTCACACTTACACTACTGTTATCCCATTAAAACAGGACAGAGTAAATAAAGAAATCCCCGCCATGATCTAATCTCTAACCAACAAGGCAGCATCAATAAGCAATATAATTAAAAAACAAATATGCTCGTGTAAATATAATACAAAAAAAACAATAGCCTAGAAAGCCACAATTAAGGTACTCATTGACTTGGCAGAAGCCAGAGCAACAAGAGAATAAATTATTAAGGGCACGACAAGAAATATCTTAGACAAACATCAAACGCCATAAGGTTAACAAAGATAGTATGAAGGTGATTATGACCAAGAATCTTACGAAGTTTATAAATCACATCACCATAGAAGTCATGTTGTGAGTCCTTGTCGCAGAAGGGTACTTAACTTACTTTTATATTTGGAAAGAAGATAAACCAATTGTTCAAATAACCTCAATGAATTAAATTTGAACACATCTGCGACGAGGAGTATTGTTACGGGTAAAATGTGACAAGAAAGGAAGCAAAATCAACTATTTTAAATATAAATCAGCAAATGTATTCAAATCCTACAATGAAACATATTTCCTGATAGAAAATACATAAAATAGATGAAGTATTATTTTTAAAAAAACGATATACGAATAAAAGTGTCCGTTAAATCTAAATTGTCAAGTGTCTCTTTAATCTAAATTGTCAGGTGTGCCTTTAATCCAATATCACTTCAAAAAGAAATATAAAAAGATCGGACAGGGAAAGTAGCTTTCAAGGAGGACAGTCAACCACAAAACACAGAAACAAACACGCAAACAGAACAAACAAGAAGGCAAAAGCAATAATAAATGCAAACGAAATCACAAACACAAAAGGGTTGACAATAGGGTTACCGCCTTGGAACGGTCAGTGACAAAGTAGGCCACTGGGGGTTTTAACCGGTTCTAGTGTGCACCAAACCTCACACTTACTCTACTGTCATCCCATTAAAACAGGACAGTGTAAATAAAAAAAACGCCATGATCTAATCTCTAACCAACAAGGCAGCATCAATAGGCAATATAAGTAAAACACAAATATGCTCGTGTAAATATAATACAAAAAAACAATAGCCCAGAAAGCCACAATGAAGGTACTCAATGACTTGGCAGAAGCCAGAGCAGTAAGAGAATAAACCATTAAGGGCACGACAAGAAAGATCATGGACAAACATCAAACGCCACCGTCCCAATGGGCTTTAGGTAGGCGTCATCATAGGGTCCACATCCTGTCCGGTCATTAAAGCGGAAAGCATAGTGGCGAACTGTAAAAGGGTCCACCACCAAGCATGCAGTACGTTGCAAAATGATAGGGTCATAACCTCTTATGATAAACTTTTTACCAAGTCTTTCCTGGTTTATTAATTCACAATAGTCCAAATAATCCAATGTCAACTTCATTATAGATGAGCACACTATTTTTTATCCTCTCACAATATATTTTAATTCGCAGCATCCAATATTTTGTAAATTCTCAATAAAAATACTGAACCAGATTCTCAGCTCTGAATACTGAATACTGAAACCAACAAGGTTGTATTTCTAGTGTCATAGAATGTCATAGAACATTTAGAATTCTCCAGTAAGATACACAAGTTATTTTTTCAATAACCCTGAAAGTCATATGATGCCTCATTGAAGGTCAGATAAGCTTAGAATATACTATTACTCTATACATGAATGGCCTTGGATGACTCAATAACTTGTTTACATTATTATTAAAATTATTCATACATTATTATTAAAGATTATTCAAACAATTTCACGCCCTGACTTCTACGGTGACATGATTTACAAACTTAATAAGATCCTTGCACCTAATTACATTCTTACACTTTAAGCTTGTTAAAAATATCAAAAGAGGTTATGACCCTATCATTTTGCAACGCACTGCATGTTTTGTAGCTGACCCATTTACAGTTCGTTACACTGCTTTCCTCTTCGATTGTGCGATGCGTGACCGGGCATATTATGAACACTATGAGGACGTCTACCTCAATCCTCAAAGGACGGTAGCGTTTGATATTTGTCTTAAAAGAGTATGAAAGTTGACCTTTGGAAACGGCCGAACACGATTAATACGAAATAGTGCAGACTCGGTTCATGAACGGTAGTGATATATTCCTGCTACCGCTCACGCACACAAGCCCTGGGACAGAATTTTAACCATCCCGAAGATGGCGTGCATATGGCGGTGAAAACTACCTCGCACAACGATACTTACAAACGTGTTTTAATTGGCATGATTTTGGCGGTAATGGTACATAAAATGAAATGATGACAATGTCGAAATCATTATATACGGTCATGATATCAAGGGGGCGTGTAAAAATCAAGTTGATGTTCGCAGACGTGTGCAGGTTTATTGCTTCTTTCACCATTTTAATTGCAGTAGGTACAAATCCGTTATTTGTTCACGATAAGAGATAACATATTTGAATTATTAATAATGCATTTTAAATCTATGTGATTCTATATCAATCTCCGCTGTTTATTACTTGGCATAACGCTTACTCAATCTGCATGTTTTGTATAGTGCTATGATAATTTAACCCTTTCACCGCCAAGTTGCGAATATCGTCGGCATTCAAATGCAAGCCTTCTGGAATATTTTATATTTAACGTGTTATGGAAAACATTCTTTCTGAGTGGTGAACAGTGTAAACCCTGATCAGCCTGCACATACACTGTGTCTACACTGATTATAAATTCAATGTTATCGACTGTGGCAGAGAAACGGTTAAGATATGAGATGATTATACTACTGAATGGATATATTTCAATATTATTAAAAGTGATAGCATATACAAATAATGTATAGGTATTTGTTTATCTAAATGGTGTTTTTCCTTCCGTTACATTGCCTATGAAAACCTTGTGCTAAAACGTGCTAAACAAATATCTCAGTAGTTGTAAACAAAATAGGAACGTTCGCCAAAACTAAAGAAGCCGTTATTCTACATACATATTGAATATGATCAAATTGGTTCGTTGTGATTTATTAAACATACCATAACTTGCGTATAATGTTGAAATAAATATGGATTTTTCAAAAGATTAAAAACGATTAAGCAGTTTGTACTTTTATTTTGACATCGTTAATTATGAACAGGAGATTTCCTAGTAACATCTTATGGTGTATGTTTTGTAGTTCTCAACTTATGTTTTTATTGCTTGACTTTTGTATCTTGTTTACTTATCAATACAGTGCTGTTTGTGCCGTAGGGAATCCGTACAATATCTCCCTGTTAATCGATTTAATAGTGTTATCTCACAGAAATTGTATAAATTTCATAATTCAAACTCATAGTTGTATCGTTAATGAGGTTTAAACAGTAAAAAATACAACACCAACCTTAAAACACTTCTGAGAGTAGGCATATCACAACTCTCATTTTATGGAGTTGTGAGCTATAAACTTCGACAGTTAAAGGGATCTGACGGGTTTCCTGACCGCTTTACAAATTTAATCAGGAAGTTCGTCAGAAAAGATATAACCCTTTGGTTTTACAGCGTACTGCATGTTTAGTGATTGACCCCTCTACAGTGAGTCATTACGATTCACCTTTCACTTGAGCGATGACTGGACTACCTCTTGGGACTCTATGACTGTACCTACTGAAACCCCAACTAAGGGAGGTGGGTGCATTAGCTTTCGTCCTTTGGGTTTTCTTGGTCGTACCCTAGATTGGTTTTCTCTTTAGCTGCAACTACTATGGTTGTTCAGTACGATTCTGAATACATCCTGAGATGTTCATTATTTTGTATGTGTTTCTTTAGTTAGTTTCTCTGGATGTGGACTTTATTGCTAGAGAATTCCTTTTGATGATTGTTTTGTTTACACTGTCTTGTCAATTTCGGCGCTGAAGACAGGATAATAGCGAGGATTGTGCGCATATAAAATAGATGCAAGCTAACCAGTAGGCCTTATTGCCTACTGACCGTTCCAAGTCTGTAACCCTGTCTTCACCACACTTTCTGTTGTTTTTTGTCTCTTTCATTGTATTATCAAGTCCTTGTTTGCAGTACAGTGCGGACCTACGATGCCATTGCGTTCGGACGCTATGGTTTCTATAAGACCCTATATCTCATTTTTGTTCAACAACGAACCTGATTTGAACCCCTAATAACCTTTTTGGCCACTAACCATTTATGGCGCAATCCCTTATACTGAACACAAATGGTTTAGCACTTCTTTTTAGGGACATATATTAAACATATTGTATGAATATTGGTATAATTGTTTGAAGATATTAGAAATGCTAGATAAAGATATGATTTTCAAATAAACTGTATGGTGTTTGTTTTTCTAAACACAGTTTCAGAATTTTCTCCCATATATTAAAAACAACTTATTTCATTGTACAAACGTATTATTTTGAACAAATTTAATGTTTGGCAATGATAAGAATTGCTCATTCTGTCCTTGTTTAAAAACCGCCGAAAATTGTTCACAAGCGATTGGTATTCTCAAACAAAAGCATTCCAAATTTTCAAATTTTCAAATTACCTCCTTTTTCATTGAAATGAGAACGATTTTCGATAACCTGAAAAACCTGTTCCCATCATAATTGTTTATTATTATCACCGACTTTATTTACAAATGTCTTTACATCATTATTATGGGTCATATCTATATAATTACTTTATCATTGATCCCGAAGATACGCGGCTATGTATCTCGTCTATGGATATGACATGCATTTTATGTGCTAAACTTTTTTGTTCAGTATATATGTGTGATATTGCGCACTTACTCATAGATGATCAATTATCCATGCATGTAATTGTTCTTGCTTTTAATTCGTCTGTTTGGTTAAATGAGTTCTGGGAATGCTACATTTCCCTTTCGTCTTGTGCAACTAACATTTTTTCTTGTTTTTCGAGAGCTTGATGACAAGTTGAGGACTTAGCATTCGTAACCTTTGTATAATCGTTTCTAAAACAAACTCCTCTATTAGAGGAGCGATCATTAACATACGCTTAGACACACATTCGAACACATTTAGCATTGAAGATGGGCTATGATAGAAACAGAAATGCTTCAAGATGTTATATGTACGTAATAATGAATTTAGTTTTAATTTCAGTTTGAGATTGTTTTGTCCTTACCATATTAGAATCTCTGGAAGAAAGTGGACTAATGGTGATACAATTCATCAAGCCATATTTCCCACGCAAGATTAAATCACACAACCATAATCATAATTGGTTTGGCTGCCTTCAATAAAGGTATTTGTCATAAATGACGTCAAATAAACGATACTGTCTTTTCAATGTTTGCATCGAAATACCCATTATATTAAAATATTTACAGTATACAAATTCAAGTTGCATTCTCAAACTTCCTGCGGTGTAGTGGGAATACACATATCATTTATTGGTATTAGACCTTTGTTCGAATCCAGGCAGGTAGACATATACATATAACTTTATTTGCTTGCACATGACAAATTTTGTCGGTTGAAAAAAACACAGAAATACACCTGAAATTAACAATATTTCTTTAAAAAATGTAAAAAAACGGGTCAATATTCCTTTTCTCCGGTCGAACACCATACATGTATCAACCTCATCAAAAGGCAACAATTTTATAACATATCTATATTTTAAAAAAGAATGCTACCTCTAAATGTGTTATATTCCATGACGTGGTCCCGCCTTAATTCCATTAAGGTTATATTATGAGGATTTTATAACGGATATTTCGAAAATAAAAATCGTTAAAAACAGTTTTATTGAAAAATTGCGATAACCTGTTTAAAATTACCTATAAAATGTTTTAATATGGAAACTATTTATGCCGAAATTAAGGTTTCATTTTATACCCCAGCCAACCCGATTTTGCGTCTTGGAGAAGGAGTTGGATGGGGTATGAATGTTAATACTCGGACCATGTAATACCCATTGGGAGTTCTTTTTGATTGATTCTGAAAAACGCATTCAACCTTTCCAGGTCACCCATTATAGCATCTGTTAGTTTATTTTATGTGGAATCTCCTCTATAAACGGTTCGTCAACCACAGTTGGGTCAATTACAACCACTCCTTCATCCTCGAATAATGGCATGTGCATTAAACATCGGTGTACACTGTATCTTCCATCGTTTGACAGTTTGACGGCGGCTCTTTTTGCGAATTGGTCTTGACCGCTGCATTTTCTTCCAAAAAGTTCAGATATAAATGAGAAAAATATCGCGAACGTACTATAAAACTGAAAGCAACATAGATGTAGAAAAAATATTTTTTATTTTGGTAGCATTTGGTCGACAAAGTTAGTAAATATTAAAGAATAGATAACTTTGACAACTGCCGTATCATTTTCAGTTTTTTTCAGTGTGTGTTTATTACGTCCCGTGACGCGTTCTATTTATAGCCGGAAAATTCCCAGTGATGAATCTCTAAGAATGTAGTTATTCGGATAGTTCATTCAAAAATACTAACAGCTGATTGTAGTCACATGGACTCATTTTGTCCAATTGGAAAAGCCAAAATACATGATAATAATACTGATTGGAATTATAACAGGATAACTTTATTATGTCTATATCCATGTATTTATAATCATGATAATAGAATAATACTATTATGTGTATATCCATATATTTATAATATAATACTACTAATATATGTATATCCATGTATTTCTAAAAGAATAATACTAATATGTGTATATCCATGTATTTATGATAGAATAATACATTTATTTTTGTATTTAAGCATTTATAATTATTTATTATAATATTAGTTGGTCTATTCATACACATATAATAGGACAATACGTGATGTATTTATGACAGAATAGTACGTTTATATACGTGTCCATGTATTTATGACATAATAGTACGTTTATATATGTGTCTGTATTTATGACAGAATAGTACGTTTATATACGTGTCAATGTATTGATGACATAATAGTACGTTAATACATGTGTTCATGTATTTATGACATAATAGTACGTTAATATATGTGTCCATGTATTTCTGACAGAATAGAACTTTTATATATGTGTCTGTATTTATGACAGAATAGTATGTTTATATATGTGTCCATGTATTTATGACATAATAGTACGTTTATATATGTGTCCATGTATTTATGACACAATAGTACGTTTATATGTGTCCATGTATTTATGACATAATAGTACGTTTGTATATGTGTCCATGTATTTATGACAGAATTGTAGGTTTATACATGTGTCCATGTATTTATGACATAATAGTACGTTTATATATATGTCTGTATTTATGACAGAATAATACGTTTATATATGTGTCTATGTATTTATGACATAATATTTCGTTTATATATGTGTCCATGTATTTATGACAGAATAGTACGTTTATATATGTGTCAATGTATTGATGACAGAATAGTACGTTTGTATATGTGTCCATGTATTTATAATAATACCTACATTGAGTTATATAACACAGGTTTTGTAAAGTCACACCGACTACGAATTAGTTTTTGCTTAATTGTCGTTTGGGTTCTTCCCAATATGTGTGAGTTTAAAGTGGAATGCCGGTTAAGCCTATGCCAGTGGGGTAGAGCAGTCTTGCACCGTATTCTACCCCACAGGAACATACTTCATAAAACCGAATCTGCTCAGTGCTCATGGGCCTGTCAAAATATACTCGGTAAAAAAAGTTTTGGACCAAGGTATATAAAGTCATATAAAAATAAAATTAGTGGACAGAATTTAAGTATATTTTTTTAGTAACCAAGGGCTACCCTACCCGATTAATTTGGTACCAGAAACATTAAATTCCAAACAAGATTTGATTTTAAAAAAATATCGCGAACACACAAAGGGTCTGTAAAAAATGTTGCAACGTCCATACAAAGTAACAGTTACGGACACATTCGAGTAATCAATAAAAAGATTATTATTTTTTCGCAAACTTTCATTGTAAACGATAATTATTGTTGATTGTTGATCTATTGTGAATTATCAACTGAGATAATAAGGGTTATGATCGAATGTCATGGTTCAGCGATCATTGTACGGGTTCGAACACTGCCATGGTCCAAAACTTTTTTTACAGAGTATATGTTGGGGCTTCTCCTTTTTTGCCATATTTTACTATATAATTAATTCTGTCAATATTAATTCAGGGCCTGCCTGTCAAAAACATTTTCCACTGCACTGCTGCTACTTTTCTCTCATTGTGTTGTTGTCTCAAGGCATCCCCCTTTCAGTATTTATTGTTATAAAATAGTATAAAAAGTATACTTGTTGAATGAATATCTTCATTGTATTCCACCGTTGCATCATCAGAGGATTTTAAGAATTATTTAGTTATTGAGATTAAAATACATTTAGTACACATAAAGTATATTTGTTTTCTAAAGAAACAGTTAACTTTCAGCGATTAACGTTTTATGTTTCCTAGTATTTGTTCGTTTATTCAGGAACCTGTTATTCAGTACGGCCTCGTTTAATTTGGCGTGACTGGATATGTTGCTGTTATTTACAAGTCGTCTAGTTTGGCGAGAATCGATATATGTTGTTATTGACTAGCCGTTCTGGAAGTTTGTTGTTATTTACTAGTAGTCTAATGTATCGTGAATGGATATTGTTCGGGTAAACCAGAAAGGAAATGCCAGCAGCACAACATTTTAATATATGTTAAATAAATTTATTCAACATGTTCAAATGGTAAAACACATTTTTCACTTACATAAAACATAATACAGATAAATTAGAGATACAGTATGTCTTGTAAATCCAATTTAGTGTCCCTTTATTCCAATTTGCCAAGTGTCCCTTTAATGGATACAGCGTTGTTATTAACTAGTCGTCTCATCTGTCGTGAATGGATACACCGTTTTTATTTAGTACTCGTCTCATCTGTCGTGAATGGATACACCGTTGTTATTCACTAGTCGTCTCATCTGTCGTGACTGGATACACCGTTGTTAATTACTAGTCATCTCATCTGTCGTGAATGGATACACCGTTGTTATTCACTAGTCGTCTCATCTGACGTGAATGGATACACCTGTTTTATTTACTAGTCGTCTCATCTGTCGTGCATGTATACACCGTTTTTATACACTAGTCGTCTCATTTGTCGTGAATGGATACACCGTTGTTATTTACTAGTCGTCTCATCTGTCGTGAATGGATACACCGTTTTTATACACTAGTCGTCTCATCTGTCGTGAATGGATACACCGTTTTTATACACTAGTCGTCTCATCTGTCGTGAATGGATACACCGTTGTTATTTACTAGTCGTCTCATCTGTCGTGAATGGATACACCGTTTTTATACACTAGTCGTCTCATCTGTCGTGAATGGATACACCGTTGTTATTTCCTAGTCGTCTCATCTGTTGTGAATGGATACACCGTTGTCATTTACTAGTCGTCTCATCTGTCGTGAATGGATACACCGTTTTTATTTACTAGTCGTCTCATCTGTCGTGAATGGATGCACCGTTTTCATTTACCAGTCGTCTCATCTGTCGTGAATGGATACACCGTCGTTATTTACTTGTCGTCTCATATGTCGTGAATGGATACATCGTTGTTATTTACTTGTCGTCTCATATGTCGTGAATGGATACACCGTTGTTATTCACTAGTCGTCTCATCCGTCGTGAATGGATACACCGTTTTTGTTTACTAGTCGTCTCATCCGTCGTGAATGGATACACCGTTTTTGTTTACTAGTCGTCTCATCTGTCGTGAATGGAAACACCGTTGTTATTTACTTGTCGTCTCATATGTCGTGAATGGATACACCATTGTTATTCACTAGTCGTCTCATCCGTCGTGAATGGATACACCGTTTTTGTTTACTAGTCGTCTCATCTGTCGTTCATGGATACACCGTTTTGATTTACTAGTCGTCTCATCTGTCGTGAATTGATACACCGTTGTTATTTACTAGTCGTCTCATCTGTCGTGAATGGATACACCGTTGTTATTCACTAGTCGACTCATCTATCGTGAATGGATACACCGGTTTTATTCACTAGTCGTCTCTTCTGTCGTGAATGGATACACCGTTTTTATTCACTAGTCGTCTCATCTGTCGTGAATGGATACACAGTTTTAATTTACTACTCGTCTCATCTGTCGTGAATGGTTACATCGTTGTTATTTACTAGTCGTCTCATCTGTCGTGAATGGATACACCGTTTTTATTCACTAGTTGTCTCTTCTGTCGTGAATGGATACACCGTTTTTATTCACTAGTCGTCTCATCTGTCGTGAATGGATACACAGTTTTAATTTACTAGTCGTATCATCTGTTGTGAATGGATACACCGTTTTTATCCACTAGTCGTCCAATCTGTCCGGAATGGATACACCGTTGTTATTCACTAGCCGACTCATCTGTCGTGAATGGATACACCGTTTTTATTTACTAGTCGTCTCATATGTCGTAAAAGGATACACCGTGGTTATTTACTAGTTGTCTCATCTGTCGTGAATGGATACACCGTTTTTATTTACTAGTCGTCTCTTCTGTCGTGAATGGATACACAGTTTTTATTCACTAGTCGTCTCATCTGTCGTGAATTGATACACCGTTTTTATTTACTAGTCGTCTCATTGTTCGTGAATGGATACACCGTTTTTATTTACTAGTCGTCTCATTTGTCGTGAATTGATACAGCGTTTTTTATTCACTAGTCGTGTCATCTGTCGTGAATGGATACACCGTTTTTATTCACTAATCGTCTCTTCTGTCGTAAATCTATACACCGTTTTTATTCACTAGTTGTCTCATATGTCGTGAATGGAAATACCGTCTTTATTTACTAGTCGTCTCATCTTTCATGGATGGATACACCGTTGTTATTTAGTAGTCGTCTCATCTGTCGTGAAAGGATACACATTTCTTATTTACTAGTCGTCTCATCTGTCGTGAATGGATACACCGTTGTTGTTCACTAGTCGTCTCATCTGTCTGAATGGATACACCGTTTGTATTCACTAGTCCGGTCGTGAATGGATACACCATTTTTATTTACTAGTCGTCTCATCTGTCGTGAATGGATACACCGTTGTTATATACTAGTCGTCTCATCTGTCGTGAATGTATACACCGTAGTTATTCACTAGTCGTCTCAACTGTCGTGAATGGATACACCGTTTTTATTTACTAGTCGCCTCGTCTGTCGTGAATGGATACACCGTTTGGTATTACTAGTTGTCCCATCTGTCGTGAATGGATACATTGTTTTTATTCACTAGTCGTCTCTTCTGTCGTAAATGGATACACCGTTATTATGCACTAGTCGTCTCAACTGTCGTGAATGGATACACCGTTATTATGCACTAGTCTTCTCTTCTGTCGGGAATGGATACACCGTTATTATGCACTAGTCGTCTCTTCTGTCGTGAATGGATACACCGTTATTATGCACTAGTCGTCTCAACTGTCGTGAATGGATACACCGTTATTATGCACTAGTCGTCTCTTCTGTCGTGAATGGATACACCGTTATTATGCACTAGTCGTCTCTTCTGTCGGGAATGGATACACCGTTATTATGCACTAGTCGTCTCTTCTGTCGGGAATGGATACACCGTTATTATGCACTAGTCGTCTCTTCTGTCGTGAATGGATACACCGTTATTATTCACTAGTCGTCTAAACTGTCGTGAATGGATACACCGTTATTATGCACTAGTCATCTCATCTGTCGGGAATGGATACACCGTTATTATGCACTAGTTGTCTCATCTGTCGGGAATGGATACACCGTTATTATGCACTAGTCGTCTCTTCTGTCGGGAATGGATACACCGTTATTATGCACTAGTCGTCTCTTCTGTCATGAATGGATACACCGTTATTATGCACTAGTCGTCTCATCTGTCGGGAATGGATACACCGTCTTTATTTACTAGTCATATCATCTGTCGTGTTCGTATATACCGTTTTTATCCACTAGTCGTCCCATCTGTCGTGAATGGATACACCGTTATTACGCTCTAGTCGCCCCATCTGTCGTGCATGGATACACCGTTATTACGCACTAGTCGCCCCATCTGTCGTGCATGGATACACCGTTATTACGCACTAGTCGCCCATCTGTCGTGCATGGATACACCGTTTTTATTTACTTAGACCCACGCGATCAATCAGTTATTGGAATACTCAATAGTTTGAATGGCACACCTAAAACAAATCAGTCAACCTAAAACCAACACGTAATTGCCATTAAATGCTGAGTTAAGTGCCGGCAAAAGCAATATCACTATGTTATCTACAGACGAATAAGACACATTTTCATACACTGTTATTGGTTATATGATCAATCAACTTTAAGGATTAGCTAATTAGTTCACATTCATATGCACATGTATTGGTTCGTTATGCTCCGAACCATACTTGTGAAAGGACCTAAAGTGTTAACTGATCCGTTCATCCATCCGTCCTTCAGTACGAATGTCACACCTTGCTTAGTTTCTAAATCACTTATAGTCCCTCAGCGTTCATCTACATTCCAAGAAAAGAAGGACGTTCTATCTGAGTTACCTACTTGTTTTACGTCACTGATATGAGTGTTTTGGCGTTGGCTCTTATAAATGCATGTATGCATGTATGTATGTTTCAAGGAAGAAATACAACGGTCGTGATTCAAAAGAAAAATACCGTTTGACCACCGTATGAAAGATTTTATAAAAAAGTGTCTCCATTCAGATGCCAGAGTTATATTAGACTTGAAACGTTTGCCACGTGCTAGCAGCTGGATAATTGCATTGTCATTGCCATGCTCCAAAGATGTATTTAAGAGATGTCAATGCCGGTTCCTCAGCGTGACAGCCATTTATCTTGGTGCAATGACAATAAAATGCTTTTAAACGTAAATAAAGAATTAACAATGCATGTAGGTACTAAACGTGTGACAAATAAAGCCGATAACATACATATTATTATAAATGATTCAGTAATAGGATCTGATGAGTCACACAAATTGCTGGGTGTAAATATATTGCTGGGTGTAAACATAGACACAAATTTAACATGGGATAAGCAAACTAAAAGTGTACGTCTAAATATTTCTTGAAATATTACTTTGATGAAACTACTAAATATGTCAACCAAGATATTTGTAAGACATACTATAACTCATATATACTACCGATTTTGGACTACGGTTGCATTATTAGGGAAAGATGTACCAACTCAAACAAAGACCGAATAGTTAAACTACAAAAGCGTGCAGCAAGGCTTATTTTAAAATCTGACTTAACACCATCTTAGCAATATTTAAAAATGTAAATAGAGGATATTTGTTGTTTTGGAGTGAATAACATATTTTATTTCATCGAGAAGTGAGAAAACTTTATATTTTCACGAATGCGAAGCAAGAGTAAAAATATAAAAGTTTTCTAACTTCGAGATGAAATAAAATATGTTATTCACGACAAAACAACAAATTTTCTTTTTTTTTTATGATTTTACAAACAATTATTTAAGCAGTTTCAGTATCTAAACCGTTTTACACACCTGGCTACGCGCCCTGTTTACGATGACGTAACGACACGTTACATGACGTCACTTTATTTAAATCCGTTAACGTCAAAGAAAGAAAGTAATTAAATAAACAGTGGATGTAACAGTATAACAGTTGAAATATCTTGTGAGTCGTGTTACTGTGCATTTGTGTTGGTTGTACATTAAAAAAGTAGTCCCGGCAGCTACTGTGGAAATAAAACTCTATATTCCACAGTGTGGAATAACACTTTTATTTCACTAATAAAATACAGTATTGCATTGCTTATAATAAAATAAATTGGTTATCATTACCTAAACTTGTTCAGTATTACACATGCCTACTGGTTTACAAATAATTAAATGGTCAAACAACAGATACATTAATCACCTATTATTAAATGCCTCAACACTTCGTGTGGGGACACTACGATTTAATACAAATGAGAACTTGCATATGCCCAGACCACATTCATCTTACTATGATAATTATTTTTCTGTATGTGGTCCTAAAGAATAGAACTCTCCCCCCGTTGAAATTAGACGATTATCATCTCTTCACCAATGCAAGCGCTTGCTAAAATATCACCCCATGAAAGTAAAAAGTATAACTTTATTCTCGAAACTCATATTGTCTCATGGAAGCCTAACTTTCACATTCTGCAAGAGTGTGTGATTTGAGATATACTCAAAATTATAGAGTGTGATTTTGACAACATTATCAGTAGTGTTTACCACCTTTCACGTTCTGCGGGAGCGTGTTTGGTGAGATATATTCAGTGCTATAGAGTGTGTTTGTCGCAACTTTGGCAGTAGTATTTCACTATCTTTCACATTGTGTGTGATGTGATATGTACTCAATACTACAGAGTGTGATTGTCACAACATTAGTAGTAGTATTTCACTATCGTTCACATTCTGCACTAGTGTGTGAGAGATGTACTCTATACTATGGAGTGTGATTGTCACAACATTAGTAGTAGTATTTCACTATCTTTCACATAATACTGACTATAATATATGTTATAGTCAACGCTTATTGGAGGACACACCAGCTGTTTTGAACTTATTGAGATTGAGTAAATTTCACGGTGAAGTTATTTTTTTTTTTCTTTTTTGTGGTTTTTTATTCAGTATTTACATAAAAACAAATATATAGACATGAAATACAACATTGTAACACTATATGTGGACATATTCCACCATTTTGTTTCCTTTTATGAATTAATTGAACCAGTATACATTCGTTCGTTCTATCATTCAAACCCATTCATTGAATCATTCATTCATAAATAGTTCATTCATTCATTCATTCATTCATTCATTCATTCATTCATTCATTCATTCATTCATTCATTCATTCATTCATTCATTCATTCATTCATTCATTCATTCATTCATTCATTCATTCATTCATTCATTCATTCATTCATTCTTTTATTCATTCATTCATTCATTCATTCATTCATTCATTCATTCATTCATTCATTCACTCATTTATTCTATGTTCAGTTGTGTATCCGTTATTTTCTGTTATTGCGGCGATTATCAGTTGCGTTTACATATCTACCCCTACGCTGATATAGGCCGATGTTCTATTTTTCCTTAATGTGCCTCAAAGATGTTCTCTGTCCACCCACTTTGTGTATTTTGTGAATGAACTGAATAGGTCAGAAAACCCATGCTTACGCAATGAATGCACGTGCTGTCTTTAAAATAGAACATGTGAAGGGTAACCTTTTCATTGTAAGATTGTGTTGATCCAATCATGTGGCAACATTGTTGTTCTTCTAAAACTGGATTATATTTGATGCGCACGTCTTGTGTTTGATGATTGGGTAAGTTTATTAATATATGTATATATTTATTTATTTTTATTATCAAAAGTTTATCATTCCATAAACGTTTAACATCTAGATAACGTGACAATATCCTTACCATTATCAATGTTAAGCTAATTTGTGTTAAAAAGAAAAGATGTTATTACATGGAAAAAAGTGATTTACTGTCCCTGCTTTGATATCTTAACGAAACGCGAAAAGTAAGACATCTTGGAACAGTTAATGACAATATTAATATTACTAACGTGGTACGATGGTAACTCACGTTGAAAGAATATTGTGACTTTTATTAACATAAACAAATTCATATGTACTTTTTTAGCTGTCTTATAAGATTGCAGATTTTCCTATTTGTGTGTTTTATGTAGGCACTTAATATGTGTATTTCATATTTAGATATGTTGATTATATCGTATGGGTCATGTTTATTTTCACAGTTGAAGAAAGATTTATATATGCAGAATCCTATGTATGACGGTGAAGTTATTCTTACATGTACACCGGCATCTCCCCTTTGTCTCCTACTATTTTAACAGAGAGGTGAGATATGCTTTGAGCTTACAGTTAAAAACTTAAATTTATTGAAATCAAACTCGCAGGATCTATGATTTTGTAATAATCCTTTTGCTCGTGTTTTTATCTTCGATTAGGTCGTATTCGTTTCAATTTATTCATTCAGATGTTCACGTTGTGGCCGGATGCAAATAACATTTTCTATTTTCCATTGTTTGGTCGGCCATTTTCGATTCTCGTCAGACCAACTTTTTCTTTCAATTTTATTAACATCAGCTTTATTTCGTCTCTTCCTTCTCGTCCGTCGGATGGGGACGTAAACCGGGCGGTCCCGTGTATCGGTCTATCCTCCGAGCACGTTAAAGAACCATAGGAATCTATTCGATAATAAGAGTAGGGCAGGTTCCCGGATTCCTATGTATCCTTCCCCTCTCTCTGGGGCGGCTCTAAATAACCTATACTGTGTTGATGAGCCGTTACACAACATTCAATTCAATTCGTCTCTTCCTTGTTTATATCCTGTGAGATTCCTTTTCTAATTGATATTAACGATAAATAAACGTTCTCGTAAATTATTTAATTAGTATTGCCGAAATGTGGAATGTGGCGTGACGTCATAGGTTCCCACACTATTAGTTCCCACGCTGTTAAGTTTTGCACTAAATAACCTGATCGGTGATTCTCATCTTGCGCAGTTTATGAGTGACGTCATCAATATCGGGGTCGTTCTGCATTGGTAAACATTGGCAACTTCATATTCTTTGATTTTATTGAACAATGACTTTCATTCAGCGGGTTGTTTTTACTTTAATTGTACGAGTAATGCTTTCGGATACATTTCAATGGAATATTTGTACAGTAATGATGTATAAATAAAATTACAAAAAACAATAATTTAATAATAATATTCGATAAATTAGAAAATAATAATAATATATCGATCAATAAATAATAATAAAATAAAAATAAAACACTACATATTCGGTATAAGTTGCATATATAAATTTAAAAAAAATAAAAAAAATAATAATAATCTTTAAGCACATCATATACATAAAGAGATGAAGACTGCAAATAGTTATTGTAAAACATTTGTAGTAATGTTAGAAGATGTGTATATTTCCCTGTTTGCTAGGGTTTATTCGTTGTATGTTTGTTTTGTTTTCATAATCACGTTGCAAAAATGCATCGAGGAAAGCGAGCCAGTTCTACCACTCTGCCGGTTCCCGTGGTTGATGCCCCCGTCCGGAAAAGTCGGCGCTTGCAGATCCAGCCGCCTAGGTCCGCGGGTACCAATGGGCCTCCCCTGTTGGACGTACATGTGTCTCCCAAGATTCAGTCGCCAACGTCCTCAAAAACCAGTGGGCCTCCCCAGTTGAATGTACATGTGTCTCCCTTGCCGGTGAACGCAGTTGATGTCGGTGTTGACGCTTTACCAGTAGTGCCATTGGACTCGGGCTTGCCAGATACATTAGACGTAGACCCGTCTACCTTTGCATTACAAAGCGTTCATGCGGAACTTGGGTTCTCTGTATCCCATTCAGTTAAGTATAAGCTTATAGCTGGCCAGTACATTGATCTTGCCAGTTTATTGGAGACTCAGGTTCCCATGGACAAAGATAAACATTTGGTTATATCTCCACTTGGTGAGTTGATGGTTAAACCTACCAAGCCCATGACAAAACAACTGAGTATTGAAACTTGGACCGATGCATTTTTGGTCTTTTCAAGCATCTATTTATCGGCTCATCCGCGAAAAGTCCAGGAATTGTTGAAATACATGAATGTCATTAGAACTGGGGCAAAGCGTCATGGTGGTTTTGGATGGAAGAACTATGACCAACAATTTCGTCTTCGTCTTGCCTCTAACCCTTCAATGTCATGGGGGGAAATATATTATGAGCTTTGGCTACTTTATATGTCCTCAAGTGGTCAAGCTGGTGCAAGTACCGTTGGTCATTTTGCCTAGAAAAGATGTTTTGATTTTAACTTGAGCCAGTGTTCTCGCCATGTGTATTCATACAGTCATAAGTGCTTGTCATGTTCTGGTGATCATCCTTCTAGGTTGTGTTTTGCCAGAACATCAGAGGGAAATGTATGGCGCAGACCTATGCGAGCCTCTGCACCCCAGGGCTCTACTTTCTACCAGTCACAAAGACCCAGAAGTCAGTCCGTCCGATTTATGGGCCCTAGGCCAAAGTCCTATTAATGTGTCGACATTACAGAACAATTTAGCTTTATATCCAAACCGACACGATGCAAAATTGTTAGCTGATGGATTCAATAATGGTTTTAAGATTCAATACACGGGTTCACGACAAAATCAGATGCAAAAAATGTAAAGTCTGCATATCAGCATTTCCAAGCATTGAAATCAAAGCTTGATAGAGAAATCGCTTTAGGGAGAATGATTGGTCCTTTCGATTCCCCTCCTGTGGCTAATCTAAAAGTGTCTCCAGTTGGTGTTATGCCCTAGTCAGATGGCTCTTGGCGTTTGATAACTCATTTGTCTTACCCAGAAGGTAGCAGTGTTAATGACGGGATAAATGATGCTCTTTGTACAGTAAAATATACTTCATTTGACAAGGTGGTGGAAATGATTTTTAATCTGGGTAAATCTGCTTTAATGGCAAAAAGGGATGTTAAATCAGCTTTTCGGTTACTACCTATACATCCAGCGGATTTTCATTTGTTAGGTTTAAAAGTTGGAAAAAAGTTTTACATTGACAAATGTTTGCCTATAGGTTGCAGTATCTCTTGTGCTCTGTTTGAGAAGTTTTCTACTTTTTTACATTGGCTTGTCAGTTTTGCTTCAGGCTTTGTCACTCTTGACCATTTTCTTGATGACTTTATTTTCGCTGGGGAGCGTGGGTCTGAAACATGTAATACATTAGTTTCAACCTTTACTCGGGTTTGTTCTGAAGTAGGTGTCCCTATTGCTGAAGACAAATCTGTTGGTCCTACTACAGTTTTAGTCTTTCTGGGGCTGGAAATCGATTCAGATGAAATGGTCATTCGCATACCATTGCACAAAATTGAGAAGTTGATTCATATTAATTTTGTTGCCTAGCAGTAAGATCTAGTAGAGCATTTATAAGGCGTTTATATGATGCAATGTCTGGTCTACGTAAGCCACATCATAAACGTAGGATTTCTTGCGAGCTTTGAGAAGACCTCGGTCTATGGCTAACATTTCTAACAGGATTTAATGGCATTTCTGTAATTCCAGACAGTTCTCGGTATGGTAGTGATACTTTGCAGCTGTTTACAGATAGCGCCGGTTCAGCAGAATTGGGTGCTGCTTGTTTCCTTCAAGGGAGGTGGTAATTTTTTCCTTGGCCAGTTAGCTGGCAAAAAAGTACCATTTTGCGGGACATTACTTTTCTAGAAATGGTTCCTGTGCTTCTTGCAATGTTTGGCAAATAAAAAAAATATGTTAAGGATTGACAATGCAGCCCTGGTTCAGGTCATCAACAAGCAATCTTCCAAGTCACAGAGACTAATGCATCTGATCAGGCCCTTTGGAGCACATGTATTTATGTCCTTAATATTGTAATATTCAATTTGCTTTTTTGCTTAGTGCTTTCTGCTGTAAGGGCTTGCCATAATGGTATTTTGTGCTTAGCGGCAGCCCAATTGTTAAACATTCAAGCCATGCCACGCCCAATATTTTCCAAATCTATTAAAGTTAAAAAATATTTTTATGTGTTGTTATTACAGTGCTCTCGAATAATGCAAGAGTGTGTGATGTGAGATGCACTCTATACTATAGAGTGTGATTGTCACAACTTTAGTAGTCGTATTCCATTACCGTCACATTCTGCAGGAGTGTGTGGTGTGAGATATGCTCAGTACTATATAATGCGAATTCCACGACAGAAGTAGTAGTTTTCCACCATCTTTCACGTTCCGGTGGAGTGTGTGATGTGATAAATTCTCAGTCTATAGAGTGTGATTGCCACAACAATAGTAGCAGTATTCCACTAGCTCTCACATCATTCTGCCAGAGGGTGTGGATTACCCAGTAAAATCTCGAGAGTGATAAACTGGGCCACTTAAACTGAATACACTTCCAAAACGATCAGGTTTTGGTGAGGTTTTTGGGTCGACAATTATCATTTACAGTGCAATAGCTGATATACTGAAGCTAAAACGAAACGCAACTCGGGAATTTCCGCAATATATTGTTTGTACTGCATATATAATTCCATATAATATTCAAAAAAACTCCCAAAATGCTTTGTAAAAAGAGAGTTGCAGTTAGTCAGAGAAATGCAATAGACGTTTTAATCACAGTACACTTTGCAACAAGAAATTCATAAATGTTGAAAAATTAGCCATTTCAGTACTGTATTTAACGTAAAGAGTTTGCAAAAGTTTGCATCCTAAGTTTGCTAACAAGCTTGAGCCAAACGCGTACTCTGTCAATAATGAAACTTTGAAGGAATACTAGTTGCTGTGTTATGTGTTGTTTTAGTCTTTTTTCCGAAAGAAAAGGTCTTAAGAAGCCATGTACCAATCGATTGACAGCAGCATATTGTACATACACTATAAAGCGGAAATTCCCGAGTTGCGTTTCTTTTTCGTTTCAGTATAATTGCAGTAATCTCATGCATATCATCTATATATTGTTTCGTATGACATCATTATCATAAACATTCATTCTTCTTAATAGTGTATATTTGAGATTAATTTTAATATGTATCATCGTTTTTAAAGCAGTTGTTAGTTTTAATGATTTTATCACACCGGTATTAATCATATTAATCGGTTAAATAAACTTCTATCAATTTATCTTAAATACTAAATATGGATATAAAAACCGAACAGGAAAAGTAGCATTCAAGGACGACAGTCAACCATAAACACACACAGAAACAAGGACGACAGTCAACCATAAACACACACAGAAACAAGGACGACAGTCAACCATAAACACACAAAGAAACAAGGACGACAGTCAACCACAAACACACACAGAAACAAAGAACAATGTAAAGATGAACAAAATGCAAAATAAACATCACAACACAAAAGGATTGACAATAGGGCTACCGCGTTGGAACCGTCAGTGGCAGAAAAGGCCACTGGGGGTTTAAACCAGGTTCTAGGGTGCACCAAACCTCACACTTACCCTACTGTTATCCCAATAAAACGGGACAGTGTAAATAAAGAACCACCCGCCATGAACTATTCTCTAACCAACAAGGCAGCATTAATAGGCAATATAAGTAAAACACAAAGATGCTCGTGTATATATAAATACAAAAAAAAACAATACCCTAGAATTTATAGAAAAATCCTGAAGTTTCTAGACATATTTTATTCCTTTTTGTACCATTGTGTTAATCAAGTTTGTATATACGGTCAATATATTCTATTTTGTTTGAGGACCATGTGTCAGACTGGCAAGTAGCCAATCATGTAATCCTCTTGAAATAAATATATTATTATTATTATTATCATTATTATCATAAGTTCCAAAGAAATCAAGAGAAAAAACTATTGTTACGGGTAAAATGTATGTTACAAGAATGTAACAACAAAGGAAGCAAAACCAGATACAACTATCTTTTAAATATAATCAATAAATTTGATCAATTTTATTATTTTATTTATTCAAATAATACAATAAAAGGAATTTACCTACCGTCATTACGTGGTCCCACTTTAATTCTATTAAGCGATGGGAAAGATTATATTAGCAGGATTTTATAACGGATGTTTCGCCAATAAAAAGCGTTTAAAAACATTTACTGAAAAAAAAAGCGATATCCTGTTTAGAATTACCTATTCAATGTTTTAATTTTACAATATGCAAACAATTTAAGCCGAAATTAAAGTTTTATTTCATACCCAGCCAACCCCGTTTTCTCTTCCTGGAGTAGGGGTTTGATGGGGTATGAAAGTTAATACTCGGACCACGACATGACAGAAAACACATAAAATGGGTACAGTATTTCTTTAAAATCCGATATACGAATAAAGTCCAAATAATTTTGGCAAATGTCCCTTTAATCTAAATTGTCAAGTGTCCCTTAAATCAAAATTACGAAGTGTCCCTTTAATCAAATTTCACTTCAATCTTAGTTTTTAATGCTGCCTTGTTTGTTAGAGATTATAACCTGGCGGGTATATCTTTATTTACACTGTCCCGTTTATTGGGATGACAAGAGGGTAAGAGTGAGATTTGTTGCAACCTGGAACCTGGTTTAAACCCCCAGGGGCCTATTTTGCCACTGACCGTTCCAATGCAGTAGCCAACTCGTTTGTGAGTAGTATAGATACTGGGGGTTTCAGCGCAGTTCACCCCCCCACCCCTCCGCCACCCCCACCCCGCGAAGGGCTATCAGTAAGCAGTTACAAAGCTGTTTTAATTGTCCAGAAGCAAACGCCAACGGCGGTGATATACTACTACCAAACCCCCACAACTTTATAAACTTTGTGATTACCCTCTCAGGAAAAAACTTTACTGGAACCTCCAGAATCTATACTACTCATCAATGTTGTTTATTATATATCTCATACGATTCAACTAAAACATTTGCAATTCATTAAGCAAAGTCAGACGGAACCGGACAGTAGTCTTCAGCATCGCTCTGCATATCATGGAATTTACTTATACGCCAATGTATCTTGCCCATTATCTAGTATGTATCTTTTATCATTATAAGCTGACAAACTTTTCGTATTTATTACATAGCTGCTTATTTTATGCTGTTGTGATCTAATAACTTTCATCTCATTGTGACTTTCTGTTGCTTTAAACAAAATCTCTTTGTAATCATTGTGTGCTATTTGTTTTTTAACAACACAATTTTTAACACCCTTACATTTCTTTGTACCAGTCTCATGGGTATTCCACAAGTTTCATTTTTCATCTTGCCAATATCTTTTTTATCATCATTAAAATGAAACTTACTTTTTGGATCATAAACACAATTATCAAAACGTTCTTTATCTTTGTAAAAGTCTGCATACACATCTTCTGTGTTTATTTCAAAACACAAGGAATCGGTATCAGTAAATAATAATTTAACTTTTCTACCATATTTGTTTTTGATATAGTTGTAATGGAAATTATACATCAAATATTTTGACAAGTCTAAAATACACATGCCAACATAACAAGAAGGATTTAAAACTAATCGTTCTTTTATTCTATTTTTGGCAAATACATTTTTATTAAACATTTTACAAGAAATGAATTAAGGTCTTGCTGCATATTTTAAGAAAACCTCCTCGTCGTGAGTTAATTTAACGTTAATTATTTTTCTCAAATTTTCCATAGTTTTACCAAAAACTGAATTGTTCATCAGTTTGAAGAAATACTTTTCAAAACGATTTTTACCAGCTGTTCTCTTGTCAGTATTAAAGTCTATGTATGTCTTTAACCAACCACTCCGATTCATCAAACTGTAGTATTCGATGTATTTGTGTCACCTTTAATCCAGGCTTTTTATACAACTCTAAGTTTCTAAAATGCACGACATAATTTTCTTTATTTTTCAGCGTCGTAACAAGTTTATTAACATTGCAAGATCCCAATTTAAACTTTTGTTTGAATTTTTTACGATAGTCTGACAACCACTCATCTTTTATATTTAAACTTTCTGGGGCAAGAGGATAATCATTATGCGAGTCATGCAGTTTCTTGGAATACTTGATATCGCACTCAACAATGTAATTTATTTTCCTTTTTCAAACTTATCAACCCACTTGAAGTTACCAGTAGGCAACGGTTGGGACATTGCCCACCCATACAAGTTATTAGCATCAATATATATTATGTACTTGCTTTCTTTTTTCTTGTCATAGCTTTCATATATTTATTATTAACCTGTGAATATCTGTTTGCGATATAACTTGTGCCACCTCTTAATCCCTTTTCCACAAACAAATATTGATCAATATCAGTTATTAAATCAAGTTGGATACCAGACATGTTGAGGCATGCATCCCAGGCTAAACCAGGACTACTGAAGTAATGACAAGGATCTAATTTATAATACTGCAAGCAGCAGCACATCAGTCTTAAGATATAGATCATGATATTCTCCCATATGTTTAATCTTAAATATATTCCATATGTTTTTAGCATGATCATAATCTGAATCTGAAATGTGTTCATCATTTAATTGAGAATGAAAGCTATCTTTGCCAGGTAATTTAGTTTCTTTAAAACGTTCAAAACTGTTCATGTAATCATAAGGATAAACACCTTTTCTTTTTATTAATTCTAGCTTGTTGCGAGGTGTATTGAAACGAGGGGATGTTTTTTACTAATTTTTTCTAATGATTGAGACATAAACTGGAAACTGTCAATAAACACTAAACTTTTTCCTAACATGAAAGCCATATACTTTTCCATATTATTTGGTATAAAATTTATGTTTTTTTTTAATTTTCCGATGTGTTGCATTATGAAGTGAGAATCATAACCTCTCAAGTTATGAAACACAACAGGTATTTTTTTAGTCAGCCTGAAATTAATATTACTCTGGGTATTGTTCAACCACTCATAGGATATGTTGTCTGCTTTTTAATTTAGTCTTTTGGCTGTTACTTGTGATACGCAGGCTTCATAACCGCTGTTCCCAACTAAATTCCATTATGTTTATTTCGCTCTTTGGGGCATTTAATTGTATTGGATACTGGGACCATACGTCGTACGACATGGGGAAGTAGTGCACTCCATGTCCACCGCCATATGCATGCCATCCTCTGGATGGTTAAACTTGTGTATATTGATTTTATGAATGTTGAGTTCTGCTCAACCCGGGGCTAGAGGGCTTGAGCGGTAGCTAGCATAATTTCACTACCGCTCATTAACAGTCTCAATCAAACCAAGACTGCAATATTTCGTATGTGTCGTGCTCGGCCGTTTCCAAAGGTCCATTATCATACTCTTTTACATATGTCATGAGCGCTTCCTCTGTACTTTCCAGTTATATGACATGGTCTCTAACTTTTCTAACGGAGTTTTCATATGCTAGTGTACGACCTGGGTCATCTTTTTTAAGAGTTATTGAAAAACAATTACCACAAATATGACATGATTTAGGTTTTTGGAATTTAGCTTCTTCTTCCGGCGACATTACCAAATCTTTCTTAAAATGTGCATTCATAGTTTTCTTACACCACTTTTCTTCTTCTATCATTTTTTCTAAAAACTTGTAAACAGCATTTGGTACTCTATACGTTACAACTGGTTTTGAATATTGATCATCATAACAAAAAACAACCTTGTATCCATAACTACAGTCAGTATGTTTTTGATATGCTTCCGTATATAATTTTTTAGGATTGTTTGATGCTGGAGAAATACTTTCGGTTACCGGTTCAAAATCAGCATATATAACAAATGGAACCATTAGTTGCCTGTCATAGTTTTTAAACTTAACTTTTTCATCTTTGTTTGGCATCTCAACTGCTTGCTTATGTCATAGGTGCGATATTTCAATAAAATAACATCATAAGAAAATATAGTGGCGTTTTATTATCTTTTAATAACCCTTATATACTTCCTATATTATCAATATTACACAGTATATCCCTGCAAAATAGTTTCCGTAGTTTGTAATGCGTAGTTCGTTCCCGGTTATCGGCCGTAGGACTAACAGGTAAAATAGTATTAACACCTTAATCGCACGTTGCATATACCTTACTTCTACCTTACCTGTAATAATCCTTTGTTATGTATATTATATGCTTTCGTACATGCGTAACAACTTGCGATCTTCACACTTGATGATTAGAAATTGTTGACATGACGTATATATGTATTTCACATACATGTACTTTATTCTTATTATTTATTAAAGCATATTTACAACATCTATAACAGGTAATACATTGTAAACTATTAATTGAATAGTATTTTATAATATGCATTAACATGTTGTTAGGAATTGTTGATTTAACTTGGTTTAAATATGTTCATTGTAAACCCCTTTGTTGTGGAAAAGACCGTCGGCCATTTTATTGTATATGTAAACAAACACACTTGATGATTGGAAATTGTTGACATGACGTATGTATGTATTTCACATACATGTAGTTTATTCTTAATATTTATTAAAGCATATTTACAACATCTATTACAGAGCGTCGAATCGTCATTAAATACATCCCGACGAGAACCCACAAATACATATAAAAGTTGGGAAGCCCGAGTAAGTAAAGAGCTACCCGGCGACACTTACCATTATGTGAAAGACAAACAGGTTTATGTTTTTCTAAAACTCTTTCCAACGTAAAGCATTGAAGGCATGTTTTACAAGACCTTTTTTTCCCTTGTGTGCTGTTTGACTATACATCAAACTGTTAAAGTTTTTTATCCACACATAATGATTTTTTTTCTTGTTCAGTGATCAAAAGCATATCACACGATTCTTTTGCTTTATGTTTTGATATGTACAAAGGATATACTTGATTATTTTCATACCCAAATATGTTAAAACAAATGTTGTTTTGTTTTTCTATTTTTAGGATTTGTTTGATGGTAACAGGAAATACCATCCACTGTAATCAAGATCACCAATATTCTTTTTATACTTTGTTATCCTTTGGGGACCTTTTTCAACAGGAAATTTACAAGCTAAATGACACCATCTCAGTAAAGCACTCGTTATCTTTTTCATTTTTTATATTTATTGAACCATTTTTGGCATAAGCAAGTTCTTTTGGTAAATCGAAATAAGAGCAACCACGTAAAGGTTTATGCTTTACTCGATTTATGTAGTGCGCATCTAGTGTCTCAATTAGCCAACCACTTCCCATCTAAATCCAAGTTTCAACTCTATTTACAATGTTCTCGCGTGCTTTATTTAGTGCTTCAGTAAATAATATTGTTGCTGCTTTAGAATTAAAGTAAGCTGTTTTGTATGGGATTACGGCTGTTCCTTTGTCTTCAATTACTGTTTTTTAAAAGTAAGTTTTATATCAACACTTAATTTAAAGCCACCAGTTTTTTTAAATTCCGTTTTAAGAAATTTAATAACGCTTGGTTGCGTTTTCTGCAGTTGAGTGAGCGGTTCATTACTGACAACATTTACTTTAAAAACCTTGCTATACTGTTTTGGGGATGTTTCACTTGCTCGGATAGTCATTATATAATATTATATGAGATTTTTTTTTTAGCCTATAATTATTTTATTTAATTATTTTGAAGTAAAATATTTATTCCCTGGTTAGATTATATTATTTTCATTTATCCATATATAATGATATCCCCTTCCTTTGTCCAACAAAATGCTGTAGTAAGGAATAAAATAATCCTCAGTTACAAAAAAACGAGTTGCTGATGAAATTTGTTTTTTACAAAAAGCACGCAACCTGTTTATATCTGTTTTTTTTTATTTTCCATGATAATTTTAGTTGTTGTGCCATGGTTATAATTCTTTTATTCAGATCTTGAAAGTTTGTAAAAACTATTAACTCTTTGTCAAGTTTACTCATATCTTCAAAATGAACCGTTTGGGCATATGTCATTTGATCTTCCTTAACATTTTGAATTTCCCTTTTTACTTGTTCCATTATAATATTACGTGATAATATTTTTTAAGCCTATATTTAAATATATAATTCTATAGTATAATATAAGGAATTGCAAATATTGTAAAATAGTTTTAGATATTATTGATCTTCCTGGGGTGTGCTCAGATTTACATGACTAATAAAAAGAAGCTTTGTAAATATTGTACCAGAGCCAAGCTGCGTTACAAGTGTACTTACGCATGTGTGAATTGTAATGATACTTGTGAAGTTTTCGATAACGAGCGTGTTTGCCTTAATTATGGCAATCACAATGGTTATAATCTCATCACAGGTTACAACTACAACCGAAAGTAAACTATTTACCACAGAAAGTACCATCTGGATAAATACTTGGTAGCATATGATTTGTCTTCTACAAATAGACAAAGATTTGAAGATTTATTTTACAAAATTGTAAAGATTTTGGATAAACTGGAAGGTCGAAAAAGATCAATCAAATTTGAATACATTTTTCAGAAAATATTTAAAATATTAAAAATAGAAAAAGAAACAAAAACGATTAAAACAAAATCCACCAGAGAAAAGTACGATGGGATATGGGAACGAGTCGAAAAAGAATAACGACCTGATGCCATGACCGTTTAACTTAAACCTTATCATATACATTTCCAGACGTTCTGTAAAGTTATCGTTCTTTTGAATCTCTAATATTTTATTAAAGGTAATCTTAATTATCTCTTCATCATTTTCTAGTACTGTAGTTGTTTGGACATATAAAAGAAGTTGTTTACAACTTCTATGATGTGTTTTTTACAAATTTTTGTTTTACTTGCTAAAACAGAAACTACTGGAGGAACTGCGCCAACTACAGCTATACAAAAAGGAATTGCTGGAACGAATGCTAGAACAGCACCACAACCAATTATTCCACTGGTAATCTGTAATGTTGTGTTTATAATATCGCACAATTTATAACTACGTCTGTATGCAGCCACAAGTCGTGTCAAGTGATCAATTAATTCTTCTTTGTTTTTCATGTATAATTACAGTTAGACAATATATTAATCAAAATATTCAGAAAATGGCTGCTAGTGTTTTTTGGGTGATATTTCACCTATTTTTAATAATTCATCGATTATACTAATACCTTTATTAATTAACTGCGGACTATTATTTCCTGATTCGATACTTCCACATACCAACTCCAGATCATTAACCAAATCATCAGGACTATTGTAATATTCAACATCAGCACAACTTCCTAAAATCTTTTTGAACTTTGAAGAACCTTTATGAATTGGTAAATCAGATAATTCTGTTAGTTCCTTAAAAGCATTCTGAGACAGCTTTGAATACGATTTTTTATTATTGTAACGCTTTGTTATCAAGTCTATAAATCATCATCTACTTTTAGATTGTAGGAATTTTTATTTTGTTGTAATCCCTTGCCTGAAAAGTCTTCACTATGCAGAAGCAGTGCATCCATTCTTTCTCTGTAATGTTTTGAAGCTTTTGACTCGTTTTCCAAAGTTTTTTTGAACTTGTTTGTATTGATCTCTCGCGGTTGCATCCTTTTCTTTTTAATTTGTTTAGTAAGAACAGCCCTATCGCGACCATTTTATTAGATAATCTCACTAACCTGTTCGAGTATACCCCCAAGTTTTGAGTTATCTCCAACCACGCTCGACGGTAAGGGTAAGTTATGCATGTCTATCACTTCTTTATCGATTTTAGCATCTAGATCACCAGTAGTTGGTTTACGAGGTTCTTCAGCAAATAACTGGGGTAATCCCCGATATAGCTCTTGTTCTTGTACTTCCTCGCCTATTGCTGCTAGAAGAGCGGCTAATTACTGACTTATTTTTGGAAGAAAAGCTAACTGCTGGTTTAGCTGTTTTGAATGACGTTTTATTTCGCTAATCACAGGTTTAAATATTTCTTTGTACAAATCACGACTGGCTCCTTTTTCTAGTCTTTTTTGAGTAACTTTATTTTCGTATTCTTTAACAAGCTCTCTCGCTTTATGCTTTTTATCTGCTAATTCTTTCCATTTTAACAAAGACATGTATAATTTAAGGTTAGATTAAAATAAGATAAATTAAGATAAGTTAAAATAAGTTCAGACAAGTTAAGACAAGTATTATCTAAGTATTATTATAATGCAAATTCCAAACTATGATATGAAAACAGAAAACAGTAATTTTAAACAAATATGTAACTCTATACCAGACTGTTGTTTTAGAATGTTAATTTGTGGTAATTCAGGATCTGGCAAGACAAACACATTAGTTCACATGTTGTTAAAACCTTTAGTTTACTATGACAAGATTTACATGTTTGCTAAAAACTTGGTGCAGTCTAAGTATCAGGTCTTGTCACAAAAACTTGAAAAGATAGCAGAAAAGAATACTATTTCGGTTGAAGACCTATTAGAATGTTCGAATGATGAAGTTATCCCTGTGAATGATTTGGACTCAGATAATCAGAAGATAGTCATTTTTGATGATTATGTTTGTGAACGCAATCAAAATGATATTATTAATTATTTCATCCAGGGAAGACACAAACATTGTTGTGTAATTTATTTCACCCAATCTTACTACAAAACCCCTAGAGACATTCGTCTGAATTGCTCTCATTACATCTTCTTTGCAACTCCAGTTAATCGTGAGCTGGGTAAACTTTCTAAAGAACAAAATGTCAGCAAAGAACAGTATAAAAAAGCGACTGACAAGCAGTACCACTTTCTGTATCTTGATCGTCCTAGAAAGTTGGTAAAAAAAAAAAAACACTGGTGAAATTTAATGTAATATATATTATATATAATGTGACTTTTTAATGATCTTGGTGAGGAAGTTACTACTGGCAGTGTTAATATTACAAATTTTGGTATTGTGCTGTCTGAGTATGTAAAACAGAAACATCTGGTTAATTATCTTAACAAAGGCAAAAAACAGGAAAATGTTTTAAAAAGTAATCTTCTTTCCAAATATAAAAGTAATTTAAGGACTCTTCTGCGACAAGGACTATCACAACCTGACTTCTATGGTGATGTGCTTTATAAACTTCGTTAGATTCTTGGTCATGATCACTTTCATACTATCTTTGTTAAACTTGTTAAAAAATTTATCAAAAGAGGTTATGACCCTATCATTTTGCAACGTACTGCATGCTTGGTGGTGGACCCTTTTACAGTTCGCCACTATACTTTCCTCTTTAATTGTACGATGACCGGACAGGCTGTGGACCCTATGATGATGCCTACCTAAAGCCCATTGGGACGGTCGCGTTTGATGTTTGTCTATGATCTTTCTTGTCGTGCCCTTAATGGTTTATTCTCTTGTTGCTCTGGCTTCTGCCAAGTCATTGAGTACCTTCTTTGTGGCTTTCTAGGCTATTGTTTTTTGTATTATATTTACACGAGCATATTTGTGTTTTACTTATATTGCCTATTGATGCTGCCTTGTTGGTTAGAGATTAGATCATGGCGGGGATTTTTTTATTTACATTGTCCTGTTTTAATGGGGTGACAGTAGGGTAAGTGTGAGGTTTGTTGCACCCTAAAACCGGTTTAAACCCCCAGTGGCCTACTTTGCCACTGACCGTTCCAAGGCGGTAGCCCTATTGTCAACCCTTTTGTGTTGGTGATGTCGTTTACTTTTATTATTACTTTTGCCTTCTTGTTTGTCTGTTTGCATGTTTGTTTTTGTGCTTTGTGGTTGACTGTCCTCCTTGAATGCTACTTTCCCTGTCCGATCTTTTTATATTTCTTAACATGAATAATAATAAAATCACCAATGTTGGTAATCCAGAAAAAGCGGATGATGCAGCAACAAAGCAATTTACTGTTAGAAGATTAGCAAAGATCATACGTGATTATAATATTGATAAAATCCCAGATCAAACCGTGAGAAAATGATTGAAATTCAAAACGGTTTAAAAGATGAAATAAAACTTTTGAGTGATGCTTTGAAAGAGCTAGAAAAGAAAGAAGATGGATTGGAAGATAGTGAAAACTACAAGAAATTAAGTGAACAAATAAAATCTGGTGTTCAAAATATTAATACACGGATTGGAGAAATCAATAAACAAATGGTTGATAACAATGAACTAGAAACTGTGAGGTTTCTGGTCCATTTTTTCCCCTGGGGTCGCCCCCACCCCCCCCCCCCACCTCCACCAACCCCCACATGAAAACCCCCACAAATTCGCTTCCCGTGGCTTGCAAATCAAATTTAAAACTGTTTTAGAAAACTGTCAGAGTAACATCCAGCCAGTTTCAAACCAGAATTGCATATATTAAAGCCAGTCAACAAATTTTAAACTAGTAATGAAACACAAAACAAGAAAAACTTCTCCAGAAACCCCACTTTCTATACTACTCGTATCTAGGTTAGTTAAACCTCAAAAACTGTTACTTATGTTCCAAGCCCGAGGAGTAACGTTCCAACATGATTACAAAACAAGGTCAAATATCTTTGGAGCGTCGAAGTACTTATCCGACCGTTCAACATATTTGTTATGCGATCAAATAAAGTCGGAAGAAATAGGACAATCATCCCCGTCATGGCTAACCAGATTTATCTTCCAGCTACCTAAGTAGGAGGATGCTTATTTATATGCTAGCGTATCTTGGCCATTGTATAATATGTGCCTTTTTTCATCATATGAAGACAAACATTTTTTATTAATTTCATAGCTGTTTAGCTTGTGTTTGATAGATCAGATAACTTTCATATTATGTGAGCTTCCGTTGCTGTAAATAAAATGATTTTGTAGTTATCATTTGTTATTTGTTTTTTAATAACACGTTTTGTGATACCTTGTCATTTTTTTGTTTCAGTATTATTAGCCTTAATGTAAGAGTATGATTTGCTTCTTAATCCAACAAACTCTGCGATTATTGCACCGCACGCTTCGTCTTTTTACCAATAACATTTTTGTAATAATCAAAATCAAATATACTTTTCGGTTTAAAAATCCTGTTGTCAAAATGTTCCATGTCTTTGTAAAGATCAGCATACACATCTTCTTTCCTGATTTCATAACACAGAGAATGAGTGCCAATAAACAATAGCTTTCCTTAATTAAAGAGGAAAGCATAGTGGCGAACTGTTAATGGGTCCACCACCAAGTATGCAGTGCGTTGCAAATTAATACAGTCATAACCTCTTTTGAGAAACATTTCAACAAGTTTTACAAAGATAGTATGAAAGTGATCATGACCAAGGATGATTATGTGTAATCAGCAGAACGTGATGTCCAGCATGTTCGTATAATCGGATTAGGTGTAATCATCGGAACGTGATATCCAGCATGTTCGTAGTCTGATTATCTGTAATCATCGGAACGTGATGACCAGCATGTTCGTAGTCTGATTATCTGTAATCATCGGAACGTGATGACCAGCATGTTCGTAGTCTGATTATCTGTAACCATCGGAACGTGATGTCCAGCATGTTGGTAGTCTGATTATCTGTAATCATCGGAACGGGATGACCAGCATGTTAGCAGTCTCTTAATCTATAACCATCGGAACGTGATGACCAGCATGTTCGTAGTCTGATTATCTGTAATCATCGGAACGTGATGACCAGCATGTTCGTAGTCTGATTATCTGTAATCATCGGAACGGGATGACCAGCATGTTCCCAGTCTATCTATAACCATCGGAACGTGATGACCAGCATGTTCGTAGTCTGATTATCTGTAATCATCGGAACGTGATGACCAGCATATTCGTAGTCTGATTATCTGTAATCATCAGAACGTGATGTTCAGCATGTTCGCAGTCTCAGTATCTATAACCATCGGAACGTGATGACCAGCATATTCGTAGTCTGCTTATCTGTAATCATCGGAAAGTGATGTCCAGCATGTTCGTATAAACGGATTATGTGTAATCATAGGAACGTGATGACCATCATGTTCGTAGTCTGATTATCTGTAATCATCGGAACGTGATGACCAGCATGTTCATATAATCGGTTTATGTGTAATCATCGGAACGTGATGACCAGTATGTTCGTATAATCGGTTTATGTGTAATCATCGGAACGTGATGTGCAGCATGTTCGTATAATCGGATTATGTGTAATCATCGGAACGTGATGACCAGCATGTTCGTATAATCGGATTATGTGTAATCATCGAAACGTGATGACCAGCATGTTCGTAGTCTGATTATCTGTAATCATCGGAACGTGATGACCAGCATGTTCATATAATCGGATTATGTGTAATCATCGGAACGTGATGACCAGTATGTTCGTATAATCGGATTATGTGTAATCATCGGAACGTGATGACCAGTATGTTTATTTAATCGGATTATGTGTAATCATCGGAACGTGATGACCAGTATGTTCGTATAATCGGATTATGTGTATTCATCGGAACGTGATTACCAGCATGTTCGTAGTCTGATTATCTGTAACCTTCGGAACGTGATGATCAGCATGTTCATATAATCGGATTATGTGTAATCATCGGAACGTGATGACCAGCATGTTCGTAGTCTGATTATCTGTAACCATCGGAACGTGATGACCAGTATGTTCGTAGTCTGATTATCTGTAACCATTGGAACGTGATGACCAGTATGTTCGTAGTCTTATTATCTGTAATCATCGGAACGTGTACCAGTATGTTCGTAGTCTGATTATCTGTAACCATCGGAACGTGATGACCAGCATATTCGTAGTCTGATTATCTGTAATCATCGGAACGTGATGACCAGCATATTCGTAGTCTGATTATCTGTAACCATCGGAGAGTGTTGACCAGCATATTCGTAGTCTGATTATCTGTAACCATCGGAAAGTGATGACCAGCATATTCGTAGTCTGATTATCTGTAGCCATCGGAACGTGATGACCTGTATATTCGTAGTCTGATTATCTGTAACCATCGGAACGTGATGACCAGCATATTCGTAATCTGATTATCTGTAACCATCGGAAAGTGATGACCAGCATGTTCGTAGTCTGATTAACTGTAACCATCGGAACGTGATGACCAGCATATTCGTAGTCTGATTATCTTTAACTGTCGGAAAGTGATGACCAGCATGTTCTTAGTCTGATTATTTGTAATCATCGAAACGTGATGTCCAGCATGTTTGCTCAGTCTGATTATCTGTAACCATCGGAACGTGACGACCGGCATGTTCGTAGTCTGCTTATCTGTAATCATCGGAACGTGGTGACCAGCATGTTCGTAGTCTGCTTATCTGTAATCATCGGAACGTGATGACCAGCATGTTCGTAGTCTGCTTATCTGTAATCATCGGAACGTGATGTTCAGCATGTTCGTAGTCTGCTTATCTGTAATCATCGGAACGTGATGACCAGCATGTTCGTAGTCTGCTTATCTGTAATCATCGGAACGTGATGACCAGCATGTTCGTTGTCTGCTTATCTGTAATCATCGGAACGTGATGACCAGCATGTTCGTAGTCTGATTATCTGTAATCATCGGAACGTGATGACCAGCATGTTCGTAGTCTGCTTATCTGTAATCATCGGAACGTGATGACCAGCATGTTCGTAGTCTGCTTATCTGTAATCATCGGAACGTGATGACCAGCATATTCGTAGTCTGATTATCTGTAATCATCGGAACGTGATGACCAGCATATTCGTAGTCTGCTTATCTGTAATCATCGGAACGTGATGACCAGCATGTTCGTAGTCTGCTTATCTGTAATCATCGGAACGTGATGACCAGCATGTTCGTAGTCTGCTTATCTGTAATCATCGGAAAAGGATGACGAGCATATTCGTAGTCTGCTTATCTGTAATCATCGGAACGTGATGTCCAGCATATTCGTAGTCTGATTATCTGTAATCATCGGAAAGTGATGACCAGCATGTTTGCTCAGTCTGATTATCTGTAACCATCGGAACGTGACGACCAGCATATTCGTAGTCTGCTTATCTGTAATCATCGGAACGTGATGTCCAGCATATTCGTAGTCTGCTTATCTGTAATCATCGGAACCTGATGACCAGCATGTTCGCAGTCTCATTATCTATAACCATCGGAACGTGATGACCAGCATATTCGTAGTCTGCTTACCTGTAATTATCGGAAAGTGATGTCCAGCATGTTCGTATAATCGGATTATGTGTAATCATCGGAAAGTGATGACCAGCATATTCGTAGTCTGATTATCTGTAATCATCGGAAAGTGATGACCAGCATGACTGCTAAGTCTGATTATCTGTAACCGTCGGAACGTGATGACCAGCATATTCGTAGTCTGCTTATCTGTAATCATCGGAACGTGATGACCAGCATATTCGTAGTCTGCTTATCTGTAATCATCGGAAAGTGATGTCCAGCATATTCGTAGTCTGATTATCTGTAATCATCGGAACGTGATGATCAGCATATTCGTAGTCTGATTATCTGTAATCATCGGAAAGTGATGACCAGCATATTCGTAGTCTGATTTTCTGTAATCATCGCAAAGTGATGACCAGCATATTCGTAGTCTGATTATCTGTAATCATCGGAACGTGATGACCAGCATATTCGTAGTCTGAATATCTGTAATCATCGGAAAGTGATGACCAGCATATTCGTAGTCTGATTATCTGTAATCATCGGAACGTGATGACCAGCATATTCGTAGTCTGATTATCTGTAATCATCGGAAAGTGATGACTAGCATGTTCGTAGTCTGATTATCTGTAACCTTCGGAACGTGATGACCAGCATGTTCATATAATCGGATTATGTGTAATCATCGGAACGTGATGACCAGCATGTTCGTAGTCTGATTATCTGTAACCATCGGAACGTGATGACCAGTATGTTCGTAGTCTGATTATCTGTAACCATTGGAACGTGATGACCAGTATGTTCGTAGTCTTATTATCTGTAATCATCGGAACGTGTACCAGTATGTTCGTAGTCTGATTATCTGTAACCATCGGAACGTGATGACCAGCATATTCGTAGTCTGATTATCTGTAATCATCGGAACGTGATGACCAGCATATTCGTAGTCTGATTATCTGTAACCATCGGAGAGTGTTGACCAGCATATTCGTAGTCTGATTATCTGTAACCATCGGAAAGTGATGACCAGCATATTCGTAGTCTGATTATCTGTAGCCATCGGAACGTGATGACCTGTATATTCGTAGTCTGATTATCTGTAACCATCGGAACGTGATGACCAGCATATTCGTAATCTGATTATCTGTAACCATCGGAAAGTGATGACCAGCATGTTCGTAGTCTGATTAACTGTAACCATCGGAACGTGATGACCAGCATATTCGTAGTCTGATTATCTTTAACTGTCGGAAAGTGATGACCAGCATGTTCTTAGTCTGATTATTTGTAATCATCGAAACGTGATGTCCAGCATGTTTGCTCAGTCTGATTATCTGTAACCATCGGAACGTGACGACCGGCATGTTCGTAGTCTGCTTATCTGTAATCATCGGAACGTGGTGACCAGCATGTTCGTAGTCTGCTTATCTGTAATCATCGGAACGTGATGACCAGCATGTTCGTAGTCTGCTTATCTGTAATCATCGGAACGTGATGTTCAGCATGTTCGTAGTCTGCTTATCTGTAATCATCGGAACGTGATGACCAGCATGTTCGTAGTCTGCTTATCTGTAATCATCGGAACGTGATGACCAGCATGTTCGTTGTCTGCTTATCTGTAATCATCGGAACGTGATGACCAGCATGTTCGTAGTCTGATTATCTGTAATCATCGGAACGTGATGACCAGCATGTTCGTAGTCTGCTTATCTGTAATCATCGGAACGTGATGACCAGCATGTTCGTAGTCTGCTTATCTGTAATCATCGGAACGTGATGACCAGCATATTCGTAGTCTGATTATCTGTAATCATCGGAACGTGATGACCAGCATATTCGTAGTCTGCTTATCTGTAATCATCGGAACGTGATGACCAGCATGTTCGTAGTCTGCTTATCTGTAATCATCGGAACGTGATGACCAGCATGTTCGTAGTCTGCTTATCTGTAATCATCGGAAAAGGATGACGAGCATATTCGTAGTCTGCTTATCTGTAATCATCGGAACGTGATGTCCAGCATATTCGTAGTCTGATTATCTGTAATCATCGGAAAGTGATGACCAGCATGTTTGCTCAGTCTGATTATCTGTAACCATCGGAACGTGACGACCAGCATATTCGTAGTCTGCTTATCTGTAATCATCGGAACGTGATGTCCAGCATATTCGTAGTCTGCTTATCTGTAATCATCGGAACCTGATGACCAGCATGTTCGCAGTCTCATTATCTATAACCATCGGAACGTGATGACCAGCATATTCGTAGTCTGCTTACCTGTAATTATCGGAAAGTGATGTCCAGCATGTTCGTATAATCGGATTATGTGTAATCATCGGAAAGTGATGACCAGCATATTCGTAGTCTGATTATCTGTAATCATCGGAAAGTGATGACCAGCATGACTGCTAAGTCTGATTATCTGTAACCGTCGGAACGTGATGACCAGCATATTCGTAGTCTGCTTATCTGTAATCATCGGAACGTGATGACCAGCATATTCGTAGTCTGCTTATCTGTAATCATCGGAAAGTGATGTCCAGCATATTCGTAGTCTGATTATCTGTAATCATCGGAACGTGATGATCAGCATATTCGTAGTCTGATTATCTGTAATCATCGGAAAGTGATGACCAGCATATTCGTAGTCTGATTTTCTGTAATCATCGCAAAGTGATGACCAGCATATTCGTAGTCTGATTATCTGTAATCATCGGAACGTGATGACCAGCATATTCGTAGTCTGAATATCTGTAATCATCGGAAAGTGATGACCAGCATATTCGTAGTCTGATTATCTGTAATCATCGGAACGTGATGACCAGCATATTCGTAGTCTGATTATCTGTAATCATCGGAAAGTGATGACTAGCATCATCGTAGTCTGCTTATCTGTAATCATCGGAACGTGATAACCAGCATGTTCGTAGTCTGCTTATCTGTAACCATCGGAACGTGATGACCAGCATATTCGTAGTCTGCTTATCTGTAACCATCGGAAAGTGATGACCAGCATATTCGTAGTCTGCTTATCTGTAACCATCGGAAAGTGATGACCAGCATATTCGTAGTCTGATTAACTGTAACCATCGGAACGTGATGTCCAGCATGTTTGCTCAGTCTGCTTATCTGTAATCATCGGAACGTAATGACCAGCATATTCGTATAGTTCGATTACCATGTGATATGTTGTCTGCTTTTTAATTTAGTCTTTTGGCTGTTACTTGTGATACGCAGGCTTCATAACCGCTGCTCCCAACTAAATTCCATTATGTTTATTTCGCTCTTCGGGGCATTTAATTTTATTAGATACTGGGACCATACGCCGTACGACATGGGGAAGCAAATAACTCCATGTCCACCGCCGTATGCATGCCATCTTCGGGATGGTTAAAATTGTGTACTATTGATGTCATTAATATTGAGTTCTGCTCAACCCGGAGCTAGAAGGCGTGAGCGGTAGCTAGCATATTTCACTACCGCTCATGAACAGTCTCAATCAAACCGAGACTGCAATATTTCGTATGTGTCGTGCTCGGCCGTTTCCAAAGGTCCATTATCATACTCTTTTCTTATGATTATCTGTTATCACTGCATCGTGATGTTCAATATTTTCGTATAGTATAATTGTTAGTTCTGTAATCGGATTACTCCCACCATTTTCTTACTGTATTGTTATTCCCATGTTTTCTATAAACTTATATATATGTTTTGTTTCAACAATGTGTTATTATTAACAGAAGTAGTAGTTGTAGTAGTAGTAGTAGTAATAGTAGAAGTAGTAGCAGCAGTAGTAGTAGTTTAGTAGTTGTTGTAGTAGTAGAAGTAGTAATAGTAGTAGACGCATCAGTTGCAGTATCAGCAACAACGACAGCAACTGCAGCGATGGGTTTTATGGTATTAATTGTATCAGTTGTATGCGTATTATCAATGCTGCCTAGTTTGTTAGAGGATATAACCTGGCGGAGACTTCCCGTTTAGTTGGGAAGACAATTATGAAATAAATTTTGAAGCTTGAATACAAATGAGACACACCTTAAGTGTAAAAAATGGGTGTATCGTAAAATTTCACAAACAGTTCCTATATTTTAACATCACATTGTCTAACAATGTCTATGATATCAAGGCACATCTCATATTTACGAATTATGCAAATTCTCAATTCTCACAATCCCACCGCCAACCAATATCTGTTGGATACCTGTCATAATTCACGAACCATTGCGTTTGTCATCAATCATGTGTCTATATAAGGATGTTGTAATGAAATTTAAGTGCTCTTGTTACTAATAACGACGCGTGCTCAGACTTTTTGATTTGTAAATATGGGAAAATTATTCACCTTCCATTATTCACATTTACACGTACAGCAGTGTATAATTAGACACTTATCGAAAAGGGATGGAATCGTTGATAAATTGAGCAGCTCTACTGTTTCAGCTAGCAGTTTACGAATATATTATTTAGCGAGTTCTTTATGTACACTGTCTGTTCCAAGTCGGTAACTCTGTCTTCACTACTCTGTGTCCTACATTTCCTGTTCGACTTTTATATCTTTTGGAATTTTCAATTCTGAAGTATATATTATTACATTTGTAAATATTTATGATACATGCTTAAGATTGCGTGCTGTATTGTAATATTGCTAAACAAAAATGGAAAACCACAACCATATAGACTGGTGATATTTTACCCGAGGGAAGGATTTCCTTGAACATACAGACTGAGTGTTGTCTGGCTGTGATCGTATATGATTGAGTGTAGATTGCTTCACCGTCTACAAGAATAAGTCCAGTAATAAGCTCAGTAGTAAGTAGGATTGAAAGAATTTTAAATCCACCTCAAACATAATAAAATAAATCAATACAGATGTATCTTTAAAGGAGACTGAAGACATGATATTGTCTACGCACTATTTCAAAGGAGTCGAAACCTTCAATAACAAAACAAGTAGATATAAATGTCGAACAGGAAAGGACCATAGGTAACCACAAGCACAAACACAAATAATGATCAAATACAACGATGAATTAAAGGTAAGGTATGGCATCACATAAATAAAAGGGTTGACAATAGGGCTTCCGACTTGGAGCGGTCAGTGGCAAAAATGGCCGCTAGAAGTTGAAACCAGGTTATCTGAAATCATGTTACGCAACCCAAATAGTTTTAAATTGTTTTCCATCAGAAAGATAAAAGAATTGTGTGCGTTTTAGTTCTACAGTTCAGATACACTAAAATTACGGAATAAATAAAGACCCAAGACAAGACAAACAAATATGAGACAACAGTTCTTAAATATCAGAATATAATGTATTCCAAGCGTAAATTATAATGAAATTATATTTATATTCAAATGAAAATATACGTATTTACTGTATATAATGCAACCCCTTTTACTCAAACATTTAAATGAAAAATAAGACTTATCCATTGGTGCAAAATTACAGTTTTTTTTATATTTAAACACTACATTGTCTAAAAAAGAAAGTAAGATATAAAAATCGGACAGGGAAAGTAGCATTCAATGACGACAGTCAACCACAAAACACCAAAACAAACACGCAAACAGACAAACGAGAAGACAAAAGTAATAGAAAAATGCAAACGATATTACAAAGACAAAAGGGTTGACAATAGGACTTCCGCCTTGGAACGGTCAGTGGCCAAGAAGGCCACTGGGGGTTTAAACCCGATTCTAGGGTGCACCAAATCTCACACTTACCCTATCGTCATCCCAATTAAACGGGACAGTGTAAATAAAGAAATCCCCGCCATGAAATATTCTCTAACCAACAAGGCAGCGTTAACAGGCAATGTAAGTAAAACACCTAGATGCTCGTGTATATATAAATACAAAAAAAAAAGCCTAGAAAGCCACAATGAAGGTACTCGATGACTTGGCAGAAGCCGGAGCAGCAAGATAATACACAATTGAGGGCACGACAAGACAAGACCGCGGACAAACATCAAACGCCACCGTCCTACTGGGCTTTAGGTAGGCGTCATCATAGGGTCCACAGCCTGTTCGGTCATCGTACAATTAAAAAGGAAAGCGTAGTGGCGAACTGTAAAAGGGTCCAACATGCATTACGTTGCAAAATGATAGGGTCATAACCTCTTTTGATAAACCTTTTAACAAGTTTAACAAAGATTGTATGAAAGTGATCATGACCAAGAATATTACGACGTTTGTAAATCACATCACCATAGAAGTCAGGTTGTGATAGTCCTTGTCGCAGAAGAGTTCTTAAATTGCTTTTATATTTGGAAAGAAGATCAGGGTTACGATAATAACATTTTCTAAATGTTTTACGACGTTTATGATAACGGTAACCCTGATGGAGTAGCTTTTTAGTTATACAAAGATTACGAATATTAAAGTCCTCAACTCGAGTACAAGCTCTTGAACAACGAATAAGTTGAGACACATAGACCCCATAAGAAGTTGCTCGGGGAACAGCCCATCTAAGTGGGGATAATTAACAATGTCAAAATTAAAATCATCTCTCTTGTCATAGAGTTTGCTAATAATTTCTCCATTTTCAATAGAGAGATCTAAATCAAGAAAAGGAGCGTTATTATTAGAAATATTAGCCTTGTTAAGCTGAAGTTCTTTAGGATAAATATTATTAACCACCATTGGAAAGAAAGGGTTGTCAATGTTCAGTATGTCATCCAGATACCGAGAGGTTTCATTAAAGGCTTCAATAACATCTGCCTGGGTATCTGGTGAAAGACCCAACATGAGATCTCTTTCATAGCAATATAAAAACAAATCTGCGACAAGTGGTGCACAGTTCGTACCCTTAGGGATACCAACAATTTGTTTATAAACGGTGGTTCCATACCTGACGAAAATATTATCTAATATGAAAATGAGTGCTTCACTAACTTCATGGCAAGTCCACATAGTGTAATTATCTAAACTGCCGTTAGTAAAAAACGCTTTAATATTATTACAAGCCGCAAATGTAGTATTTTCTCTAGCGAATGATTTTTGAATGAGCGCAATAAGCTTGTCTTTAATAAGGTGATGTGGTAAGGTATTATATAGTGTAGAGAAGTCATAAGTGCTTATTGATGAAACTTGACGTTTATTGAAAATGTTATCAAGGACATCTCCTGAATTTTTTATAGACCAAAATAAATTAATCCCAGAATTTTCATAAGTTTTATCAAATATAGTTTAACGTGATATTTAACGGCAGTAACTCACGGGAAGGAATAGCCAGACACAATCTCCTGTTCAGACACATGCAATTCCCATTTCTCATAATCCTAACGCTTACCAGTGTGGGCCATCACGTACCTGTCATTTTTCTGTCGAAATGCACTCATCATTTGCCTACGTAACGGTTTGCTATGAAACTAACCGTCTCTTCGATAGAATCCCCCGTGTAATCATGCACTTTTCATATGTTAAAAACGTCCAGAATAATTCGGAACAAGTAAGCTGTGCTAATATACAACGCCAATACTTCTGTTAAGCTGCTTTTATTTCAAATTATATGACAATAACAGTTAGCATAATTTATCTTACAAACGTGGAGCGGGAGTTGATCCTAAATAAGTGAAAACGTCCCACATTTTTATTTTTAAATTCGATATATCGATTATAAAATCGGGGTTGTAATCATAATAAGATACTCAAGGGTTCCAATTATAAACAATAAATGTACAGGAAGAAGACCTACAGGTACAACACAAGTAATAACAATTACTATAAACATTTTCAAAACTTGACGCGGCATAACTAAACTAATATCGCAGCATTCATTGAATAAGTAAATATTTTACCAGCGCCATAATGTGGTGGCTTCAAGCTAGATAATATAACGTATCTTTACAAAGTATTAATATATTACTTGAAAACCCTACGATGTAGGAGACTATGAGACAGTCAAAAGCAGAATGATAGTATCGAAAGCATAAAGAAACACGTTGTTTTTGAATTCGAAAATAGTGAGTGACGTTGTTTTTTTAACCTTTTTAATTAACTTTATTATAGTTGTATCTGGTTTGACTAAAATGAATGCAATAATCGTTGCGATAATGTTTCAAAGTTGTGTTATAAAACAAATAAATGACCGTTGTGGAGTATGGAACATTATGAATGTATCTGAATTGTTTTCAGATATAATTCGTATGAAGTTGAATAATTGATCTAAAAACAAATCATCAGAAACGGTATGCAACTGCGAAATTCTAGGTGACTTCTAAACTGTGTAAGTGTGTTGTGGTTTTCTGTTCTTAGGAGTATACAAATATTAAAGAGTATTCTTACTTTACTATAATAAAACACACATTTATATTTCTGTTAATGAAAACCTATACGTCCTATATCAGCGCGCCCGATAACCGGAGAGTTTGGACTCTCTACTTCTGTCTATGTATTGAAAAGGAAGAAATAGTCAAACGTTAGTATCTTTTGTTACGATGTATGGGTAACGGTTTGTTAGTTTGTTGTCCTGCTTCTGCCAAGTTATTGAATACATTATTGATGGTTTTCAGAGTGATTTGGTTATATTCATACATACATGATCACCTCTGTGTATTACGTATATATTCTAAATATTCTGCTCAGTTTGTTAAAAGATGCATTAGCAAGAATTCTTTTATTTATACTTTTTCAGTAAGGTTACAGTGAGGTTTGGTGCATCCTACACTCCGGTTTATTAAATCAAAGAAGCCTTTATCACTGATCGTTCCAATGAAGCGTATATTTTCAACATACTTGTCTAAAATGCATTGCCTTTTATGGCAATTGTCTGTCCAGATATAGGTTGTATCTACTATTGTTATGAACGTTAACATATAGCATTAAAGTGTACGAAACTGATTACTTTCATTTGCTTTTATTTCCTGAGACCAAATAACATGTCAGGGCCCTCGATTTACGTTTTTTATGGCCGACATTTGGCCCATTCCCCCTGCCGTCGAGTATACTTTTTCCCCCCAAATTTTATGAAAATTCCCCCCGTTAAATAAAAGTACGGGAATATCGGCAAAAGTACCGGAACATAGTGCTGCCCCGAAACTGCCCAAATGTAATACTGTAACTATGTCAACATAAACATGTTGCACAACGCCAAATCGTTAGAATATTAACAGCCTTGTAGTTAGTTTTGGGATTCTACTGCAAATGGTAGGTTATTTACATAAATAAGGAATATGAAAAGCAATTTTTAATAGATTTTAATACAACATTTTTTATACAAATGCATATATAATTGATGCAAATTGTGTAGCAAAAACTTTCCTTTACTTTAAAATTGACGCAAAATTCACCCCTCTAACGGCCCCGGCCCCATTCCCCCAATATAGAAAGAGGGCCCTGCATGTCGTATTTTACCCCGGAACGTTGTTACTATGTCGGATTTAATGAAATACTTAAAAAATAACAAATCGAGATATTTTACGTTTAATTGAATAATATATATTATTCATCCGTCTGACCTTATGCACGTATGATGATAAATTCTAAAAAGTCATGCCGCTAGATGGATAATAATAGAAATCTTGTTTGAATTTTTGAATACTGAATCTATCACTATAAATGTGTCTACGTCGTTTAACTTAAAAAGCGAGACCGAACAAATGTCAATATGTTGAAACGGCTTTATAAAACACGTTATATCGCCCACGTATTTCTTCGGCCTTAGTTTCTGTAATATCAGAAGCGTTATTTCGTGAATCTGTAAATTCGTCTTGTGGAGGCCTTAAAAGGTCGCCCCAACTACAAATCAGTAGTGTTATTATTTATTGGTCCATCATTATTGGGATCATTAAGCACATACTGTGTTGCTTTAAAGTAGAATATCGCTTAAGCCGGTGCCAGGAGGCTTTAAAGGTTTTGCATCTTATAATTACCTCTCATGAACAGACTAAATAAAACTGTCTGCTACTTTTCTCTTGTGTTTGTGTTTGTTGCTTCCAAGGGATCACCATTTCAGTATTTATTACCTTGTATAATATTAGTCACATTATTCCGGGAATCTGTTACTTTACATCTCTGTGTGTACTTTACATCTGACTGTCGTCCTTGAATGCTGCTTTTCCTGTTCGATTTGTATATCTTTATACACATAAGCCTTTGTTAGATGAATTGCTGATTATTTGTTAGATAGTGCTTGGTACAAAGGAAATGTAATGGACGTTTGAAGATCGACTTAATAGACGTGTTATAAATTATATATTATTTCCTTCATTAAGTCCACTGAATATATTTTTATTTAAGACAACGACATGATACTATACGGAAGCAGTTTGGATATAATGAACAACACCGTTCACATTTTATTTTATTTCAATTTGACAACTGCAAGGACATCCTTGAAATGTAAACTAAATTAAAGTTATTTGTTTAACTAAAATCTCAGTTAAATTGCAGTTATATTCTTTAGTTATAATCCACTATAAATCATCAGCTAGACCCATATTGTATCGTGTTTGGAGACTAGCAAATTTCTCATTTCATATTTGCCTTGTATATATCACAGTAGCATTGCCTGTCCAATGTAGCGGCGGTAAAACGTCTCCCCGTGCTTGCAATCAGAGATCGCTGAACCCGATATTTACAGACAGATATCGGTGCTACACTATCAAATACTTTTGTTTTCTTATTATTATTTATAACAGAAGATTACACAACTATAGCTTTTAAATTCCCGCTAGGATATGTTGTCTGCGTTTTTACTTAGTCCTTATACCGTTACTTGTGATATAGACTAGACCTATTTCTATAGAAGAGCTCTTATTAAAAGGTTAGCGGCATCTTTTTTAGTAAAAGTGGTAAAAGTTTTATACGAGGGGCATTCAATATATTCTGTCACTAATGCGCTTCCGTAGAAATTGCCTTCAATTACCGAATTGAAAACTCGTGCATTTGAAGGCGATTGCACTAACTACGTACAAGCAAAATATCGGTTTAATCCGATAACAATTGACGGAGATATCCATTGTTGAATTATGCGCACTCATGTATAGTGGCTATATTTCAATGCTACCATGAAAAAAGAAGAATAAATTGAAATTAGGGCTAACATTAAAGCCAGGGTTGCTTTAAAAGTACCTGCAAAAGAGATTTATGCTGAACTGTGCCGTGTACATGGCAGTACTGCCGTGACATTGATAACGGTTTTTCGTTGGGCTAAGACATTTAAAGGGGGTAGACTTAGCATTAAAGACCGTAACCGTCCTGGCAGGCCTGATGTTGCAGCAACAAAAAGAAATATAAAAAGATCGGACAGGGAAAGTAGCATTCAAGGAGGACAGTCAACCACAAAACACAGAAACAAACACGCAAACAGACAAACAAGAAGGCAAAAGCAATAATAAATGCAAATGACATCACAAACACAAAAGGGTTGAAAATAGGGCTACCGCCTTGGAACGGTCAGTGGCAAAGTAGGCCACTGGGGGTTTAAACCGGTTCTAGGGTGCACCAAACCTCACACTTACCCAACTGTCATCCCATTAAAACAGGACAGTGTAAATAAAGAAATCCCCGCCATGATCTAATCTGTAACCATCAAGGCAGCATCAATAGGCAATATAAGTAAAACACAAATATGCTCGTGTAAATATAATACAAAAAAACAATAGCCTAGAACGCCACAATGAAGGTACTCAATGACTTGGCAGAAGCCAGAGCAGCAAGAGAATAAACCATTAAGGGCACGACAAGAAAGATCATGGACAAACATCAAACGCCACCGTCCGAATGGGCTTCATGTAGGCGTCATCATAGGGTCGACAGCCTGTCCGGTCATCGTACAATTAAAGAGGAAAGCATAGTGGCGAAATGTAAAAGGGTCCACCACCAAGCAAGCAGTACGTTGCAAAATGATAGGGTCATAACCTCTTTTGATAAACTTTTTAACAAGTTTAACAAAGATAGTATGAAAGTGATCATGACCAAGAATCTTACGAAGTTTATAAATCGCATCACCATAGAAGTCAGGTTGTGATAGTCCTTGTCGCAGAAGAGTCCTTAAATTACTTTTATATTTGGAAAGAAGATCAAGGTTACGATAATAACATTTTGCAAAGGTTTTACGAAGTTTATGGTAACGGTAACCCTGATTGAGTAACTTTTTAGTTATACAAAGATTACGAATATTAAAGTCCTCAACACGAGTACAAGCTCTAGAAAAACGAATAAGTTGAAACACATGCACCCCATAAAAAGTTGCTCGGGGAACATCCCCATCCAAGTGGGGATAATTAACAATGTCAAAATTAAAATCATCTCTCTTGTCATAGATTTTGCTAATTATTTTACCATTTTCAATCGAGAGATCTAAATCAAGAAAAAAAGCGTTATTATCAGATATATTAGCTTTGTTAAGCTGAAGTTCTTTAGGATAAATATAATTAACCATAGTTGGAAAGAAAGGGTTGTCAATGTTCAATATGTCATCCAGATACCGAGAGGTGTCATTAAAGGCTTCAATAACATCTGCCTGGGTATCTGGTGAAAGACTCAACATGAAATCCGTTTCATAGCAAAATAAGAACAAATCTGCAAAGGAGAACATTGAAGCTGTGAAGGCCATGGCAGACGAAGATGGGCTGTATACAGTTTCTAAGATAGCTAATAGTCTTGGCATCTCAGAAGGCACAACTCATCACATTTTGACCAACTGTTTGAAATGAAAGAAGCTTTGTGCTAGATGGGTCCCTCATTTGCTGTCAACTGAACAAAAGGCCAAACGCTTAAAATGTGCTAAAAATCTTCTTAAAAAATATGAAAATTGTCATCCTAGAACAATTTCTGAGTTGCTCACTGGAGATGAAACGTGGGTGTACTATTTTGAGCTCCAGCGGCGGATAAACAATAAACAATGGTTGGGTAAAAATCAGGCAAGACCGGTTATTGCAAAACAAACTAAAAGCGCTAAAAAGGTTTTGTATGCAATTTTCTTTAATTCCGGTGGCCCTGTGGTACAAATTCCATGCAAACAGGGAAAAACCATCAGGGCCAAATTTGACAAGGACAAAGTTCTCAAAGCAGTCAATAATAATTACAAGAAAAAACGCCCAAGTAAAGTTTTGAATGCCATCCAGCTGATTCATGACAATGCCTCAGCTCACAAAACTAAAATCGTACAGTCTTTCTTGGAGCAAGAAAATGTGGTACAGCTTGAACACCCACCTTATTCTCCCGACCTTAGTTCCTGTGACTTTTCCCTATTCCCTTTGCTGAAGAAAAACCTTGGTAGACGCTATTCTTCCAGAAGTGCCCTTGGTGCCGGAATATTTCGGTAATTCAACAATATACCAAGGGGAGACTACTTTGCTGCGTTTACGTCATGGATAGCGCGACTCCGAAAGTGTGTATCTGTTCAGGCGGAAGACTTGGAAGGATTGTAATAAGAAGTGTTTTTATATTTCCAGTATCTGTTAGTTCCGAATACCAGTGACATAATATATTGAACCCCACTCGTATTAAATTGGGTATGCTGACTGGAAAGACATTTTATTTTTTTTGATAATTATACTGGCAACTTTTGGAATAATTTTTTATAATAAACATTTCACCCCTTTAGAATTGTTCTCTACCTTTTTTGTCTTCATATACATTGACTTATAACACGAATAATATTTCAAGCTGAATTTTAACAGGAAATGCTATGTTTGGGACATTTTATCATCTTTTGATATTTTACTGGGAATACACATTTTGACTTCATATACATTGACTTATCACATAAATAATATTTCAAGCTTAATTTTAACAGGAAATGCAATTTTTGGGACATTTTAACATCTTTTGATATTTTTAAAGTGAATTTTTGGAATAATTTTCACGTATGTTGAGTTCATATACATTGACTTATGATGGGACTAATATTTCTAGCTGAGTGAATTTTGACTTGAAATGCAAGTTTGGGGATATTTTATCTTATTTTGATAATTGTACTTAGAATATTTGGAATATTTGTTTAAAAGAAACATTTTACATCATCTATCAATTTTCCCTATGTATTTTTACTTCATATGAATTGGCTTTTCATATGAAAAATATTTCAAGCTGAATTTTTACAGGAAGGCACTATTTTGGGCAGTGTTCATTGTCTTTTGATAATTTTATTGGGAAGTTTTGGAATAGTTTTATTTAAATACACATTTGTCATTAATTACTAACTGTCTCTACATAGTTTGACTCCATATATGTTGGTTTGTAATCGGAATACTAATTTAAGCTGAATGTTCATAGGAAAGGCAACTTTTTGGACATTTCTTATTTTTTTTATATTTTTACTGGGATATTTTAATATATTGAAAGCTTTTTAACATCAATTATCAATTTTCTCTACATATTCTTTACTCCAGGGGAATATTATTCCATATTTCTTACCTAAAGTGGATTTTTTAAAATATTTAATATATATATCGACTGTCATATATAGCCTAAATATGTGCTGAAAATGACGTAAACCACCATTCAACCTAAACATTTCAATAGATGTACCTAACGTCTCGTCATGATTCATAATTCAAAGGAATTATATGCCTTTATTGCGATTTCCTTTTTGTTCATATTTAAGCTGTTTTATACACAGTCCAACATGATAGCATTCTTGCATGTACTCATTGCTGTGCATTTTTTCAGGGAGAGATCCTACAGTGTTGTTTTTTATATGTACAATACATATAGCTTCATATAAAAATCTAAACGACATCAATATTGACTGCAGGCCATTGCCACGACCTGTCCAACCCATGTTCACTGGCACTGATAGCTCTGGTTTAGCACAGTCACTCTGTTGCTATATAATGGTTTGATAGTGCACCTGTAAAAAGTCAAATAAATGCTATATATCTTTTGCACATTATTGATTCTGAAGGCAAAATTCTCTGCAGTCTTGATGGTGTTTTCTGTAAGGTCTCCCTTTCTAAGTCATTAAGTAAATTATGGTGCTCTTGAAATACCTGCCATGGTGTCTGCTTGGTGTGATTTGCAAAGGAAGTGGTGTTGCATTCTGTTAATGCATGAAATGGCAAAAGGCCATCGCTGATCCCATTGGCTAATGAATACAGCTTCAGTTGAAAAATAGCGCATTTTCTTCGATTTGCCTTGTATAAGCCATAAGGGAAATGATATACTAGAGCGGGACACAATGCTGTACCGGCGTTGGAGAGCATACGTCTTCATATGTGTATCAGTTTCCTCAGCTGATGATCGCAGAAAGGTAAAATCACTTGTACTTAGTGATGACCGTGTTTCAAATTCGTCTGTGAGGTAATCAGCCACAACAATTTTCTTATTGTCTGTTACTGGAAAATTCTATTTCTCATACCAAACCGGTACAAGATCTGCCTTGAACATTCAAAGCAACCTTCTGGTTCTGTTGTTGGCTCCATCAATGAGCATACAACACGATGATCATAGTCCAACAAGTAATTTAGCATTTTTTCACTTGTTACGGTTCTGGTGCACTATCAATATTGGAAACGCGGTGACTTTGTTATACCACAGCTATATGTGCCAGTGAAAATGGACCGAATCATGATGTAATTGTATTTAAGCCTTAATAATGAACTTATTTTTTGCAAAACAAAACAAATAAAGAAAAACATTGCAGGATCCTTTTAAGATGGCTCAAATACAATTATCCAATTAAAAAACACAGAAATGTGTGATTTCATGCAGCATGATTGACTTGTATGAATACAGCATAAATATGAACAAACAGAGGTCATAAAACGGACACTTAATTCGTATGTAAGTATGAAACCGTTCAGTCGTTAAGTATAAATACTAAATATGCATCATATGTGAACATATTCCAAAAATTCCAAGTAATATTATAAAATAACAATGAAATGTCCCCAAAATTGCATTTCCTGTCAAAACTCAGCTTGAAAAATTGTTCCCATGGTAAGTCAATGTATATAAAGTCCAAATATGTAGAGAAAATTGATGACTGGTGTAAAATGTTTATTTAGAGAAACGTTCAAAAAATTCCAAGTAAAATTATCAAAGATGATAAAATATCCCAACAATTGGCTTTCCTGTCAGAATTCAGCTTTAAATATTATTCCCGTGATAAGTCAATGAATATGAAGTCCAAATATGTAGAGAAAATTGATAACTGGTATAAAATATTTATTTAAACAAATTATTCCAAAAATTGCCAGTAAAATTATCAAAAGATGATAAAATATCCAAAAATTGCCATTCCTGTCAAAATTCAGCTTGAAATATTATTTGTATGTATATGAAGTCAAAATATGTTGAGAAAACTGATGAAACATATTGATTTTATAAACATATTCCAAAAAGTCCCACTTAAATTATCAAAAAGCAATGAAATGACCCAAAAAGTGCCTCTCCTGTCAGAATTCAGCTTGAAATATTATTATTGATAAGCCAATGGATATGAAGTCCAAATAAGTAGAGAAAATTGATGACAGGTATACAATGTTTATTTTAAAATAATATTCCAAACATTTCCAGTAAAATCATCAAAAGATGATGAAATGTCCCAAAAATGGCTTCCCCGGGGTCTGCGTGTCTCAACTTATTCGTTTTTCTAGAGCTTATACATGTCCCAAAAACTGCATTTCCTGTCCAATTTCAGCTTGGTATCCGCCAAAATCGAACTCATCATACCCAATTTATAATAAAAACACCAAGATACCACTTTTACTAAAAAATGCCGCTAACATTCACAAATTCAAAAAATGAGACCAGTCTAATAGTAATTACACGGCTTCATAACCTCTGCTCCCAAGTAAATTCCACTTTGTTTATTTCGCCCACTGTTTTCTCATTTAGGGGCAAAGCAAATGTTTTGAAACTGGGATCATACGCCGCTGGTCATGAACTGGTATGAATATACCTCATTGAAAGTCCATGTTCATCGTCATAGCCATACCATGTTCAGAATGGCTTCCCCGAGCAACTTCAACGGGGTCTGCGTGTCTCAATTTATTCGTTTTTCTAGAGCTTGTACTCGAGTTGAGGACTTTAATATTCGTAATCTTTGTATAACTAAAAGCTACTCCATCAGGGTTACCTTTACCATAAAGTCAACCACAAACACACACCGAAACAAAGAACAAAGATGAATAAAAGGCCAAACAATACATCACAAACACAAAAGTGTTGACAATAGGGCTACCTTATTGGAACGGTCAGTGGCAAAAAAGGCCGCTGTGGGTTTAAACCAGGTTTAAGGGTGCTCCAAACCTCTTACCCTACTGTCATACCAATAAAACGGGACATTGTAAATAAAGAAATCCCCGCCATGAACTATTCTCTAACCAACAATGCAGCATTAATAGGCGATATAAGTAAAACACAAATATGTTCGTGTATATATAAATACAAAAACACAATAGCCTAGAAAGTCACTAAAGAAGGTACTCCATGACTTGGCAGAAGCCGGAGCAACAAGAAAATAAACCAATGAGTGCAATACAAGACAAGATTGCAGACACACATCAAACGTCAACGTCCTTTTGGACTTTAGGGAAAACGCCATCAAAGGGTCCACAGCCTGTCCGGCCATCGCACAATTAAAAAGGAAAGTATAGTGGCGATGTTTATGGTAACGGCAGCCATAATGGAGTAGCTTTTTAGTTAAACAAAGATTACGAATATTAAAGTCCTCAACTCGAGTACAAGCTCTAGAAAAACGAATAAGTTGAGACACATAGACCAGTAAAGAAGACTCGAATTTCATGCTAAACACTGTGTTGCAATAACCTTCGTCCGTAAACAAGAACATTAGTTCATCATAAATATAAACTGTATTGTAAATAGTGTTTATGGTTGAAAGTCCTCCTTGAATGCTGCTTTTCCTGTTCGATTTGTATATCTATATTTTATAGACAACGAATATTGTATACTTTCTGCTGATGCTTGTATAATGTATCAAATGAATGACGAAATAAAACATTGTATAATAAAGAACACACTCTGTTGACATTTCAGGGCTTGTTGACTTTTGATGAACCGTTTTTGAAGTCTGTTTCAGCTACGCCCTTTGTTAAATTACATTGTTTTGACAGCCTGTATACTAGCACTGGCATCTATATTTTAGAACTATTACTGATTGCAGAAAGCGCGGATGACCTAGACAACTAGGTGAATGTTAAACAATGACAATTGCGTACACAAGTGACGGTGAAACAAAGAAAATTGTGAAAGAGGATAAAATCCATTTTTCGTTACTGTTCTCTATAATATTCGTATTACTGACTGTTTTTGAAATGATTTTAATTTCGTTTTTGATACACAATGTCCAGTATTCTAATCCTACTGACTGTATACATGTAGTAACATGTTATTAGCTTTGCTAATAACTATGCAAGTTTAAGGTTGAACTTACGAAATTACAGCCTGCTGTCGTGTTGTCAGGAAGTAGGTGTATTACCACGTTGGTAGTAAAAGTCCAGTTTACTCAATTGCTATATACATGTTCCTGTTGAATATTTTGAAGTCATAAAATATCTTGGAAATTCATATTTGTTTTTTGATCTAATTTTCAGAAGAACCGTAGAGGTCTGCATGTTACCTCCAGTAATGTTTATGTAGATGTTATAAATGAGACTATGTTATGACCAGTCTGCTTGCTAGACGGGCACTGTGTTTATTACCACTTAGTTGGTTGCGTGTTACCTAAACTAGCTAATGACTACGCAAATGTATGGCTAGATTGGCATTATTATCAGTCTTCTAGTTCATTATCTTACGAGCAACCTATATTTTCTATGTTTTATACTAATAGAAAAATACTCAATGAAGCTTTATTTATGTACAATAGGTAATGTAATGGTTTTAAGTGATTTATCAGAATGAAACGTGTTATCATTATTTTTCTCTCGGATTTGCTCAAACGAATAGACAGAAATGGACACGGTTCCCGTTTTGCAAGTGATTTATATAAACTGATATGTGTACATAGAAAATTAACACAGAAAGTCGCCAATAAAGTACTCAATGACTTGGCAAAAGCCAGAACAACAAGAATAAAATCAACAAAAAACAAGTGTTAAGGTTAAGGACAAACATGGAATGTGTTCTTCCTTTTCAGGATTTATGTAGACGTCTCCATAGGGTTGTCACCATAGTCCCCAGTTTGTCCGGCCATCATACAATTAAAGAGGCTAAAGGTCGTCATCATAGTTGCGGTCATTATACAATCAGAGCGGATAAAATAGTGGTAAAATGTAAATGGGTCACTAAACAATCAGTGCGTTTCAAAACAATTAGGTTGCTAGGAGTCGTGAGAGGTGTTGAATCTCATGAACAGACTAAATAAAACCGAGTCGGATCATTTTCTCTCTTGTTTGTGTTTGTTGCTTCCAAGGGATCACCTTTTAAGTATTTATTAACACAGTCTATAATTACAGTAACCTCTGATTTAATAGAGGTTTAAACGTGAAAGTATTGGATCCCGGCAATCCGTGTTTTGTTTCGTTGAATAGTGTGAAGAAACTTGAACTAGCTAGCATTTACGTGGTTCTCAACTTTCCTAATGCTGTTTCAATGGAGATGAACAAGATAAAGAGATATAAACTATTTGCGGTGAACTAAATTAACCAATGTATTGCATGTAGCCTCATTGAATTGAAAGTCTTAAGGATAAATATAATTAACCATAGACGAACGGAAACAATTGTCAATGTTCAATATATCATCCAGGTAGTCATAACGGATGTTAATGTTATCTAATGAGCATAATGAGAGTACAAATGAATCACATACATATCTAATGTGTCGTTAATGAATTTTATGTCGTATTGCTACAGGCAAAGAGCTTAAGTACCATCCTGTGATGATTATAACATTTTTAACAATAACATTCCCAAAAGCAACGTGACCAACCAACATTAATATCAGAGTTTTTATAAGCGATTTTGCGATATATTTTATGCATTCTTTAACTGCAGTTAAAACAGAAGGTTAACTTTTGGATAGTATTGTAGAGAGCAAGCTTTACAATTAGACACAAGACGGACTTTAGAATGTTTATAATCCAAAACAAAGTGGGGAGAGAGTTTTGCTTCTTGGCCACTCTAACTAGCCTTGAAAACTATATGCGTGGAAGCAACGTCCTTTTCTATGTGTGGTCGGTGAACAATGGTCGTTTTGTTTTGCATTATTGAAACGGTGTTCAAACATATATTGTTACTAATAAATGCCCTATCTGCTTCCTTCTGGATACTGTGAAGACATGTTATACATGAGAAGCGAAAGCATAGGCCACTTCCCAGACTGTTTAAAATGTAGTATGTACATCAGAGACTGACATTGTTTCTGTTGCACGTGCTTTTTGATTGCTGGTACCATTACGTAACGCCTCTGAATTAAAAATATAGAAACATATCAAAAGTTGGATCGTTTGAAATATTTCCTTGCTGATAAATATGTGTGTCAGTATATGCAAAACTATACCAGCGCAAAAAAGATGATCACTCGCAAACTATATACAACATATAAAAATATAGTTATTGTTAAACTAAAATTCGTTCAGTATTATGATATCTTCTGAGCATGCGCAAAACTATGTCGGCAGTGGTAAATTAAGCATACACAAAAGCATTAACAACAAAGATGAGAACACACAAACTATACACAATATGAAAAAGTATAATTATAGTTATATTAATAAAAAGTACGTTGAGATTGATGATATCTTATGGTTATACATTATATAGAGTATATTGGCAATTTATTGGTACCCCAATGAGTACGATGTGCAGCATGTCCTCAAAGCCTTTCATAACACATAACGGTATCTTCATGGTATAGTGAACAGTGACATTCCTTTCGTTTCTACTACTGTCTTAAAGCTACACACGCCATATTTAATAATGTAAAGACTTTACGATCGATACCGGACTTTATTGGCACGCTTTTGTAGCGGCTCATTCGTTTGTCACTCTGTTGAATATAAAATCGAGTACAGGCTGAAACTAGGTATACAAGGATCTCAATACCGTGCAGAATTATACCAATACACACGCGTCGCTCGGTTCGATAACTAATACAACACAATACAACCATGCACTATACCTGAAACAGTGGCTTAAACATAAACAAAAAATACTGACCTAAGCATAGTTTTTTTTAAAAATCCAATTCATTCTCATTAAATATCACGCGACAATTAAATTAATACCAAAAGGAACACGAACTGTAACTTCGAATTTCAATAATCCATCATTGATACAAACACCGGCACCATTTTGTTAATAAGCATACATTGATGTAAGCGGTACCTGCATATACATGCATTTACATGTATTATCAGAGTAGTATTCTATAGCATTCATGGTCACAGAAATGCTGGAGCAAAATATCTCAAGTAAACGTGTACTCTCCGGACACATCTATTTAATATGCATGTCTTATAAGTATGCCGCTTAGCAACTTTATGTTTGACACACACACACACACACACACACACACACACACACCTACCTACCTACCTACCTACCTACCTACACTACCTACCCTACCTACCTACCTACCTACCTACGTACGTACGTACGTACATACATACATACATACATACATACATACATACATACATACATACATACTCACATACATACATGTGTTTAACAAATATATTTCTTGGATTTACACGGATTATAATCAAAAATATAAGGTACGAACTTTAATATTAGATGTTTATATTGCATCCAGTATAATACAGTGTAAACGTTTTGTTCACATTATTGTATTTGAATGTGGCGTATTTGAAGTTTATTGATTCTGTGTATTGGATGTTTCATCATTATGCGTATTCGATGTTTGATGCACGCGATTTTGCCAAGAGTGACCAGTTTCCTATATAAAACGTGTCCTTTATATACCAATATTCCATGTGAAGCGACATCGACTAAGTTTCGTAATAACTGAAACGATAACCACCTCCTACTTTTAAAGCGCGCGAAAATATCCTGTATATATCACAAAAGAGAAAAAGAAGAAAAGAAAAGCAAACCATACGATCCTAGCCTAACAACATTAGCTAATGACATACACTATTTGATTTCGTTTTATAGGGATAGTGTAGCTTTAACGACGTTCAACTCCACGTTCAGCTCAACGCTATTATATCTGATGATATCTCATATTTTTACGATTTTACTATCTGTCGACAGAAAATGGAGAAATAGTAAGTAAATATATATGACAGAATGGATGATTTAAATGTTAACACCATTATGTTTTCCTACTGAGATGGATATGGTCTCTTTCTACGATATACATGTTTTGCAATTTATTAATTTTTCCAGAGCTTGGAGTCAAGTTGAGGACTTCAATAATTGTAACCATTGCGATGACAATTTTTGCCAATAACAATTTCAAGGCGGTACAAATATTGTTAAACCTTTTGTTTCTGTGGTATCGCATACCTATCCTCTATTAATCTTTGTGAGTGTTATTTATTTTACATGCTTGGTATAATCGATTTGTTCTGCTAATCAATGCTACATTTCCTGTTAGACTTTTATACCTAATCGTATTGTCACAATATTGTTGTTGTTTCTGTCGTGTGTCGATCGTAAAATGGCTCTCTATACATCCAGTCAATAATGGTATATTTGCATCCCAAAATTATGATATTACGCACAGCGATCTAGTTATATCTTTAAACACATGTGTTAAGTACACCATATGATAGGTTTTGCGCTTATCGACATTGTGGACCACTTAAGTCTTGTAATCTATGAGAAGACACTGGTGCAGAGTTAAGAACCCCTTTTACCCATTCTTTAGTTTCAAATAGTATTCCTAACATATCTTTCATATGAGACGTTTTCGTATCTATACTAAAGAGTATGAGAGTGGACATTTGGAAACGCCCGAACAAAAAAAATACGAAATAAAACAGTCTCGGTTTGACTGAGACTGTTCATGAACGGTAGTGAAATATGCTTGCTACCGTTCACACCCCATAGCCCCGGGTTGAGCAGAACTCAATATTCATCAAATCAATAGTACAGAATAAAACCTAATTTCGCATTTTTCATTTTTCAAAGTATGGTATTACATTCCAATTAGGAAATTATGTATACTTTTAGTCAAGAGATGTGGTAAACTATATATGATATAATGCATGAATAGAATTGGAAAACAAGCTTTCGGTGAAAACTTAAAAAACTCATCTCCTTAATATTATTAAAAGTCGAACAGGAAATATTTTTGCCGGTAGAGTAGCTTACCCATTTGCCGTAAATATTCCGTGTTTACATTGTTCCTATTTTCAGTAACTAGTGTCACGTGACCGTTACTAAATATAGACTGAATTGGGCCGGTCGTTTGAGCTGAATGTAGTAGTTGTCGTCATGTTCAGTTTAATACCGAAAAATCCATGTTAGGGATGATGAAAACGTGTGTGGTTCTTAATTGAAACACAAAAAAAAAAATCTAGAAAAAAATATATCTACAATTTAAAATACTAGGAATCTTTATGTGAGGAAGCTATCCAGCTGGCTTGCGGAACGTCAATGGTTCTACCCAGATGCCCGCCCGTGCACGAAAATTGCCCGGAGGGGCACCTGGGGTCTTCCTCCACCAATGGAAGCTGGAAAGCCGCCATATGACCTTAGCTGTTGGTGCGACTATAAAATCCAATTCAATCAATCGATTTAAAATGTTTTTTCAACTGTAGGTATCGGATGTAATTTACTTTACTTCTACGTTCATAATTTAAAGGGAAATAACTGTCCGCAAATATAAATTGATTGACGTGAACTAGTTGTTTTCGTTTATCACATACTTTTAGTTTTTTGTGCATGTCAAATTGATTCAATGGTTCGACGTAAAAGGTCAGCTATTTTAAAAGGAAACATTTATGCGCATGCGCATTAGCCCATGATTCCCCCGATTGTGTTTTGTTTATAACGGTATTTATATAGGTAAACGAGTTGGTTTGAGAGTGTATGTTGACATTTCTAAACTATTTTTTCCTCTCCAATCGTCTGATGATAGTGTGTAGTGATTTGTAAAATGGGGTCGAAAAATAAGCACAACATCGAGCGTTTTATTGATAATGACGAAATCTGATGAATGACGATAACTGGTACACAACCAGTAGCATCAACGGATCATAGTCAACCAAAAACACGCATTAAAATCAAAAATGTAATAATATGATTGACAATAGGGTTACCGTCTTGAAACGGTCAGTGGCAAAATGCACCAAACCTCACATTGACCCCATTGTCATTCCAATAAACGAGATCCCCGCCATGCAAAAGTTCGACAGAGTGATAAAAACCTATATTAGACTCTTCTTAAAGACATTTTAAGTAATTTCGGATTTCATTACCAAAAAAAACAATAGTGTGTGATGATCATTACGAAGTTCTTGTAAGATTACTTTAAACAAAGTATACAAAGAGTAGAATGAATGTCGAATGAGTTGATGTATCGCAACGTTAACCAGGTTTTACGTTTATTTAATAAAGATCCTTGAATCCTTTCCAAAACAATAAAGATCAGATACTACTTGGGTAAACGATTGATGGCGCATTACGATACGTGTCTATCATATGCCAGAAAGTGTCTGCTAAAGTTATATAGTGGTCTTTATTGGGATCTCAAACGTCTGGAACGAGAAAAAAAGTAAGATTAACCACCAACTGATCAATGGAAACTGTAATGGTTTGTGGTGAGTGTCAGCTAATAACAAGGTGTCCATAGAGGGCGTTATATAGGTTTGCTATCATGAAGAAAAGGAATTCCGTAACTCGTAAATTATAATATTAATGGGAACGAGTAAATACCGCGTATAATGCACTAGACGACAGATAGAAGTATCCCATTTTAAACTAATAAAACATTTATATCACCATAATTTGTTAAATCATAATTTGTTAAACTTTTGAACACGTTCTTTAATGCGATGACTAAATGTAGTCCGATTATCAAATTGATTATATCTTTTCATTTTTGTAATGAATCTGTTAAACTATATTGATGAGTTTTTATACGCTATTTACAGTTTAAAAAGATTAACTAATGTATAGCTGTGGCACTTGTAAGGGTCGTTTTGTAAAGCTACAAGTAGATATACGTCGAACAGGAAATGTAGCATTCAACCAGAGAAACAAACGACAATTACAAGGACATGACAAGTTATACGACATCACAAACATAACATTGAGAGAAATGTTCCCATAGAAAAATCACAGCACGACGTACCACAAACAAAGAGCAAATTAACTATGCAATGAAAAGGGAAAAGTCCAACAGGAAACGTAGCATTCATAGAATACAGTCACTCCAACAAGTATTACAACTCAAAGGTAACTCAAAAAGGAACATCACAAACACTTTCAGTAAAAAACACATAAACAAACTCCGCACATTTGTTGATTTACAGTTGGTGCTGTTCCTTACCGTATATGTTTTTCCGTTATGCGCGATGAACGTGTCTGATTTCATCACATATGAACATACTGCGCAGTTCTTTCCACATGGTTCACATCCAGTGTTTGTTGAAAAACTGTTTTTTTTGTCTTCCTTATTTATAGGAAGAAATATTTGCGAGCTATCAAGGACAGACAACCTTCGGACAAACTACGGCAGGGCGCCTAGCTATGACGAGAGACACAGAAATCAAACGTATGCATTCATTTCCTAAAATAGATAGCTGTAACACACGCTCATAAACTGTATCTCTACATCATAACACACTCGTCTGGAGGCACAATTAACATATACACGCATACATACATACACTTATAGCTAATATGAGGGGGATCACATTTAAGCATTTAACCACAAACAGCTACATTAAGACAGTGACAGTGAAAGGTGCCGGATTTTGGAGATACTGCAAATTCAGCAAATATATTAAAGAGAGATAATTTGAACTAATTACAGCATCTTTCGAAATGTGAGATCTCTTAAGAGATTCTCGTTCACAAAGCAGAATTATATATAGGGAGAACTATTTGCGAACTACCAAGAGCAGACAACATTCGGACGAACTACGGCAGGGCGCCTAGCTATGATGAGAGACACAGAAATCAAACTCCTAAAAAAGGATAGCTGCAACACACGCACATAAACTGTATCTCTACATCATAACACACTCGTCTGGAAGCACAATTAACATATACACGCATACATACACACAATTATAGCTATTATGAGTGGGATCATATTTAAGCATTCAACCACACACAGCTATATTAAGACAGTGACAATGACAGGTGTCGGATCTTGAGGATACTGTGAATCCAGTAAATATATTAAAGGGAGATAATTTGAACTCACTACTGAATCTTTCAAAATTTGGGATCTAGTAAGAGACTCGCATTCACAAAGCAGAATTATATATAGGGTGAAATATTTGCGAACTACCAAGGGCAGACAACATTTGGACGAACTACCGCAGGGCGCCCAGCTATGATGAGAGACGCAGAAATCAAACGTATGCATTCACTTCCTAAAAAAGGAAAGCTGCAACACACGCTCATAAACTGTATCTCTACATCACATTTAAGCATTCAACCACAAACAGCTATATTGACAGTGACAATGGAAGGTACCGGATCTTAGGGATACCGTGAATTCAGTAAATATATTAAAGAAAGATAATTTGAACTAATTACGGCATCTTTCGAAATTTGGGATCTCGAAATTTGGATATTTAGGATTTGGGATATATATATATATATATACTATGCAAAAAAAGCAACTTTACATGGGGTACTGATGGTTATAACGTCACTCTGGAACAATATAGTGTACGTATGTAAATGTTATATGAAACTTGGAAGCAATATCTGTGAGTTTGTAACAGCGTCGGTAACGGGTTTCTTCAAAATGAAGGTCAAATTTGAGGTCAAAAGACATAGGGGTCGATTTCAAAAATCACAAAAATGTGAAGAAATGTTTTAGTGACTTTTTGAGTATCAGTCTGAATGCCAATGTGCATTAAGTTGTGTTAATAGCGTGTGTGACCGCCGTTGGCCCTAATGCAGGTTGCTATTCTCCTCCTCATGGAATTTGTGAGACGGCAAATGACGTAATTGGGTATGTTCTGCCATTCAACAAGGAGGGCATGTCTCAGGTCATTGACATTGTTGATTTGATGATTATTCCGTACCCGACGCCCAAGCTCGTCCCACATGTGTTCTATGGGGTTTTAGTCGGGCGAAACTGCCGGCCACGGCAAGACGTTGACGCCGTTCTGAGCCAAAAACGGTGTCGTAACACGAGCTGTATGGGGCCTCGCGTTGTCCTGCTGCAGAATCACTCCCGGACCCCGATTTTGCATAAATGGGAGGAGATTGTTCCTCAGGATGTTCACATACACTACTGCATTAAGGTTGCCCGGAACGATGACCAAATCTGTTTTCTGGTTGTCCATTATGCCCGCCCAAACCATGACGCTGCCACCGCCAAACCTGTCTCGTTCCTGCACGCAACATTGGGCAAATCTCTCGTTCCGTCGCCTGTAAACTCTGACCCTACCGTCAGCAAAGCTGACCCTGAAGCGTGACTCGTCGGTAAAAATCATGTTTCGCCATTGGGCTCGGGTCCAGTGCCTGTGACGTCGAGCCCAAGCTAAGCGGGCGGCTCTGTGACGCGCAGTTAGAATTTGTCCTGTATAAGGTCGACGCGCACGAATTGGTGCTCTATCTTGTCTAAGACGATTACGTATCGTCTGAGCCCAGACCCTGAGCCGCCGTGCAGTTACCGTTGCTGGGGTAAAGCGATTACGTAAATGCGTTAACGTAATGAACCGGTCGTCTCTACGTGACGTCGCTCGGGGCCTACCTGATCTCGGCCTATCCGTTACTGACCCAGTAGTTGCATACCGAGTTGTCAGGTTGTGAATTGTTTGCCTAGAGCACCCAAAATGAAGAGCAACGTCATTTACAGACGTGCCGGCTCTAAGCATACCGACAGCCTGATTTCTGTCATTTTCAGATAGCCGTGGCATTCCCGTTTTCAGTCAAAATTGTAAACAATTTTGTGTTTTCGTGTCAGTGATAAAGAGTACGTGTGACTGTGTAAGAAAAAGCAACTGAAATGAACCCGGGATAGGTCAACACGAGGTAAGTGGTCAAAAGCGGAAGTGAAAAGCGTGCTAGCCCGTGCACGGTACAATTGCACAAAATCTTGTGTCGGTGTACTCTTTATACTCAGGCCAATAAGTAAATATCGATAACGTTCACATAAAGTCACCGTTAACCCTCTAAAACAGGTCCTAAAGTATGTAAAGTTTCTTTTTTTGTTAAGTATATATATATATATGTATGTGTTATACTTATATTGCCTATTAATGCTGCATTGTTTGTTAAATGATATAACCTGGCGGGCATATTGTTATTTACACTGACCCGTTTTAATGGGAGCATGTTTTCATTTGTGTAATTTTTAAAGTGCTGTTATCGAACGATTTACTGTCATCTCGGAATGTTTAAGTTGTTACGTTACACACATGTATTACCTTTGCATCTGAATATGAAATCCATAATATTAAATACTAAGTAATTATTACTGTTATATATTGTGGTCCTTGAATTATTCGGAGGATTATATGTGTTTAAACTTCCCGGTTAACTTTATGGATGTATGGACACTTATGGTATTAAGAAATAAAATCGGTAAACATAAATGATATTCAAATAAATATAAAAGTCAAGAATGTGAACAAACTGCATAACAGGCCGCCTATCATAACATTTTGGCAACGACTTTTTTACAAAATGTATCATAATTGTTACTATACCATTATCGAATTTCCAAGTTTCTCTAATATGTTTTCGTAATTTTCAATTTGTTTATATATTCTTTAACTCTAGCCTAGAGAAATAACACATTGATATCGATTGTATTATTTTCCTTATCAAAGTGATCGGCCTGATATTTATTTGATCTAAAACAAAATTTATTTTGATCAGACCACTCAGGTTGACGCCATCGACCATTGGATGGATGAAGATTAAATTAAATTTGAGAGCTATATCCCTTAATACTATCAATGGACACGTCATAGGCATAACATAATATGGCCGTTACATTTGTTATTACATTAAGAGAAACACTTTGATTGCTAACTCGCCTAAATATTAATGTGACTTTGATAAAAACATCACAACAATACAGCCGTCATTGTTCATATTCATATTACAGGGCAGAAAAACTGTGATTGAAACTTCAGTTTAAACCTTGATGAGACTTCATTTTATAATGCACACACAGTTTTAATCATAGTTAACTTCATTTGTCATGATATTAACGTAATGCTTCGGAATGATTCCCAAGACTTCAAGCTGTGTTGAATTCACAGACACGGAACTAAAGCACAACGTATCAAAGCATGCAAAGCAAATTGATTTAATTACACTTCCAGTATATTGCCGTTTTTCTAATAAATTTGATTTTAAAGAACATGATTTTGCTTTATAAATTAATTTCCAAATCACCTTTATATGTTTCTCAGATTGAATAATATGTAATTCTTTAAGCTTTTATAAAGCATGCTAGTTTTTCTGTATAACAGAATACTATTATATGTTTACCGAAATTAAATGTTTTAATTAAAATAAAAACGAAACGACATTAATGTTTTTAAAATCTGTACCAGAAAATCATTCCCTTTTATAGTGTGAATTAAAATGTTCAATATTCTAAAATCTGGATCGACTTTTAAAACTAAGATTAGTGTTTGATACAGATTAATTAAACGTACATGCAGCACATATTTCCAAGTAATAACCGCATTAGTTTCAAGGAAGAATTGATTCTGGCAAAGAAAATAATACTGTCAATGAAAAATATTTACGATTTAAATTTCTCCGTTCGTAACCTTTTTATAAATAAATAAATGCCTCCAGATAACGCTAGGATCTGACAATAAAGTATCTTTACAACATCTTTTCAGACTACCATCAACATATATGGTAATACCACTTTATTATAACAGATTTCGTTTTGATGAGATGTACTTTTATTTACACTGTCTTGGAAATTTGGGCGCTCAATACAGGATAATATCGAGGCTAATAACTAGTACGCCGTATTGTTTAATGACCAACCAGGACTTTTGTATTGTGTATTATCCTCCTCATTCAATATTATATTTGTTCATTATACAACGCAAACCTCCGGTGATATTAGGTGTGGGTGCTTTGGATTTTATAGACCATTTTCCTCGTTTATAACGTGTGTATGTGGAAGTGGGGTGGGGTGGGTGGAGGGGGGTGTGGAGGCGGGTGATCGCGTGACCATGTTAACTTTAACATACATACCACGTAAATGCATAAACTACAGTAAACTATCTGCCAGACATATCTGTCGCATATACTGTAGACATACTTAAACAAAGTTAAAATGAAAACGATGCTTAGAGGTTAACGTGGTCACTGCTAATTGTATAACTGGGAGACTCTCCGCAAAAAAACAATGTTGTATAATTATGCAAATAGACAATGCAACTTTGGTACATAGAATCCGGGATTTTATCCAAAAATCTGGGAATATCTCTAGTCTATATATTACATAATTTAAAATGATATTTTATTAATATTTCTAATGATTCACGCCTTTTTACACCAGTTTGCACGAGAACGCCAAGACGACGTAACATCATCCAAGACGACGTTACGTCATACAAACAAAACAAGTGGAACCGGTACCCTTCGTTAATTTCCGTAATCGTTATTTCCTAGTGACGGAATCTGACGAAGACGTCCGTAAAACAATCGGAACGTCATTTGGCGTTTCCGCCACTGACGGAAAAGGCCGAGCAATGTTCCGTACTGGGAAATATCTCCCACTGGGAGATATTTCCCATATTACCCAGTAAAGCAAACGAGAAGATATAGCTTTTCTATTCCCAGTATTTCCTATATAAATCAGAGACAATTATGTAATATACAAACATATTTACCAAGTTTGATCAAACACCATTTACTTGTAAAGAAGCTAAAACTAACCCACTGTACTTAAACAGAGCCATAATTCTGTAATTGATACATACCTTGATCAATATAAACGATTTTAGAATTTCATGCAACACACCTCATGACTCATATTAAGAAACCTGCGTGTTGGGTACACGATATGCTAATTGTCGATTAATCGTTTATTAGCTTGTTGCTCTGGCCTTTGCCAAGTAATTGATTACTAGCTGCTGTGTTGCTATCTTGGCTTTTGTTGTTTATACGCATATATAAAATATCACCTTGTGATTTACCTAGATTCCTATTCATGCTGACCAGCTTGTTAACGGATATAACTTGGCGGGGATTTCTTGTTTTACACTGTCGATGTTTTGTTTCTATGCATGTTTTTGTTTGAATTAACCTTGAATGCTACATGACTGCTCGACTTGTATATTTACTTTTAACCCGGAGTGTTGGATGAACAATTTCTGAAGTTGATATATGTATGTATGTATGTATGTATGTATGTATGTATGTATGTATGTATGTATGTATGTATGTATGTATGTATGTATCAACGCTATACTTCTAATCGTGCACACATTCGTATGTTGAATATAACGTGTCAATGCCATGCGCATGTTATTGTTTGTTTTTATTCGTGTTTATGGTTGAATGTTGTGCTTGAATGCTGTACTTCCTGTTTGACTTTTCAAATCTATACGCAGCATGTTCTCCGACCCCACATTGACAAGGAGTCTGATCACATCAAACATTTACTAAAAGCTATATATCTTAATAAGGGCATTGATTTTATTGATAAACCAAGTATTGTTAGAGATAATCGTGTTGTTGATTCTATTCCTATATGTTTCAAAAATTCTGAAAATCCTGTAACTTTTCATAAGTACAAAAAAAAAAAAATTAGAAATATGATTTTCAATTACAAAAAAATAGTGTCTGACCTTGATATAGTAAATAACACTCCTAAGGAATGCGAGTGTAGAACATCTAAATGTTGCAATGCTCCGGCCGGTCACGTCATTACTGGTAATTTTGATATTATAGATAAACGTATTCGGCATTTGTTTTCTAAAGGTCTGAAGTATAGACTGTGTTCTGTGACTGATTTTAATGCATGCCGTGATCAGATCCCTCAATCCATGAGGATTTTAGTATTAAATGGTGTCATATAGAACATGCTGACCCCAACTCCCTTTCTACTTGGAACAAGACTATTGTTAACATCATAGATACCCGTATTAACTTCTATACGGCTAACCCCTCCCTACTTCCCCTAGACCTCGGTTTTCATTTCTTAATTTAAATCGGGAATCCAGGAATTTCATAATAAGTTTGTTTTAGTTCTTACTGATAAAGCAGCTAATAATATAATTATTGTTTGACACCTCCATTACGACAATGTTTTATCTCAGGAACTCGGAAGTACTAATTCGTATACTACAATGCAATTTACCGAAGATAATGTTGTTTCGACGCATATCACTCAGTGCAAGATTTTCAAGGCTGGAATAGACGAAAAGCACAACAGACGTCCAACGATGTACTGGATTCCCAGATTACACAAACAACCATATAAAGCCCGTTTTATTTCCAGTTCTATTTTTTGTAACACTACAAATATTTTCAAACTTTTAACAACTTGACTGGCTGCCATTAAAGTTCACGTTAAACAATGTTGTTTTAAACCTTATGAAAACCCTAGGATCAATTAATTTCGTCTATTAAAAATTCCGGCGAAGTTCTTTATAAAGCTTCATCAATAAGTACTTATGATTTTTCTACATTAAATACAACTTTACCACACCACCTTATCAATGACAAGCTTATTGCTCTCATTCAAACAACTTTTGCTAGGGAAAATACTACATTGTTTGCTTGTGACAATATTAAAGCGTATTTTACTAACGACCGTTTGGACAATTACACCATGTGGTCTTGCCATAAAGTTTGTGAATCACTTAATTTTCTATTAGATAATATTTTCATCAGGTATGGCACTACCGTTTATAAACAAATTGTTGGTATCCCTATGGGTACAAACTGTGCACCCCTTGTCGCAGATTTGTATTTGTATTGCTATGAAAGAGATTTCATGTTGAGTATTTCACCAGCTACCCTTTCAGATGTTGTTGAAGCCTTTAATGACACCTCTCGATATCTGGATGACATATTCTTCTCTACTATGGTTAACAATGTATATCCAAAAGAACTTCAAACCTTATATTTCTGATATTAACGCTTTTTTTCTCGATTTACGTCTCTCTTTTGAAAATGGTGAAATAATTGGCAAAATCTATGACAAGAGAGATGATTTCAATTTTGATATTGTTAATTACCCCCATTTAGATGGGGATGATCCCCGAGCAACTTCTTATGGGGTCTATGTGTTTCAACATTTTCCTTTTTCTAGAGCGTGTGCTCGAGTTGAGGACTTTAATATTCGTAATCTTTGTATAACTAAAAAGCTACTCCATCAGAGCTACCGTTACCACAGACTTTGTAAAACCTCTGCAAAATTGTATTATCGTAACCCTGATCTTCTTTCCAAATATAAAAGTAATTTAAGAACTATTCTACGACAAGGACTATCACAACCTGACTTCTATGGTGGTGTGATTTACAAACTTCGTAATATCCTTGGTCATGATCACTTTCATACTACCTTTGTTAAACTTGTTAAACGTGTATCAAAAGAGGTTATGCCCTATCATTTTAGGGTCATAACTTCATGCTTGGTGGTTGACCCATTTACAGTTCGCCACTTTGCTTTCATCCTTAATTGTGCGATGACCGTACAGGCTCTGAACCCTATGATGACGTCTCCCAAAAGGACGGTGACGTTTGATGTTTGTCTGCAATCTTGTCTTGTCGTGCCCTCAGTGGTTTCTTTTCTTGCTGTTCTGGCTTCTGACAAGTCACTGAGTATCTTCTTTGTGGCTTTCTAGGCTATTGTTCTTTTTGTATTTATATATTCACGAGCATCTTTGTGTTTGACTTATATTACCTATTAATGCTGCCTTGTTGGTTAGTGAATAGTTCTTGGCGAGGATTTCTTTGTTTACACTGTCCCGCTTTATTGGGATAACATTTGGGTACGTGTGAGGTTTGGGGTCCCCCAGAACCTGGTTTAAACCCCAGCGGCCTTTTTTGACACTAACCGTTCCAAGACGGTAGCCCAAGTGTCAACCATTTTTTGTTTTTGACGCCATATGCCTTTATTCTTTGTTACATTGCCATTCATGTTTGTCCTTTGCGTGTTTTTGGGTTTACTGTGTTCTATGAAAGCTGCTTTTCCTGTTCGTTTTTTATACATATTTTTATATCTAATTTTAGTTTCCGGTCCAACTAATAGACCATTTGAAATTATGGAATGAAATTTAATGTTTATATCATAAATAGATGACATGTGGCACATTATAAGACATGCAATGTTTATATCATGTCCATCCATCTCACGGGGTACCATATTTAGGACGACATTGCTTGTTATAATGGGAAATACGTGTTGCAAATCAAAAGAAACAGACACAAAATAAGCTATTTTTCTGTGATACTGCTCTACTGATTTTAATCAGAAATGTAGACTGGCTAAGTCCTTATGTTTGTTATTGTTAATACTATATGAGACAATTTAAGCTGTCATCAAATAAAATAGTCTGCATGAAGTTCTCTTTGAAGTATTACCAAACAATATTTAAACAAATTATAACCACTGGAACGACAGCCAGTCGATCAGAAATGATAGTTTATCGCAATGATTAAAGTCAACCAGTGGAGAGGGCTCAGACTCTTTTGAGTCTCCTCTTTATAGTACCGGTTAATACAAATGCAATTATATAGAGGATCTTACATGAGTGACTGTGTGTTATTGATTTTAATAAAATAGTTGAATGAAATGATAATACACAGTCACGAATGTAAGATTCTATTTATCACATAACAGAACTACGCCGTGATAGTTTCATTTTAATGTTGTCAATTTACCTTGTATACTGCTGCAATTTACATCACGTTATCGTATGTTAATTCCGTTAGCTAAGCCACTTTAAGGGAAACAACTCATTTGAGGAACTACTTTCAAGGGAAGTCACTCGTCCCACGACGTTAAGTGAGCGAGATGCTGCGATTGATCACGCACCTGTTGGCTCGAGTATTTAATCGAATAGACATGTACTTATTATTAGCCATATTTGAGGAAGAATTATTGCTTGACAATTTAAATATATTTACCACCGCTTTCGGTGCCTATTTATGAACTCACTAGTTATATTATTTTGCCATAAACTGTTTTTCAACGCTCGAAGATTCGTTTCTTTGTCACGTGTACTAGTCTCATTTATTTGACGTCTTTGGTAGTGCATAAAATACACGTCTACGAACGGCAAGAGGATTTTTGATATGTGCCATCCTCCGTCTAACGTTAGGGTGCATCTATAAACGTACGTATGTAAAAAAAAAAAAGCACCAAAGACGTCAAATATATGAGACTACCATCGAACTACGACAAGGATTTGTTCAAAGACTTGTCCATAGATACTTGATCCACAATGTTGTCCACTCAGCTATGATGGATCACCAATTATGGTGCATTTAATTCAAATGTTTATAGTAAGAAATCCACAAGATGTGCACAATAGTGGACTAGGAAAAATATTTTAAATTTGGGGTTTGATTCGATTCACTGCAGTGCCTTTTAAATGTGAATCCTTTTTTAAAAGACAAGCTAAAATACTGTCGATTCTAGATTGACAGCAGAAACAGGTTTGCACACCAGATGTCGTGCTTGTCGATTCTAGATTGACAGCAGCAACAGGTGTGCACACCAGATGTCGTGCGTTCAATCAAGGCCTGGTAATACTGAATACTTTATAAAAATGATAGTAGCTCCTTTGCTTCAAATGCTCTGCATATAAAGAGAATTTCCAGTTGTTGTTTTTTGTTTGTATGGTGTTTTACGTCATTTTCAACACGTAAGGTTATTTATGACGGTCAAATTTTTTGTGGTGGAGGCAGACCACCCACTTTTCCTGGGTTGAACCAGTACTGTACACCTCCCGCCATCATAAGAATCGACACTTCCTCACTTATAAGTCGAGTTCCCAGTAGGATTCGAACCCGCAGCGGTGAGAGAGAGAATTTCTAGGACTGGTCAGCCCAGTTTTGGTATAATGTGACTGGATGGGGCTTCATGTAATTTTTTACGGTATGGAGTTCCAATGTTACAGCACTATAAAGCTCACGACTAGAAGTAAGACACCGTCCTGATCTGATAACATCATTATGTTATTTAGAGACGCACAAGAGAGCAGGGTCAAATCACGCGTACCATTTTACATTCAAATGTTTTTTATGGTTCTTAACGGAGGATAGACTACACTTCTTTACGTAAAATAAGTCCCGTGAAGTGGCAAAGGAAGGGTATCTTTCGCAAGATATTTATAATAACCCGTAGAACTATCACTACATGATGAATACCATTTACTGTTTTAATTTCTATATAACACGTATCTTGAACGCAATGCCTATGTACACATACATGTATAGATGCAGTCTTCGATTTAAATTTTCAAAGTCATTAGCCTAAATTCTTATATACTCACTAAAGACGAGAATTTTTATTTAGCCCGACTACATAAATTTCCGAATTTTCACTTGTCTGAATGACAGTTTACTAGCCTCGGGCTTTGGGCTAGTGGGTTAATTTGAATTGAATTGAATGTTGTTTAACGGCTCATCAACACAGTATAGGTTATTTAGAGCCGCCCCAGAGAGAGGGGAAGGATACATAGAAATCCGGGAACCTGCCCTACTCTTATTAATGAATAGATTCCTACGGTTCTTTACATGCTCGGAGGATAGACCGATACACGGGACCGCCCGGTTTACGTCCCCATCCGACGGACGAGGCTAAGGGAAGCCAAGGGTTAATTTGAAGACTATAGATGTAAGAAGTTTTAATTCATTCTGTCAACTCGTACACAAAACAATTAGTGGGGGCACAACTAAGTCATACTGAGTTCCAGAAAACATGTTAAAGTTCAATGAATTGTGCAATGCAGTGTCTGAGAAACAAGCTTTTATGAAATGCAAGTGTGAAAATATTGAACGACACAACAAAGTGTAACCTATACGGCCCCCATCCCCCATAAACAGACATGTCAATATCACGGGATCCTGGGCAACAGGTTGGATAATTCGATACTGACTGAACATGCCATTACAACTCATTTTTACAATAATAAACATATACACTATATACTAGTAATTAAAAAGAACTACAAACAAATAATCCACTGAACATGATTTTATTTGTATCCATTATTAATGTTAATATAAGCTACATGTGTTACTATATTACTTTTCTGAAACAGCATGTATCATAAAGGGACAAACGGCAATCTTGATTTTTAAACATGTACATGCAGTGGTATGTGTCGTCTACACTTTTGGAATATATATGAAAATCATGGTTTAAAATATTTTTTTGAGAACTACTAATCTAGTCCAGTATTTGAAACACTAATCTTAATTGAATTGAATTGGGTTTTAAGGCGCAACAACACGTTAAAACATTTAAGGTTATGATGCCTAACAGGAATGAACATGCCAGGCTCATCCTCCATTTACATCAAGATAAAATATGGAGAATGGGCCTAGAACCTTCTTAACTGCAGAGTTGCTGCAAATTCTATAGTAGACACTCCATTTGTGATGGAGCCACATTACCATATGCGGTGACCGTGTCACGAGTCCTACTCCGCTGCATGTGACACTGTGTTTGTGAGATTGCAGTGGTTGTATTCTTAAAGAATAAAAATATTTATATAGTCCAGTTTCCTCATATTAAATTAATATTCTTGATTTACTACTGAGCATGCTACAGCTTTAAAGTGGTGATTTTATTGCATAACAATATTTCTTACAAATGGCAGGAGGTATACAGTACTGGTTCTAAATGGCAGGAGGTATACAGTACTGGTTCTAAATGGCAGGAGGTATACAGTACTGGTTCTAAATGGCAGGAGGTATACAGTACTGATTTTACCCAGGAATAATGGGGCGGTCTGCCAGTCTACGCGAAAACATTTTCAAGTCCACATGACATTCGGTTAAAAGTCAAGATAAAACGCCATAAAATGCTTGGTCAATTGTACACAGACAAGGCCATCCTTAAAAAAAGGTTGATTTACTTTGCTATTTTATTCACATTTAGTTTTTTAGGATCGCGCCGCAAAGCACATCAAAAACCATACTGGGTCCCACAAAATAAACCATCCAAAAATAGGCGTGCATTCACAGTGTTATTTAGCAGCTTGCATTTACGAATAAATGTTCGTTCTCTTTTAATTTTACTGTAAAGTGTTCTGATGACATATAGACTGACTTGTTATTAATGAACTAAAGGCAGAAAAAGATTATACATGTGCAATAATTCATAGAAAAATAAGAATATGAAAAGGAAATCAAATGTTAGAAACTTAATATTGAAAGTGATCTTTCTTCTTCAGTTCAATGCGACAAATTCGTGTGACCTCTCATGTCAGTACGAAAGCAGAAATGCATATTTAAATCGTCCACAAAATGTGTAAATTCAAACTGACCAATTTTAATCAAGGAAACACATATCAACAAATATGGCTTGAATTGAATGATGTTTAACGGCTCATCAACACAGTATAGGTTATTTAGAGCCGCCCCAGAGAGAGGGGAAGGATACATAGGAATCCGGGAACCTGCCCTAAACACGGCTTTAAATTACAAGCAATAAAACGTTATTTATTTTATGTTTTAGATTATAAAAATGGCCTGACACTTGGGCTGACTAAGGGGTATTTTCCGCCATGTCCGATGGACAGAAGTTTTTTGCTGAGACTGGGCTGTCGCTACCAAAAGCCTTAATTATTTATTTTTAAACATAGACTCATAAACGGCCTAACATGTGCTATCAAATAATAAAGTTTAAAGTTTAAATGTGCTAAAATGACACAAAACCCACATTTCCAACAATCCACTGAATAACGAAAAATATTTAATGATTGCACTATAATCCTTTAAGATATATTTTTTTTACTTTAATAAATTATATAATATGAATTTATGTTCAATATATTATGCTTTAATTATGGACTTTAAATCTGCTTTCATATCATTAAATACAATTTAATAATACATTACAAGAATGCAAAAACAATTTCCTTTAAACTATTCCCATTTTGATTTGCAAATATAAAAGTTACATACTGTACATGTAGAACAAGAAGCACCGCCCGTCTGTGCAGACACTCAACTTTCGAGGCCTTGTCTATTTATTGGGAAACTCAGATGAAAGGCATAATTCTACTTAATTGCTGAACAGAATTATGGGACTTGTATCTGAGTTCTTCAAATGAAAATGTGGTGTCATTGAATTTTTTCAGAGGATTTTAGGATATAATGAAAACATTTAATTTAAAAGACTAAGTTGACAAGCTTATTCATAATTTTTCATTGCAGAGATGTTGAGATTTTATCTTATTTTCAGTAGGTGATCAAATTTGTGTTACTTGGTTTTTATTCTTAGGTTCTATAGTAAAATAAAAATATTTGACCAAGTAAAAAGATGATAATTTTCAAGGTTTTGATTTTGAAAAATATGTATGTTGAATCAGTTTGCATGAATGTGCATGAAATATGCAGGGTTTTAAAAGAATCACATTGTAGATACCTTAATTTTAAAAGTAAACTTGGTTGAACATCAAGGATAAAGACCGAGTTTATCACCTACCAGACCTACCTAATTACCTACCAGAAAGAATTAGGTAGATCTTATTTCTGGTTACTGATTGGTCAGTTTTATTGATGATGCTCTATCAAAATTATGAATAAACAAAACTTTTACCAATTGTGTGTACATGTATGTATAAAAGGGGCCATAATTTTGTTAAAATAAAAGCAAGAGGTCTAGATCCTGGCTCTATGATGTTGTCTAATGATGCCTAATACAGAGTACGTGTTTAAAAAATTATATAAAATAGTTTTCGAGATAAAAGCTTACATACAAAACTTTAACCAAATTGTCCAAGTATAAACTCATAAAAGGGGCCATAACATTAAAATAAAAGCATGAGTTATAGAACCTGTCTCTATGATGTCGTTAGTTAGACGACATCATATACATGTATAAAGTTTCAATCCATTATGTTAAGTAGTTTCGGAGATGCAAGCTTACATACACAACTTTAACCGACGCAGACGACGATTATGACAAAGTGATGACAATTATAGCTTTCTTTTTCAAAGAAAAAGTCAACAAACAACATCGTCACATCATGAACTTGGGGAGTGTTAAAAAGCACCAAGATTGCGGTGTGTCCTTTTAACTTACATCATGTACATGTAAGATTTATAAAATACAACTAAATAAAACAGAAAAACATATCCGTAATTTTGTCTCCTAATCATATTAAAAGGCCAAATCTCACTCCTAGATATAACAAAGGTGGTTTTAAAACGTGACTTAGCTTTCATTTATATTAAAACTGACCAAGTTTGGTTGAGATACTAATGGAAGTGCTAGAGTGATGCCGACAAAAGAAATCTTACCATGATGCAAGCCCGAATAACCAATTTTCCTACAATTTATTTATAGAATTTATGAAATATAGCTATACACAAATCTGGTTCAAAATAGTCAGTTATAAGTAAACAGAATGAATGCAACAGATGGAAGTTAATTGGTCGGTTTGTTTTTTGTTTCTTTCACTCCGACGGAGGTGTGTTTTTCCTCTTGAATACTTTGAATCAACTTATTCGTAAAGAAATATATTTGCCTCCAAAGTCACCATAGTTAATAAACTTGGTAATAACATGGTCCATAAAGTCCAATCCGTAAAACTGCCACGAGCCCGATAATTGTAAGAATGGTTTCGTTTCAGAATTAAGCATCCATTTTCATTGCTGCAGTAGAACTCAGGATCCTCATCACTCTAATACTCTACATCTAGAACAATGAATTTCAATCACATTTTCTTTGTTATATTGCAGTTTTAACTAATCCATTATGGTTTCTATGTGAAGAATCTCCTTCCAATTCAGGCCTCAATTTACTGGGTGATTTGAGCAAAGTAGTCATCTATCAACTCTATCAACTGACTTTGCCTTCACCGCACTTCAAAGCAAATGTTCAAGTCGCCGTTATTTCCAGGGTTCCAGTTATCCATAATAATATCTGAATTATAAGTAGCTGGCATGTGAATGCATATATGAGTGTACATGCCGATTAAAATTTAGACCATACATATTATATAATAACTCCAATATTTGTCTCAGCCATTTCAGAACAGAGACTTTTTTGTTTGACTTTCTTGCTTATTTGGCTGGTCAACTTTGAACCGTATGTTTGAACACTTTGAATGCTATTAGACTGCTTTTATGCATAATGCTTGGTTCCTTTTTTAAATAAAAACTTTAACTCTGCTGAAGTGCTTACAGCCTCAGGCAGTGTTATTTTATTAAGTGTTTGATTCCTGGACCAGTTCCGCCTGCATGCTTCAGAAGTAAATCTGCATTGAGGCTACCCTCTGTCTTCTCTAATAACTTGACAAGTCCAGACAGAACAACAATCACACGATAATGCCTTTGTCTCTGAAAGAGATGAAAGAAATATTTAAAGAAAATGTAGTGCCACAGCCAAACAAGCTCTGTTACTGAGAGTTCTGAAAAACCTGGAAAAAGGTGAAAGAATTATCAAAATCGGATGATAAACAAAAAAGATTGACCATTTAAAGGTTAACGAAAGCGAATATGGGAACCGCCATTTTTAGAACTATGACGTCATAGTTCCATATTACCATATATGGAATATTGATAAATATCATTTAAAATGAAGAAAATCACTGCAAATGAATGATTTTTTTTACTGGTCATATAAAGCATTATTGCCATTAAGGCCTAAAAAAAAAAACATGTGTGTTTCTGGTTTCACCCTGTCAAAAAGTTAAAGTAGGTAGGTAGGAAAAAGTTTTTTTTTTAGATATTTTTTTTATATTTATTGTTCGCATATATTATGCCATTTTTGTACTAAGGCAACTTTTTGATAATCTTTGCAATCCAGATTAGATGCTTAACAACTCTGGCTAATAAAATTATCATTTGAATAAAAATAAAAAAAAATAAAAAATCCGCTAAAAATATTTAGGGTCGGCGGTGATAAAGTAGGGTCGGTCGGGAAACCGGAAACACACGTTTTTTTATTAGGCCTAAGTATTACATATTTTTCATACAGTTGCTGTCACTTTTTCCCTCTAAATCAGTAAATTTTCATATTTATAAATATTCCATATATGGTCATTTAGAACCGTGATGTCATAGCTCTCAAAATGGCCACTCCCATATCCGTTTCAACAGAAAGTTCAAATGATCATATCTTCTTAGTTTATTATCCGATTTTGATAATTCTTTCACCTTTATTCAATTTTTTCAGAACTCTCAATTATAAAGATGGTTTGGCTGAGGCGCTACATTCCCTTTAATTTATACAATTATTCTTATTCTGCAGTAGTGTGTGTGTGTGCCTGTACCTAACCCCCTAGTTTTTAGGCTTCCAATTTAATACATTATATAAATAAGACTGGAGTTTAACAGCTTTGGTCATATGGCGACTTTTCCAGCTTTCATTAATGGAGGAAGACCAAAGGTCAAAGGTGCCCCTCCAGTTACGGGCACCGTAGAAGAACCAATGATGTTCCGCAAGCCGGCTGGATATCTTCCTCACATAAAGATTCCTAGGCCCATGAGGGATCGAACTTATACAGCAGTGTGGGGCAAATGATTTCAAGTCAAGAAACTACCCTCTCGACCAAGGACGCCCCACTACTTACATGTCAGTTTCGACTTGACCCACTAGCCCAATGCCCGGGGCTAGTAAACTGTCATTCGGGCTACTGAATTTTAATTTAAGTAGTCGGCCTAAAGAAAAATGTATGAGTTTTCTTTGAGTATATAAAAATTCGGGCTAGTGACATAAATTAATTCAAAGACTGTATATATACATGTAGCTGCAGCTCTAAAATGTTGACGATTAACCGTATACCCCGTTTAAATGCTTTCAATCCCGTACTTCCTAAAGAAAATGAACTCATCAGTGCTATATATTAGGAGTTACAGTTTACAGCCTAGCATCAATTGTAAAGGGGAACATTAAACAAATATATATATTGAAATCTTGAAGTCTCAAAATCGCATCAATTTTAAAGGGAAACATTAAAAAATATATATATTGAAATCTTGAAGTCTCAAAATCACAAGGGCAAAAAAAAAGTCACACATTTTAATACCGGGTATAATATATCCAACCGTTTTACCGTTCCTATGAAATTATTATTAAAATGTGTGACTTTTGTTTTCTACCTTGTGACTTTAATTTAACAATATACACCAGGAATTTTGAGAAAGTCGATTTTTGCAATTCATAATTATTAATTAATTACTTAGCAATACAATGTAATACCCATTTTACTGCTACATTTTCATTGATCGCCTTTATATATATATATATATATATACACACATGTTTATCTAGATGTAAATGGAGAGGGAGTCTGGAATGTTCATTCTTGTTGGCGCCATATAACCTTTTTTTGAGTTGGAATGCCATAAAACTCCAATTCAATTAAATTTAAACAATTTCAATTTGCTTATAAAAATAATAAAAATTACTTCTTGTGATTTTATTCAAGTTGTATATCTCCTTATAATTTAATATGTACAATAATAAAGATTACGTGGTCATCATTGGAGCTGGAAAAAACAACAAAGTTTTTTGTAAACCCAAGTTTATAAAATACACGAACAATCCTAGTTAAATTACAGCGCATTGGTAAATCCCAGTTAAATTTTAGCTCATTAAATTAGTGATGATTGTAGTTTCTGCTTGTGCTTTGGCTCAAATATTTGGAAACATGCACTTGGCCAGGGCTGTATTTTGGGCCATTATTCGGCCCCAGTCCCCCACCTGAAAAGTATCTTTTTTTCCCCCACCTCAGTGTCCAAATTCCCCCCTTGAAAAAAAAAGGAAAGAAAAAAAAAGAATTTTAAGAGAACTAAGTGTTAATTGTGCTCCTGTTGAAGAAAGTAGAACAAAGTAAATGACATAACTGTCATTGGTACTTTTTGAACATAGTCTAACTCTTACAGCTAGTCAACATACATATTTTTTAAGTCTGTTTTGAACCCATTTATTGTTAAATGTATATTGGTTGGCATAAGTCCTTGCTTTATTTGTCTATTTAGTGTTATATATCTATTTAATCAGCATGATTTCATTTTATATTGATGATATCATAATGTGTTATGGATGTTTGAACTTTCATGCAAAATTCTCCCTTTTAATGAAATTCACGCGAAAATTCCCCCTTCTGAGGGACCCGGACCCATTCCCCCATGGTAGAAAGACAGCCCTGTTGGCAATGACAAAATTACTGAAATGAATGTAAAAGCATTTTGTAACACTGAATGAGAATAAAACGTGAAACTGACAAGTCATGGTATTTGCTATTGGTCAAAATGTAATGAATGAGCCTCAAATTGACTCCTTATTTACCACAATCTCTTTAAAATTAGACTCTTTATCGCGATATGATACTCTACATTACAAGGATCTAAGAACTCTCCATTGGAGGTTACGTCAGATTGACCTTACAATTAGCCAATCAGATTTCAGCCTACAAAATTGTTCAGTATAGAACGATGTGGAGCAGTCTATGCTCGGTATTGAAAGAGACGATGTCCGTACTTACTTAGCTTATAATCACCAAATAATTAACATGTCACCAGTTGTCAATCATTTATCCATTTCAACCAATCAAACCAGAATGATACTTCCGACAAACAACAGCACGTATATAAAGCACGTGCAACTATGTTATATAAACTATTGTCAATATACTCCGACATCAACAAAGGGGCGGAGATATCTAAGTACTGGCGACATGTCAATTGCGTTGACAAACATAATACACCAACCATTATTGAATATTTACTGAAAAAAAGATTGTTGACGGAATTTAAGTGGTACAAAAAAATTTACCGATTCGTGGGATTGAACCCACACTAAAATGACACCGCGGGTCATCAGTCGGTGGAATATATATTTTCAAAACACACATGGGAGCGCCCATGATTTTCTTTGTATCTTGATATGAAATGTGCCATTTAGTGCATTTCTTTTAATTCATCGCGCAATGGGGATTATCCACAGCAACACATGAAGACGTTATCTTTATTCGGATAAACATGTAGATCTACATGTACGACAGTGGATTTTCGTTCACTCCAAGGTCATCTGAGATGCATATGAAACACACGATTTCATTGGTTTAATTTAGTTGATCTTATCATGAATATTGATTAGATGAAAGGTCGATCTGACGTGACCTACGTGTACAAGGGAGTGGTCAGATCATATAGTGGAGAGTATCAAAGCGTACTTAAATTAGGTCATGATTTTATTTACCATGAAATCCATTCTGCACAGAGTAACATGAAGCCATATAAATCTAGCATTATAATATACACCATGGTTTACTAAAACCATTTTAAACCCGATTTCATGAAAAAATCTAGGATACAGCGAATTCAACTTTCTTTTTTTTTTTCTTTTACATTTATATTATTGTCTGTAACATTTTAAATTTGTTGATATTGCGTTATAATTTTTTTTTTAAATTAACTGTTATTCAGATTTCAACTAATGGGGTGTGCAAATGACATTTCTGAAAAATTACTTGATTTATGACCATCAATCACCCTGTGATGGGATGTGATTACATAACATAATCCTATACCAGAGATAAGCAAGCATTCAAGTGACAAGGGTTTTATTGCACCACACTCCCTCCAGGCAAAGATTTGATTACATAATCAGTTCTGACATGTAAGACACAGGCTCTGTGTACATTATGAACTACTAGGTGCCATTAGCAGGCATAATTTTGTGTTAAGTAAACAGTTAAAGAAAAAACAGTTTTTTATTTACACACTTTTAGGAAGTATACATAAATACCCAAATATAAATACCAGAGAGCTCTAAGATAAGAATTTTAATATTATTCTTTTTATTACCATTTTTTATATATAATATATAATTATTATAAAAAAATTTTTACTCCAATAATTTTTTTCTGATCATATGTTATTACCCTTCATTTGTTTACATATTGCTTTTTTGCTTTTGTACTCAGAATTATTCTAAAGTTTATGGTTTCAACTAAATTGTCAAATTTTGTGTTTGCGTATGTTTGTGTTTTTCTTTTTTACTTTACAACACAAACAAACAATTGACTCAAAAAAAAAACGTCTTTATTCATGGAAAGATAACTCGTTAATTTTATTTACGCTGTGATCGATATTGATACATTTTCCATCCGAGAACGGCGTTACGCTTTTACCTGACGGTATATGTTTTCGTATTAACTGAACGGCTATAAATACATGGACAAGATTGCAGTACCTATTAATTATACATTATTTCAACACAGTTAAACTGAGTTTAACATAAACATCAAACCTTTCTATAATTTAAAATGCCTTTTCTTGACAATTTTGTCACGCATAGATTTTTTCTGAATATGTTCAAATAGTAAATAAACCTATTCTACATCTACACACCAGTGACAAGCAGTCTTCAAATTAACCCATTAGCCCCAAGTCCGGGGCTGAGTAAACTGTCATTCGGGCTAGTGATTTATTTAAATTTATATAGTCGGGCTTAAGGGAAAATGTACGGGTTTTCATGGAGTATATATAAGAATTCGGGCTAGTGACATGAACATTTTAATTCAAAGACTAGACAAGTACGGACCAGTTTGACAATAGAACCATGAATTCTGAATACGGCGATTGGCAAAAGTTTAAACGCTATGTATTTATGTTTCGCTACGCACTGAAAATAAATATTTTGTGTTTTCTCTCACATTGTTTACTTTTTTAATACGCGCAGAACAAAAACTTCTGCATTTTTTGGCTCATATATATCTGTACATTACGCAGATACGCAGCTTATCCTAAGAGCCCTGAATACCATATTTCTAAAATGCTCTAAAAGCACAACCTTTCTTTTGTGGTAAAAAAACTAAATGTACCAGTGTATTTGGTTAACAATCTTTCAGTCATATCACCAGTGTGTAATTATAATTACATCATCCTGGGAAGACTTGTCCTTAGCATTACTCTTATAATGCTGAACGTCAAGACTCAAGTAATAGTTGAACTGAATTGAATTGGGGTTTTAAGGCGCACCAACACATGAAAAGGTTATATATGGCGCCTAAAAGGCATGAACATGCCAGGCTCATCTTCCATGGGCTATATTCCCAATGCCAAACATATTTTCCCCAATTTTGAGACAAAAGTTTCCAATTGAAAAAAAAGGGTTAGTGTGACAAGTACTGAGAATAAAACTTTTTTAAAATTCCCAATTGTAACGGTATGGGTTATCTCCCCTAAGTATAGAAAAAAAAACTGTAATGGCAAAATTACACAACAAAACCGTTCATCAAAACTCTATCCAGCTGTTTAGGACATATATAACAATCATCAGTCAATATATATGTGCCAAATAAAAGTATATGATTTTCATGGGTTCTTAAAATAAGCGTGATTGAATATGCATAAAACTTAGTTTGACGGTCCAGTTTTGGGTTTTTAGTCAAAGTTTACATAGTTTGGATTCTCAAAATTGTAAGTTATATATATACAAATAATATTATATAAATCGCCATCAGTAGCTTTAGAAATGGCGTACATATTGTAATGTAAGATTTGACTGATGTTGACGGGATAGGTACTTTAAACTAGAGCTACAAATTAATGACATCATTTATTTGGAACAAAGTTGAAACCGTAATCATGGTAATCATGGTAATGCATGATTTACAAATTGCAATACGGGTCTGGAGGCTATATTGTAACAATACTGCAGTGCTCCAGATAAGCTTTCATCACGTATGAAAAATTTACATTTACTAATGCGTATTCTTAAAACAAGTTTTGAAAAAAACATTAATGTAGAATGTTTACCCTTAGTTGTTACCAAAAAACATAACATATTTCCTCGTCTGCTTTATATATATATATTCATTAAAGCTGTCTGTCTTTTTTAAATGGCATTAATTTGTGTCAAACAGCCGACTTCTTTTTTTTCCTTGCAAGCATCGACTAGTAATTGCTAGAGGTCACTTGATTGTCATTCAATACCTAACATCAGTAAGTATTGAGTATGATTGGATGCATTCGATTTTTCTACTGAAGTTTCAAGTGTGTATGCAGGTATTTGGTTCTCGATACTTAAAGACGATTTTTTAATGCATTCTTGTACTCGTTTATTTTATTTTGAATGTTTTTGATAGTGATGTACCGTACCGATTAATCGATTGAAACCGATCATCAGTTTTAATACTTAGGCATTTGATTATGATGATCGATTATGAAAGTATATAAACGACCAACGGCTAAATGTAAAATTTCACTTTGATTAATTTTAAAATATGCAGGAAACAACAGATTGAAAATAAACCTGTTAAAATGAGCATGTACACAAATAAACACATTATATTTGAGTTAGAATTACTTCACTGATTAAAGAAAATTACAATGGCATTATAAACTAGACAGGAATGAATACATTCAAAAACTTGTTTTAAGTTCAAGGCCTGAAATACAGATTTAAACTTTATGCTGACTAGCCGATTATAACCAATGATTGATCGGTTACATCCAACCAATTGTAACCTGGATGATCGATTGTAAATTTCAACCGATTGCACATCACTAGTTTTTGATGATTTGTTTGTTTGTATGATGTTTTACGTCATATTCAACACATGTAAGGTTATTTATGACAGTTGATTTATTTGTGGTGAAGGCATATCACCCACTTTTTTGGGGGTAGAACTATGCACCACCCGCCATCCATAAGAGATTTTTTGATGAAAAATATTCGTAATTAAGCATACGCGTCTTATCTGGACTAGGCTAGCGCTAGGAATTTAAAGCTTTTAGCCCTAAAAAATTCTTTAGCCAGACTTTTGCCGAGATATTTTGTAACTTTAATTGAAGGCGCTAAAACCGTGTTTGCATAGACATCAAAAGTAAGTTATAAGAGTATGCTTTAAACAAACCGTGTCACACTTCGTGCACTTGCTGTTTTGATCATATATTATGTCCATAAGAGGGTGCCACATTATTTGATATTTACCCAGCTCAGTAACGCAATTAAATATATGAATATTGTGTGCGTGAGGTGGGGACACAAACAAGTTGATTGACAGCGAGAGGCGGAACAGTGGGCGGCATCTATCGCACACAATTTGACAACGGTTTTCAATAAACACTGCGATAATTATTTAGTTAACTCCATTAGGGACGAATTTCAATCTGGTGGGGGTGTATGTAACCGGGTACAAGTATATGGTGAAATATCGATTCCTAACCGTATGTCCTCGATAGCTCAGTGGTTAGAGTGCTGGTATGGTAAAACAGAGACCCTGGGTTCGAGTCCCGGTTGAGGAATGATTTTTTCACCACCTGTTATATATGGATTCGTCAGATCGCCAATTTTAGTCTGGTGCATTTGCTATGTATTTCGAAAGATTTTCATTCGACAGTTCGGGTTTCGTTTTGCCTATGGTGATTTGGCGAATGGTTAATGCGAGTCTAGGTGGAGTACTGCCAGTACGTGTACATAGGCAATGGAAAATAACTTATTTCAAAGATGATTTTTAGAAATCACTGTTAACTGAATTAAAATTCCCTTTACATAACTGAATTAAAATTCCCTTTACATTTACATGTGACTTGCTACAATCTGACTCACTTGTCCTAGATAATCGGAGATTCTACATGTTGAGCTCTGACAACAGACTGCATGAAAGTTGGTTGAGAGAGAGGGCAGGGTACATGGTCATGACATTTCATTCCTGTCAAGTTTATATTGTTTTTACAAAGTGTTCACTTTGATATAATTTTTTATATGTGAAAAGAGTCTTTATATGTGAAAAGAGAAATTGTGTCATTACGCATCGCTACAGTTAAAAAACAAAACATCCTCACTTTTTGAAGGACGTTTCCTAAAGGCATTTTTTTACCACGGATTATTCTAAATGTATACATGTTATAAAATACAACACTTACCATTCTGGGGTTTTACTATCATAAACACCGTCGCCACCGTTCAACTTCAACGCATCAAGTTCTAACGTCATGAACTTGATGAAGGATTGAATGCGCCGGGCAAAACTTCATCCGAAATCCTCAAAAGTACTTTTCCTGGAAACTCCGTCTCATCTTACTAACTAAGTAGTGCATCATCCATTGCCCCAACTCTCTAGCGAAATGTTAACACATCCAATAATTGTTCTGGCCATGTTATTAAATCCAGTTTATTTGATTTCTGAATGAAAATCCCGAACAAAAGAATGGCCGCCATGTTGTTCTTCTTTCATTTATGTCGATTTATACGCGTGATGCGGTTATATGTATCCTATAAGGGATACAATTATTTTGCTTAAAAACTACCATATACTATTTATACATGACCAGTGTTGTGCAATAACATCAATTTGTTAATAAATCGACACCTGTAAAGCATATTTCTTGTCAGGGAGCAAAAGAAAACCGTAATCACGATGGGACTATTTTCGCGGAAGCCGCATCACAACCTACCCCTTCAAACCCTTAACTTTAGAGTGAAACCGCGGGTCAGACCGGGTAGGATAATTAATAGGTCGCAAACGTAATGTAAGAGAATCATGACATCGTTTTGTTGTTTTCATGACGTCAGTTACGTTACGCGGCTGTAACTCTTATGCCAGGCAAATAATTCGACACCTTAAACCAAATTATACGTTAATGACAAGCATTTTATAATGAAAACATTTCAAATAATGATAAATATTTAACATGCCTGAACGTATCGTAAGATATACCATCCAAAGAACTGGGAATACATGTTTTTATATAAACAAACACAGTGATTCTGTCCTCATTTGCATTTGTAATACACTAGTGTATTACGGGAAATAAGTCATGTCTTTGTGTTTGTGATGTCTTATTTGTTCTTTTATTTAAGAAATAGAACATCGTTTACTGTAAATTATCGTTAAAAATATCACGTTTTGGAGTTCAATTGTAAACAATAAATTATTGTTTACAATTGAACGACAAACCGTGATATATTATAGATAATTCACCTATTCTATTTCTATTCTAATACCCCTAAAATGTGAAAATAACGCACACATCTGAAATCTTTCGCATTGCTTTGCTTGCTCTCCTAACGTTGCATACGTTACAATGCGGAATGCGCAATGCGCAATGCTTATTCTCCTAACGTCGCAAAAATTACAGTGATATATCGTTCAATATAACGAGATATTTTAAACTAGGCTATATAGTGCGGGTGTATTAGAAACATCTTTAAATGTTGTCTTTGCTTCTTTGTGTGTTTGTGATTGACTGTCGTCCTTGAATGCTGCTTTTCCTGTTCGATTATTATATCTTTATTTATAAGGCTCCCAGAAGCCATGTTATGTGATCAAAACAAATATGCGGACGTTTCAAAATGTGCACTTATTGTGTTTAATTTGTCGTCAGAAAATGCACTGATCTTTTCTTTTGCGTACAACTCATACATCGTTCTTTTTTCCCTATCCGTTCCATTTGCGTTTCTGTTGGTATTTTGAATGTATACTTTCCTCGTGCCATTCATACTCTAAGCCAGTTTATGTTTGCATATCTGAACGGATAATGATCTTATTGTTCTAGAGTTCCATAACATATTTTGTTACGATAGCATAGTTCAGAAAGAAAATACTTTTCTACGAGATGATAAGTGCTGCAATAAACAATCTGTCAAGTTGCAGATATAGTTGTCCGTAGAAATGTAATTTTCAATATAAAAATAAGTACAACACAATTTGTTTACCAGATTCCAGTTATAGTTTGTCACTAGTAAAACTATTCAATCTGACGTTTTCTATAAAACCTGTTAGCAAGATTGATTTGTTTCGGCGTGCTTTAAACAGACAAATGCATTAATGACGCATAGCAATCATCTAGAGTTGATAACACATTCCGTTACCTGATTGATATGCAGAGTTATTTTAAGAAGTGTAATCGCTAGCTTTGTTTTTTTTATTTCATCGGTTCTCACATTCACCATATGTTTGCTTTATATAATTACTGTATCATGGTAATTATGACAAAACGCTATCATTCACGATGACAAAACCACGTGACGCTTTGATCGATATCACGGCATAAAACTGTCAACAAAACGCTCGATTAAGATATGTTTTTTGCTTCATAACTTCCTCTCAAAGTGTACACGGTCATAACTTTTCTTTCATTTTCAAAAGACTTTCAGTGCTGTGTGACGGCTGCAAAATGTCGCCCCGACTACAGTCAGTAGTGTTATTACTGACTGGTTCTTTTGGGATCATCGTTTTGGCTTTAAAGTAGAATATCGCTTAAACCGGTGCTAGGAGGCGTGAGAGGTGATGCATTTTACATTACCTCTCATGAACAGACTCAATAAAACCGAGTCTGCTACTTTTGTCTCATTTTTATGTTTGTTGCTTAAAAGGGATCCCATTTTCAGTATTTTTTGGTTGATAGAAAAATAATTTCCTTGAACTCGTTTAAAAAAGTCCACTTGTTTCGCCACCGTGTAAGGTATCACGTAACGTTTTCTAATGTGTACATTTTCCTTTATTTTCTGATTTGTTTAAGAAATTCACACTAATAAATAAATGAAGGATGTATTATTGACTATTCCTTTAAGCCCATGCTATTTGAAACAGGACAGAACTTCGTGCACCCTAGAACCTGGTTTATTCTCCCAGCGGTCTTTTCTGCCACTGACCGTTCCAAGGCGTAGCCCTATTTGTGTTTGTGATGTCTTATTTGGCCTTTTATTCATCTTTAAAATTGTTCTTCGTTTCTGTGTATGTTTATCTGTCGTCCTTGAATACTATTTTTCCTGTTCGATGTTTACATCTATATTTCGTGACGTTGTTTATTTACAAACCTCACAGGTACGCCAACTATTGTGTTATTATACACTTTCGTCAAACACACAACCAGTTACGGTATCGGCATGTGTGATTGATTACAACAAGCACACCCGATTGCATTACTTCAAAATTAATTTTGATTTGCATATTACACTTCACAAAGTGTAAGATAAAAGACAGATGTTGATTTATTACCTGAACATGTTGAAGCTAATGTAAATACAACAGTGTGTTTCATATTAAATGAGGCGTAAGTTTGCCAGAAACTTGCTGGAACTTACATGCATTGTTATATATTTGCATTTGTATATTATGTAATACTCTATTGAAAGCATACATATTGTAGTATTTGGTCTGTTTTGGAATACATAATTTTCTAAATATAAAATGAACATTTGACATACATGTTTATTTTGGTGACAAAACTACGATGAACCTTTTTGAAATTTCATAAACGAAACATAAAAGCCAAACGTGCCTATTTGCGAGTGATTGCTTTCTATTGATGTGATGTAATTATAAGAGAACTTTGGCATATTTACAATGGTGTCATAAAATGTACGACGTTTATTATTATTATATATATATTAACTGCTTCTAAAATCCGCAAAACTTCTAATATACCAGTGGCAGGCCGAAATGCCCGCAATATATTAACATGTAAGCTAACCGGCGGCTTGCTTGCTTCTATACCAGAATTATTTCGCATCAATGTAAAGAATCGCAAAAGTCGCATGGATATTAATCATTTTCAGTGTGATGCAATTAAAGGAATTGGAGGAGATTTTGACCGTTGATTGGTGTCAAACTGTATATCAGTTTCATATGAAATGTACCTATGTATTAAATTAGACTACATGTGACAATGTGCACGGTAGTGATAATAATTTTATACATTAACTACATTTAATTGATTCAATGAAATAGGGGTAGGTGTTATATTCGATTGCTATGAGAGACTGATGTGCATGTTCTTTTTCAATCAAATGTTATAAAAGAGTATGAGAGTGGATCTTTGGAAACGGCCGAACACGACACATACGAAATATTGCAGTTTCGGTTTGATTGAGACTGTTCAAGTTTACGTACAATATTTAAAACACCAGGTTTATACTTACAATATTTAAAGCATCAGGTTAGGCTAGACTGGCATTATAGGTAAAGACAGTTATAATTCAACGAACAAATAAAAATTCTGTATGTTTTGTATGTATCGTCAAGGAATTGGCATTCATACAATATGACGACACTTAACTGGATTATCTAGCCTGTCGTGCCCTTAATGGTTTATTCTCTTGTTGCTCCAGCTTCTGCCAAGTCATTGAGTACCTTCATTGTGGCTTTCTAGGCTATTGTTTTTTTCGTATTATATTTACACGAGCATATTTGTGTTTTACTTATATTGCCTATTGATGCTGCCTTGTTGGTTAGAGATTAGATCATGGCGGGGACTTTTTTATTTAAACTGTCCTGTTTTAATGGGATGACAGTTGGGTAAGTGTAAGGTTTGGTGCACCCTAGAACCGGTTTAAACCCCCAGTGGCCTACTTTGCCACTGACCGTTTCTAGGCGGTAGCCCTATTGTCAACCCTTTAGTGTTTGTGATGTCGTTTGCATTTATTATTACTGTTGCCTTCTAGTTTGTCTGTTTGCGTGTTTGTTTCTGTGTTTTGTGGTTGACTGTCCTCCTTGAATGCAATTTTCCCTGTCCAATCATTTTATATTTCTCTTGATGGGAGAGAATATGCATAGATATAGTAAGTTGTAATTACCTGTTAGACATACAACTGCATGATATTGTGATTCTATACATTGTACCTTGAGTTATCAGTCAATAAGCAAGCTGTTCATGCTTTATAAATAAAAGAAGAAAATGAAATGTAGCATTTAAGGACCACAGTCAACCAAAAACAAGCATGGAAACAAACAATAATTAAAAAGAATAAAATGCAAGATATCTGACATCACACACATAAAAGAGATGACCATATGACAACCGCATTGGAACGGTCAGTGGCAAAATAATCCCCTGGTGGTTTAAACCAGGTCCCAGGATGTAAATAACCTCACATGAATTCACTGCTCAACGTCTCAAGATATCGGATGTTTAAATATTTAAAATCGTCGTTTATCACAATGTTGCTTTTTAAAATCTTTAAAAGTGCAAACAACACTTCTTCCTATTGCGATCGGCGTAGCTACTATTAAGCCGTATAGGTCAGTGCTCGTATTCATCAAGCAACTTAGGTGGAAAATGTTACTAAGTTAAAATTTAAGATTTTTACATATTTTTTGATATCCTTATTAACCTCTCAAGGACACTAAAAACATCTATTTTAAGACAAATATTTAGCTCTATGTTTTATTCATCCATAACCTTATAAGCAATAGAAAACATCTTAAAATCGATAAAAATCTATTTAAAAAGAAATTGACAAAATTTCTCTTATTATAATAAGTTAAGATATTGCTAAGAAGCTGTATGCATACGGGCCCAGAGCCTGTACATCAATTCTAAAAATGGAAACAATATGAATAGTACAAAAATTCAATACAATCTGGGTCAACTTGAGTTTTTTTATTTTATTTTACAGTGAAGGTAATTCAACTTTAGTGCAGTGTGGCGGCTGTAAAATGTCTCCCCGTGCTACGAATCAGTAGTGTTATTTTTTACTGGTCCTTTGGGACCAACGAGCCCAATACAGGTGGCTTTGAAGTAGAATACCGCTTAAGCCGGTGCTAGGGGGCGTGAGAAGTGTTGCTTCTGTCATTACTTCTCTTGAACAGACTCAATACAATAGAGTCTGCTGCTTTATTCTCTTAATTGTGTTTGTTGCTCTCAAAGGATCACCTTTATCAGTATTTGCCAAATGTTAATTCTCAAATTTGTCAAAAAACATTTCTTCAAATACTACACAAGTGTTCTGTCATATATACGCCAAAACGTACGACTACATAGCTAAGTTTATACAAATATAACGCCCCTCCCCTAATTTATTGGGCCTATATATGCCTTTCATGTCAGCCTTTTGCTCACAAAATGAAAAACGCAGAAAGAACGTAAGAAAGAAATAATCGACGGTTCCCAAAAACAATATAGCAGCGTAATTTCTGTCTTTGTTTGTGTATTGAGGCACGTATATCGAAATCGTCAACTGTTCACGTCTTGAGACGTAGACATATGATCTTGTCAAGTAACATTCTTAGTTCGTAGCTATGCCTGGCTAAAATCCTTAAAGTTCGGTCGCCTATTCTCCAAAAAAACATTTTAAAGTATTAGTTCTTAGATAAACACTCTTTTCATTAATGTTCTTTTTTTTTATGAATTTTTAATTTTCATTTCCCCCACTCATAATTCCTACTAATATCATAAATATGTAGGTTAATAGCCATCTACTCTTGCGTTTGTAATTAATTATTTGCCTATTTACGTTTTAAGAAATGTTAGAAGTACCATGGTGCGACAATCCATATGAGAACGATTTGTATGCAATAAACATACTCTGATTACCAAACAACATTTAAAACGATAATTGATGAATTACTTATTTACCAATTTAAGATTGGAGAGCCATGTCGAGTTATTACGTATAATTATTTTTTTCCTTAACTGCTCTTGAAGACATCCATTATGCGGGATGAACATTGTTTTTAATCAATGTTATCTTCGTTTGTTAAGAGTCAATTTGCTATAGGGTTTGCTAATTCACATAACAACTGCACACAGTTTCTAACATTTAAAGCAGTTTTATATTTCCTACTTCTAGTATACTGCGTATTTTGAATAAAGTCTGTTTTTAAGGAAATATGCTCATTTCAAAAGTTTAAACACTTTTCTAACACTTTTCTCATACTACATGTCATATTGTAAAATGGTCTGCACATCCCCATAAATGGTACTTCCATGTTATGTCAAAAATGTCGCCTTTCTTGTCATTTACTATGCAATCATATCCGATTCCTTATAAGTAATGTATTATCTTGCATGCAATCCTACATATCACCTTACATGTTATGCACTATAGTGTAGGCAATCCTACATGTCTTCTTAGATTATGTTATGTCTAATAGTGTATGCCTTCCTAATGTCACCTAATATGATATGTCTTATTGTGTAATTCTAAATGTCACCATATGTTCAGTGGTATAATGTATTCAATCTTCTATATTTGCTTCTATAGCATGCCTTATAGTGTCCGCAACCCCACACGTCACCTTGTATGTTATGTCCTATAGTGTATGCTGTCTTTTATGTCACCTTATAGGTTATGTCCTACACCTTTTGTAATCCCACGTGTCCCCGTACATGTATATGTTATTCACTATATTGTATGCACGTATCCTCGTATGTTATGTCCTATAGTGTATGCTGTCCTTTATGTCACCTTATAGTTATGTCCTACACCTTTTATAATCCCACGTGTCGCCGTACATGTATATTCTATTCACTATAGTGTATGCAGTCCTACATTTTGTCTTCTATGTTACGTTTTATAATGTGCAACCCTTCATATCATGTTTTATGTTAAGTCGTTATTCACAAGTTCTAAAATAATGAGAATGTTTTACATTCCAACTGAGAAGGTTTATTTGAAGAAAAGGATATAAGTCCAACAGGAAGAATAGCATTCACAGAATACAGTCACAACAAAAGTATTACAAAACTCATGTGATTCAAAAAGTACATCACAAGCACATTAAGTTAAAAAGCACATCACAAACATATTAGGGTTGACAACATGGGTACCGTCTTGGAACAGTCAGTGGCAAAAGGGACCACCGGGGAGTTTAAACCAGTTCAGTGGTGCACCGATCCTCACTATTACCCTGTCATCATCCCTAAACAACTGGACAGTGTAAATAAAAATAATCCCCGCCGAGTTAACCCCTTACATTAGAGAAAGAGTAGATAGGTGTTATAAGAAAAAAGGCAGAAATGTTCATGTATATAATATATCAAAACATACGTTAAACCTAAGAAGCTAATCTCATATGAACTCGATGACTTGTGCGAAGTCAGAGCATCAATGGGAAACGGTTCCCGCATTAAAGGATTTATAACACGTTGTCATAGAGTCCACCGCCCGTCGGTCGTTGCACAATCAAAGAGAAGCATAGTTGCAAACTGTAGAAGGTTCCACAACTAAGCATGTAGTGCGCCGCAGAATACTTCATCGTAACCTCTGTTTCTAAATTTTCTAAGGTTAATAAATAACTCATGCAAATTTTCACGACCGATAATCTTCCTAAGTTTGTAAATGACATCTCCATAAAAGACGGGTTGTGATAAACCTGTCGCAGAAGTTTCTGTTGAAGTCCTCGACACCGCTATAAGTTATGGCAAAAACGAATTAATTGAGAAATATACACGCCATAAGAAACAGTAATGGGGATATCCACATCCAAATGTGGATAATTAACAATATCGAAATCAAAATCATCTCTCTTATCATAAATTTTAGTTATTACTACACCATTTTCAAAAGAAATATGTAAATCAAGAAACGGAGAGACAGAATCCGAAACATTAGCTTTATTGAGTTTTAGTTCTGGAGGATAAATGTTAGGAACCATAGAAGAAAAAAAAGGATTATTAATATTAAGTATATCATCCAGATAGCGTGAGGAGTTATTAAAAGCGCCAATGACATAAGCTTGTGTATCTGGAGAAAATCCCAACATAAAGTCACTTTCGTAGCAATATAAAAAGAAATCTGCGACAAGAGGTGCACAGTTAGTACCCGTAGGAATGCCAACGGTTTGCCTATAAACGGTATGTCCAAACCTTACAGAAATGTTGCCTAATAAGAATGATAGTGATTAACAGATTTGTTGACACGTTCATAAAGTGTTTTTATGGTTAATAAATACATCCTCACTTATTAAAATGAAATACTAAATATAGGGATGCAGCAAATCTTCAGGTTTGGCTCCATTTATGGATATAAATATCGAACAGGAAAAGTAGCATTCAAGGACGACAGTCAACCACAAACACACACAGAAACAAAGAACAACTTTAAAGATGAACAAAACACAAAATTAGACATCACAAACACAAAAGAAGTTGACAATAGGGCTACCGCCTTGGAATGGTCAGTGGCAAAAAAAGCCGCTGGGTGTTTAAACCAGGTTCTAGGGTGTACCAAAACTCATACTTAACCTACTTCAACCCAATAAAACAGGACAGTGTAAATAAAGAAATCTCCACCATGAACTATTCTCTAACCAACAAGGCAGGATTACTAGGCAATATAAGTAAAACACAAAGATGCTCGTGTATATATAAATACAAAATCGCATTAGCCTAGAAAGCCACATTAAGGCACTCAATGACTTGGCAGAAGCCAGAGCAACAAGAGAACGCACCATTGGGGGCACGACAAGACATGAATGTAGACAAACATCAAACATCACCGTCCTTTTGGGCTTTAGGTAGACGTCATCATAGGGTCACAGCCTGTCCGGTCATCGCACAATAAAAGAGGAAAGCATAGTGGCAAACTGTAAAAGGGTCCACCATCAAGCATGCAGTGCGTTGCAAAATGGTAGCGTCATAACCTCTTTTGTTAAAACTTTTTACAAGTTTAACAAAGATAGTATTAAAATGATCATGGCCAAGGATCTTACGAAGTCTGTATACCACGTCACAATAGAAAGAAATATAAAACGATCGGACAGGGAAAGTAGCATTCAAGGAGGAGTCAACCACAAAACACAGAAACAAACATGCAAACAGACAAATAAGAAGGCAAAAGTAATAGTAAAAACAAACGACATCACTAACACAAAAGGGTTGACAATAGGGCTACCGCCTTGGAACGGTCAGTGACAAAGTAGGCCACTGGGGGTTTAAACCGGTTCTAGGGTGCACCAAACCTCACACTTACCCTACTGTCATCCCATTAAAACAGGAGAGTGTAAATAAAGAAATCCCCGCCATGATCTAATCTCTAACCAACAAGGCAGCATCAATAGGCAATATAAGTAAAACACAAATATGCTCGTGTAAGTATAATACAAAAAAACAATAGCCTAGAAAGCCACAATGAAGGTACTCAATGACTTGGCAGAAGCCAGAGCAACAAGAGAATAAACCATTAAGGGCACGACAAGGAAGATCATACACAAACATCAAACGCCACCGTCCCAGTGGGCTTTAGGTAGGCGTCATCATAGGGTCCACAGCCTGTCCAGTCATCGTACAATTAAAGAGGAAAGCATAGTGGCGAACTGTAAAAGGGTCCACTACCACGCATGCAGTACGTTGCAAAATGATAGGGTCATAACCTCTTTTGATACACTTTTTAACAAGTTTAATAAAGATAGTATGAAAGTGATCATGACCAAGAATATTACGAAGTTTATAAATCACATCACCATAGAAATCAGGTTGTGTTAGTCCTTGTCGCAGAAGAGTCCTTAAATTACTTTTATATTTGGAAAGAAGACAGGTTGTGATAGTCCAAGATGACAGCGACATTGCTCTAAAACAATTGTCTGAATACATAATTACGTTTTTTATGTTGACGTTTAATTATTCGCTAACACATTTAATATATTGTCACCTATAAGAAGTCACTCTTATTTTCTCTGGTACAACACTTTCTTTAACAGTTGTCCTGGTGGCTACTGTCGATAATGTCTCCCAAATCGTGTACAAATGATATTATCTGAAAACTATTTCCCGCAGCTTAATAAATACAGCATCAATTATTAAAATGAAATACTAAATATAGGGATGCAGTGTTCAGGTTTGGCTCCAAGGTGACAGTGACGTTGCTCTAAAACAATTGTCTGAATACATAATTACGTTAACTGTAGACATTGGCTTGTGGCAAGGCACTTTGCCAATTGTCGTCCAAGTGAATTTACAACGTAAAACCAGATGTTTGCTGGCTTTCTCCTTTATTCTGTTTTCAGTGTCTTTCTCTTCTACAGTTCTCATGATCACACTTATCAGTATTTATTATTTGAAACGTACTTTAAATTGTTTTTAATATTTTTGATAATATTAATTTAAACATCACATATTATCTCATACAAGATTACATGTATGCGATGAGCATATGAGTTGATTAACTCCTAAACCGATTTCGATACTGTGTTGTATCGATAACTATCAGGCAGATTGCGAATATACTCAGATTGCGAATATACTCTAAGAGGAGGGAGGCAATTACTGAAGATGATGATGATGTGTTAGGCACCAAACTTGGGTTCAACGTCCAGGGTGAGGTCATGTAATATTATTGTAGTTAAGACCTTTATATATTTGAGTGAAACTGTACGAGTGTATGTATGCTCAATATACGGTGTGCCTCGCAAAAATGTTGGGTTTATGTGTTGTCGAGGTCGAGGTCATCACATGGTGTATGGCATATTCATAAGTCCTATATCATTTAAGATATCGGAATAAACGTTTATGGTCATGTAGCACCAACAGACGGTCTGGTGCTACCTGTGAGAAGCATATCTCTTATGGTTTTATATTATGAGTACAGAAGATAAAATTGTAATAGATATGCTTGTCCTAGCTAGGTTGGCGCAAACCTAATTAGACGTGATACATTTTTCTCTGTCACCACTGGGGGACCCATCACCCCACATCATATATATGTATGATAGATCGCACATGTTCACACAAGTTAAACAATACCACATGTTTATGTTTCTTACTATTACGAGACAGTATTATAGAAAGTCATGCTAAACAATGAGAAAGATTAGTTATAATCTAAATGTATTGCTATGTTAACCACCATTTTAATTTCTAGTCCAGCCATTAAGCGCTGGACCACATTTTAAACAAAGTTGCTTAGTTTAAACATATTTTATTTCTCATTGTTATTACAGCATGGAAAATAGCAGAAAAAGGATTAGAACGAAAGTAAAATTCTTATGATGTTCTTCTCCTATGTATGGAATTAATTGTACACAGTTGATGGCATAATAAACAGTAGTTAGTCAATACTTTTACAATATACAAGCTGGAAGTATGAAAAAAGCAAAAGCTATGTTAATGTACTGCTACTAGAATAATGCTTAGCAAACATGATAACATGAAGTAGCACTTAAATATAATAGAATATTAAATAAACAGAATAAACAAAAGGAACAAAATTAATAAAACAGATAATGAGAATTCATCATTCAAATAGGCAAAATGAATGAAATATATAAAAACAAACTATATTTGGAAATTATAAATCTTAAGTGCTTGTTTGAAAGGAAATAATTGTTCTAAGGAAATTAGGCATAATGCTTCAACCTTGGTTACTTCTTGTCTCATCGACAGACTCACTTCCTCTCTATTGATATAAGTGACATGTTTACGAGTAAACATATATCAGGCCTTCTGTTTGAATTATGGTTTATTATCTTTGGTCACGGAATTGTAACTGGCGTGAATAAAACATGAAATATTCGTTATTTCTTGGCAAAGATCTAGTGTTTGAGTTTCTAATGTGGATATTGCTCAGTAAAACATGTAAGTTTATAGGTTTAATAAAATATGTTTTATCAAAGGAATCATTAACGTCAGACTGAGTATGACCTGAGTATGGATATTAATTTACTCTAAGGTCAACACAGTTATGTTGGTTAGGTTAACACGTGTCTAATTGTGGAATTGGATGCTATTCTTTGTACAAGCAAACCGTAATTGTCTTCTGTAAGTTCCATTACGTCACACAGAACTTACTTTATAATGCTTGTGATTTTGGATGATTTTGGTTTGATATATTGATGGATTAGAATTACTCTATACAGACGGGTTGCTAGACAAATTGTATTAATAAGATAAAATAGGAATACAGTTCGGTGTGTCCAGTCAAGTCTCGTAATGATAAATACTGTCCATACTGATGTGGAAGTATTAGGGAAGCAAGGGTTGAAAGTAGGTCTCTGTAATATAAATATAAAAATCGAACAGAAAAAGTAGCATTCAAGGACGACAGTCAACCACAAACACACACAGAAAGAAAGAACAACTTTAAAGATGAATAAAAGGCCAAATAAGTCATCTCAAACACAAACGGGTTGACAATAGGGCTACCGCCTTAGAACGGTCAGTGGCAAAAAGGCCGCTGGGGGTTTAAACTAGGTTCTAGGGTGCAACAAATGTCAAACAGCCTGTACATAATAAAAATGTTCGCGTTTGCATTGCCACACTGGTACTTCTGAACTGGTTTGTCTCGGTTCAGGAGCCTGAGTGTCACTTGACTGATAGTGAGGAAGTCCCCTGCGCCCCCGTCAAGGCAGCCATCATCTGATCAGATAGCAGTGAACTCGCTTGGAAGCTGGAAGACAGAAGTCCGCGGCCGGAGCCGAGATCCACCAACACAGAGTAGATGTATCAACGTAGCAGTAACTAGTCAGTAATAGTTAGGGATCGACGCCGAGGCCTACATTCGACCGTAGTCAACCAGCTGAAGAGGGGGTACCATCCACACAGCTATTCAGATGATGTTTGCAGCGCAGGGGCCATATGTGACGGGTGTGGCCCCAAACACAAGGACCCCCGACCACTAGCGGCTGTAGGACAACACACTAGCGGATGTAGCTCAACCACCGTAGCGGATGCAGGCCACCTCGACCACCAGACCACCACTTCACCGCCACAGCGACACCTACACAGAGCAGCAGCGACACAACACTACACATCTACAAGAGAAACGACGACACAGCAACACAGCAGCACCAGATCAACCAACACACTCATCTAGAACAGACCAGACTCTATTGTGCCCATAGCGCCAGGGTTCTCCTGGCGTTTTAGTTGGCGGACGGTCTATAAACCTTAGAATTAACAACAACAACGGCAGTGAGAGTGAAATAATATGATTAAACTTGGAATTTTATGTTTATCAACTATACCGTGAATACACACAGTTGGATCTTCCAGTGAATGTAAGGGTCATACATTTGGTTTAAAGATCATGTTTTTTTATATTTAATGGTTTGTTTCTGCTAAAATAAATTAACATAATTATATTAAGCTTGGGCCATACAGAATGTATCTCAACAAAACGGCGTGTCACGTACTAAATTCATTTATATTCAGTATCACTTACACTTACAATAAGTCACCACGTTTCACTTTCCTCTTGTGTAATGCATGACAACCTCGTATGACTCTATGATTTCGCCTTCTGAAACCCTGAAAAAGAAGAATGCATGACATTTTGTCCCTCGGGTCATGTTTGATATTACCCTATACTGACTTTTTCACGTTGTCTGCAAACTATATGGATACATCCTGAGATGTTTATAATTATTTATGTTTATCTATTTTGAGAACAAATTATTTAAGTGTTTTGTACGCTAATTTCTCTGCATGTTTAATTTAATGTGAGTGATGTTCTTTTGAATGTGTAATGTTCGGACCCATAAGAGAGGTTAACGGCACACCGGAGATATTGTTTGTACCCAAGCATATTTCACTACCATCTCAATCAAACCGATACTGCAATATATCGTATTTATCGTGTTCGGCCGTTTCTAAAGGTCCACTCTCATACTCCTTTAATACCACAACAATCACTGACTCAGTCCAACAGGTTAGTGCCTGCATTCAACATGTATAATACATGTTTACACTGGACCATTATGCTATTCGCTGACGGTAGATATAGGTGGAGATGTACATATTAATTGACATTAGTTAGAACACTACATCCCCTCTTTTCTTTGAATTAGAAGGAAATATAAAAAGATCGGACAGGGAAACTAGCATTCAAGGAGGACAGTCAGCCACAAAACACAGTAAGTCATAAATGATCATAACTTTCAAAATCAATATTTGTTTTAAAAAAGTATATATATATATATATAAGAATAATGATAATCAGGAAAAAATAGTAAAAAAATATATCAATTCATATTTATATAAACAAATTTAAATAATGTGTATTTTATTCATAAAATGCATAAACGTTAATTTTGATACTTCCTCTTTAGTTTTTAGTTGTGGCCATCACGTTTTAGAGAGCACCTGCACATGTCAGTTAGTACACATACACATACAAACGACCACACACACAAGCGATTATAAAAACAATATGACAGTGTGTCAACTCAGCATTCTGTCAAGGGGTAATTCTCATATCCTGCGATTGTTCAAACTATAATTTGGCAATCAGCACAAACGTCAAGTTACGCTGGTTACAAATAACTTGATAAGCCGCCATAATCAGCTTCTCGCAATCTCCGGCCAGGCAGGATTTATAGGTCTAAAATCCATGAATGAGTTTAATTTATTAGTGACATTATTCCCACGAGTTCGAAAATAATCGGACCTAAACTGGTATTTAAGAGAAACGAAGGTTGAATCGCATTGCAATCGAATTAAATACTTAAATTCCAGGTTTTACGATATAAATTTGCACGCGGCTCTGTTTTACAAAACATGTTGTAATTATTCCAGGTGTTATTTTGACCTGTAATTATAATAGAAATTCGTAGTAATCTCTTAAATTGCGTTCAGACACAATTAATCCTGATATCTCGCTGTCGGACGGCGTTGCCTGGAAGAATGTCGTAGGTCAGGCGGTTAACGGTGGGCATTTGGTGAACCCAGCGGTGGCTGGTGGAATTTTGAATCGCGACGTACGAGGAGCGTTCAATATGTAATGCAACTGAACATTTTATTAAAATCAGTGAAGATATGTCTATGAAGACTGTTTGTTTGGGACATATTCATATGCACTGCCTTAAAAACGGCAGAAAAGTTTAATGAATTTGCATAGGTCGTAATGTTGGATTCATAAAAAAAATGCATTTTGCAGCAAAGTAATTTATTCAAACTTTTGTTGACTAGAAGTATGTGTAAATATTACGTAAACGATGTTTTCAATGCAAAACATCGATATAGTTCAAGGCAAGAAATGCCGTTTAATGGGAAATATAAAAGTCCTGAACATATCAAATTCCAATAAAAATAATAGTCAAATTCAGTTTAAAGATATGACGGAAAATGGTTTAAATACATGGGTAACGAAGGGATACTCTAAAGATTTAATATAAAATCAACAATTTTAGTTACACCGCTCCAAAAATATTAAAGCCTGAAGTTGCTCTATGCTTTTTTAGCATAACATTTAAGCTATATTTTGTCGCACTGACAATATTTAAGGAGCAATAAACCCAAAAATAAAGACATTACAAATAAAAACTACTAACATTTTTATATGGAAGATATAAAAGTTTGTGGTTTAGGAAAAATAGTCCATATTGGCCGTCGAAATCAGATTTTTAGTCAAAATAGTTTTTTCGTTTTAGGCGTGTTCAGTATCATTTACATGTCTTAAAAGAATGCCCAAAAACACATTCTTTATAGGATGGAAGTATCTGAAACTTGATGAATTAATATTAAAGTTTATTCTAACATAATCCTTATCAATAACTACAACAATGGTCCATAATTAAATTTTAGGCCCATAGCTGCATTATATATTGAACGCCCCTCGTATTGGCAATTCAAGGCGTCTCGTGTTATCAGTTTGCCTTTATGTTCGACAGTGATAATCGAATATTTCCTTCTGATAACGCATACCAGAGTTGGGTCAACTACAGTTTCTAATTTGTTATTATTTCTGCGTTTGACTAACACCTTATTTCCCGGTTTTAGCAAGCATGCCTTTGTTTTTCGTTTAGCGTCCGCATATACTTCATTTTTCAACTTTAAGTTCTTATCTTGCGTTCGTATCTTTTGATCTTTCTTACTGACAATGAGTTTTGTTTTAAACTTCCTGGAAAACAATGATGGAGATTTTCCGGTAGCGGGGTGTGTTGTGTTTCTATAGTTCATTAAAAACGTCTTTAGTTCCATTCTATAATGCTGGCTAGAAGCTGCCGTGGTTTTAACTGCTTTCTGAAGTGGTTGTATACATTTTTAAACTACAGCATTACCCATAGGATGAAGTGTTATTTTTCTATGAATGAATCCCTGATGAATAGATGAATTCTTTAAAAACATGTCCTTGGGAAGGAGCACCGTTTTCTGACCGTAAAATGCTTGGAATTTCAAACATGGCAAACACAGTTTCTAGACGCGGAATGACAGATTGTGGAAACCAGCGACTTTCCGTAAACATGATTTACATTTCACTCGACCCTCATGTGCTAAATCTACGCTATTTCTGGAATGCAGAGTCGAGTACCTCTTAAAAGAATCTCATCTTGTTCTACTGTAACGATTGTTAACTCATGCGATAACTGTTCATAACACCTAAACCTTTCTTCATTACTGCATTTGTGTATCTTCCAATTGTTTGATTGTGAAGCGCGCATAACGCACTTAACGCAGTCGTCGTTTGTTTCTACGGCAATATTTGACAATAAACATAGGACTGCATTATGTGCAATAAATCTCACATAATCCTCAGCAATATTTTCACGCGCTTGCTGGTTGTAAGGGTGTCGGGAACAGTAGTCAGATATTATTATTTTACCAGCAAATGTATGTGGTTAATTTCATTCGCCATCGTTCAAGACGTGCATACTGAATTTGTTCCACATTGTTGAATATTGACTCTAACGGTCGGTGATCCGTGATCAACGTGAACTATTTTCTCTCGTTCAGTTTGACTGTAGCGCTGTGCGACTGGACTCAAATATCGTCTTTTGTATGACACTAGTTTATTGTCCTGCACCAGAATTCCAGATACACACAAAGGGCTTGCATCGACCCAACGCTCACTGTGTGTGTTTTTTTCACTCGTTAATGCCTGTTTTAATAAATTCAACGCTTTTCATGTTTCGACGTCCATTCAAATTTGTGATCTTGCGTTAGGAGTGTTGTTATTTGTTCTGTGATTGTTGAGTAATTGTCAATAAAGCGAGACACATAATTAGTCATTCCCAGCCGACTACGGACATCTGACGGAATGTTCGGCCGTGCAACGTTCTAAATCGCTATGATTTTTTTCCGGATTTGTGTTTGTTTAATGTCAAATTTTTTTCTTGCATTTTGTAGAACGCCTTCGAGGTTTGTGTCGTGGTCATCACTCGTTTTACCATACACGATAATATCGTCAGTTATACTCATTGTTCCGTGTAGTCCCTCAGGAACTTGTCGAACTTCATTCTGAAATATTTCAGGTGCGCACGAGACGCCGAAATTGAGTCTCTTGTAGCGCCTAAGACCGACGTGTGTTGTAAAAGTAATCATGTTTCTGGATTCTCCGGAAATTTCAAGTTGATGAAGCCATTTATTAAGGTAAATTTTCGAAAAAAACGGTCGAACCGTTTCGCCTCAGTATAATGTCAGCAATTATAGGTGTCACGTGCCTTTCACGTTTGATGGCTTGACGTGTTATTTTTACTGTCCTTTGGGACTAACGAGCCCAATATAGGTGCCTTTGAAGTAGAATACCGCTTAAGCCGGTGCCAGGGGGCGTGAGAGGTGTTTCTTCTTTCATTACTTCTCATGAACAGACTCAATAAAACTGAGTCTGCTTCTTTATTCTCTTAATTGTGTTTGTTGCTCCCAAAGTATCACCTTTATCAGTATTGATTGATTTGCTTTGCGCATATCAACACACAACGGAAGCTCATTTGGAGAATTCGGTTTCGGTTCTACGACAAGATTAGATACCCACGGGGTAGCCCCAACAACCTTCTCAATAACATCACTTTCCTCTAGCTTCTCAAGTTGTAGTTCAACTTGTTTGCGCACGTGAAAGGGGATTCGTCTAGGAGGCTGTTCAACAGGAATTACATTTGATTTGTTTGTGTTTTAGTTTTCCCAGTCCACTGAATACGTTTGAGTACTTTTTTCACATAATCCGTGTATTTGTTATTTGCAACTGACCTAATCATGGGAATAATTCCAAGTCTTACGGCAGTGTCATTGCTATTCATTGATTCATTGCTCCCAGTTATTACGAAGAATTCGGCCGTTTTGTAGTTCTTATTTGTTCATTAGTGCCCGCAAATTTTTCTCTTATCGGGAGCGATTTATTTTGACCAAATGCAAATTATTTTGTTTTGGATTTTTGTAACACTGGTCTAGGGTTCATTTTGTAGAACATTGTTTCATCCATAATATTAACCGTACTTCCCGTGACAATGAGTGCTTTCGCATTTACTCCGTTTATTTTCAGCGTCAGTCTGTGTACTTCACGTCTTAGTCTATTAATATCTGTTTTCAAACCAAAAGACATTTCTTCATCGGAGAATTGATTATCAGTTTTGCCTTTATTTTCATTTATTTCACAAAAGTGTTGTTTTCTGGAATTCGCAATTCTTTTTCGATACACAGACATCAAATGGTTATGTTTTGTGGCAATAGAAGCATTCCTTTCCTATCGCAGGGGAGTTCGCGTGGTGAGGCAGATTACCGCCACAATTCATACATTTTCGCACAGATTCGGACGAGTTTCTCGACGGCAGCGGATTTCTTTACGGTGGCGGCGATGGATTTCTTGACGGCGGTGGCGGATTTCTTTGTGATTTTCATGGTTCATTGCTTCTAACTTTATCTACAATTTCCTCAATATTTCTATTGGGTTCCATGCGCTTCGCTTGCTTTGTCGCAAGGTCCATTATTCTAGCCATTATTAGTAAATCTTTCAGAGTGTTGTCTTCTTCAATAATGCATTTTCGTCTCAATTTTTCTGAATTACATCCCTGAATGATCTTAGTATTTATTTCCGAATCTTTATCATTGAATTCACAATGTTCAGCTTTCTGTCGAAGTCTAGTGCATACTTATCTATTGACTCTACTTTAATCTGGTATGTCTTCCTAAATAAATTCGTAACTTGCAAATTCTTATTTTTCTTTGGTTGTTAATATGTTGTAAGTGCTTGTTTTGTCTCATCGTAATTGGAATCGTCGCTGGATAAACCTAATGTATCGTATATGTTAACACTTCTTCACCCGCGTAGTGTAATAACAACGCTTTCTTCCTCTTCCTCGCGTCAATACAACAAACATTGATGAATTAATTGGCAAAATTTATGACAAGAGCGATTATTTTAATTTTGATATTGTTAATTATCCCCATTTAGATGGAGATGTACCCCGAGCGACTTCTTATGGGGTCTATGTATCTAATTCGTTTCTCCAGAGCTTGTACTCGAGTTGAGGATTTTAATATTCGTAATCTTTGCATTACTAAAAAGCTACTCCATCAGGGCTACCGTTATCATAAACTGCGTAAAAACCTTTGCAAAATTGTATTATCGTAACCCTGATCTTGTTTCCAAATATAAAAGTAAAAGCTTTTCTGCGACTATCCCAACCTGACTTCTATGGTAACGTGATTTACAAACTTCGTAAGATCCTTGGTCATAGTCCTTTTGGGCTTTAGATAGGTCATCAAATAGTCCACAACCTGTAAGGTCATCGCACAATTAAAGAGGAAAGCATAGTAGCGAACTGTAAATGGGTCCACCACCAAGCATGCAGTGCGTTGCAAAATTATAGGACCATAACCTCTTTTAATAAACCGTTTAACACGTTTAACAAAGATCATGACCAAGAATCATACTAAAATCCTCATTGGATTGGATGCCAAATACGTTTATCTACCAGTGATGACATTACCTGCTGGAACATTTCGATGAATTACATTCACATTCCTTAGGAGTGTTATTTACTATATCAAGATCAGAAACTCTTTTGTTGTAGTTGAAAATAATACTTCTAATAGAATTTTTGTACTTATATCAAGTTACAGGACTTTCTGATCTTTTGCAATATTTAGGGATATAATCAACTACATATTATCTCGAAAAATACTAGGCATGTCAATGAAATCAATACCTTTAGTAAAATATAGTATTGTTAGAAAATGCCTGACGTGATCAGACTCCTTATCAATATAAGGCTTGTGTCCGTATTAAGGTAATAGTTGTGTTGCTCTGTAACTTTTCAGCTAACTTAATAACACTTCTGAAATAACCTCAAAGGTCCTTGCAATAATGTGGGTACAAATGAAGTATAACACGCGTATATAAACAATGTGATTGTCCTCTTTGAACTCGTTTGAACTAAACACCATTTACAAACCTAGTACCATTTACAATCCTACCATCACTACTACAATTGTCTTTCATTTAACTTACATGTCCATAATAACGCTCGAAGTGAAATATGAAACATTCTCCCCTAGTAGATGGAGTAGTGATATTTCTTATTCAGAGGCAGTTTCAGATATCATGGTAATGCTCATCGTAACCAAATAGTGGGCGTTTGATTAAATTCGATTAAACTAAATTCTTGTTTTGATAACACTTTGACATTACTCTTAGGCTATAGACCTATAAACAAGTAATGTGTGACAGATATGCAATCTGTGACATTACTCTAAGGCTTATAGACCTATAAACAAGTAATGTGTGACAGATATTCAATATTTACAGTTAACGTGTATTGGGAACATTGTACGCCGTTACATTTATCAATAAATAGTGAAAAGGGGGTCCAATGAAAGGAACAAATACAATCAAGAGTTAAAATTAGTATAATTCCAAACCATTCCTTTTGCTTTGGAAAATTAATGCAAAACAAATATTGCATATTTATCGGGGTATCAACCAATATATCGGGGTATCAACCAATATACAATACCAATAACGTGTTCAATTTCTAAAACAAACCCAACTTGAATTTATAACACTTTCATAGGGGTAAGTTTAATTAACTCTGCAGCATAAACCTCTCTAATTAAATGGAGAAACCTTGCATCAGTTAGGTTACTTTAATGTACAAACGGTGGATAAACTCTGCAACTCTTACCTCACTTTGATATATTAATAATGCATGATGTCTACATCGTTAACGTTAATTTAGTGGATTAACGATGTATAACTATTGCGCCATTATTTTCATAATAATAAGCTGTATTCACTACGCTTAGATTAATGGATACTATATGTATAAACTCTTATAATACCCCACATAAATAGAGATATGGTGCATGCAATATGCAACATCAACCATCGATTACTGGTTAATGCATGAAAAGTCTTCTACATGTAAAACCCCACATAAACAGAGATATGGTGTATAATTCATGCAACAATAAAGAAATATAAAAAGATCGGACAGGGAAAGTAGCATTCAAGGAGGACAGTCAACCACAATACACAGAAACAAACATGCAAACAGACAAACAAGAAGGCAAAAGTAATAATAAAAGCAAACGACATCACAAACACAAAAGGGTTGACAATAGGGCTACCGCCTTGGAACGGTCAGTGACACAGTAGGCCACTGGGGGTTTAAACCGGTTCTAGGGTTTAGAAAAAATATATGGTTTATAACCTTTCTGCGACAAGGACTATCACAACCGAACTTCTATGGTGGTGATGTGATTTGCAAACTTCGTAAGACCCTTGGTCATAATCACTTTCATTCAAACTTTACTAAAAATACTAAAAATAAGTATAAAAAAGAGTATGATAACGGACCTTTGGAAACGCCCGAACACGACACATACGAAATATTGCAATCTCGGTTTGATTGCGACTGTACATGAGTGATAGTGAAATATGCTAGCTACCGCTCACGCCCTCTAGCCCCGGGTTAAGCAGAACGTCGAACTGGAAATGCAGCTTTTACAGATCAAAGTAAACCCCAAAACACGTAAAAAGACAAACATGAATGGCAATGTTAATAAATAATAAAGGCATATGACGTCACAAATACAAACATCGTTGACAATAGGGCTACCGCCTTGGAACGGTCAGTGGGAAAACATGCTGCTGGGGGTTTAACCCAGGTTGTAGGGTGCACCAAACCTCACACTTACTCTACTGTCATCCCAATAAAACGGGACAGTGTACATAACGAAATTCCCGCCATGAACTATTCTGTAACCAACAAGGCAGTTTAAATAGGCAATAGAAGTAAAACACAAAGATCCTCGTGTATATATATATACAAAAAACGATAGCCTAGAAAGCCACAGAGAAGGAACTATAATGACTTGGCAGAAACCAGAGCAACAAGAAAAAAAAACCATTGAGGTTTACAAGACCAGATTGCAGACAAACATCAAAAATCACCGTCATTTTGGGATTTATGTAGACGTCATTGTAGGGTCCACAGCCTGTGCACCCATCGCACAATTAAACATGAAAGCATAGTTGGGCCCATCACCAAGCATGCAGTTCGTTGCAAAATAATATGGTCATAACCTCTTTAACAAGTTTAACAAGTATATTATGAAAGTGAACATGACCAAGGATCTTACAAAGTTTGCAAATCACATAGAAGTCAGATAGTGATAGTTCTTGTTTCAGAAGAGTTCTTAAATTACTTTCATATTTAGAAAGAAGATCAGGGTTACGATAATAACATTTTGCAAAGATTTTACGAAGTTTATGGTAAACGTAGACCCCGATGGAGTAGCGTTTTAGTTATACAAAGATAACGAATATTAAAGTGCTCAACTTGAGAACAATCTCTAGAAAAACTAATAAGAAAAAGTTGAGACACTTAGACCCCAAGAAGTTGCTCGGGGATCATCCTCATCTAAATGGGGATAATTGACAATATCAAATTAAAATCATCCCTCTTGTCATAGATGTTGCTAATAATTTCACCATTTTTAATAGAGAGATGTAAATCGAGAAAAGCGTTCTATCAGAAATATTAGCTTTGTTAAGTTGAATTTCTTTAGAATGTATATTATTAACCATAGGAGAACATTTTACGTTTATGAATCCAAAATTAAAAAATGGATCCATTGATAACACTCAGTTCTCTTTTTTACACTTTAGTCCAACGTTTCAGAGGGATTCAGCCACCTTTTTCAAGGTTATACAATAATTAACAAAAAATAATATAGTAGAAAAGAAAGGATTGTCAATGTTCAATATGTCATCCAGATACCGAGAAATGTCATTAATGGCTTCAATAACATCTGCCTTGGTATCTGGTGAAAGGCTAAACATGAAATCTCTTTAATAGCAATATAAAAACAAATCTGCAACAAGGGGTGCACAGTTCGTACCCATACGGATACCAACAATTTGTCTTTAAACGGTAGTTCCATACCTGACGAAAATATTATCTAACAGAAACATAAGTGATTTACAAACTTCATGGCAAGTCCACATAGTGTAACTAATATTGTTACAGGCCAAAAATGTAGTATTTTCTCGATAAAAAGCTTTTTGAATAAGTTGTCTTTGATAAGGTTGTGTGGTAAAGTTGTATATAATGTAGAAACATCATAACTTGTTAAAAAGCTTAGCAAAAGAGGATATGACCCTATCATGTTGCAATGCACTGCATGTTTAGTGGTTGACTCTTGTACAGTTCTCCACTATGCTTTCCTCTTTGATTGTGCAATGACCGGACATATTGTGGATCCTTCTAGAACGGTAGCGTTTGATGTTTGACTTTAATCTTCTTCTGTCGCACATGTACCCTTAACGGTTTATTCTCGTGTGGCTCTGGCTTCTGACAAGTCATTTAGTACATGCTTTGTGGCTTTCTAGGCTTTTGATTTTTTTATATTATATAGACATGATCATTTATGTTTTTCAATTACATTGCTTATTAATGCTGCCTTGTTTGTTAGAGATTTTAATCTGGCGGGGATATCTTTATTTACAATGTCCCCTTTATTGGGGTCACAAAAGGGTACGAGTTTGGTGCACCCTAGAAACCTGGTTTAAATCCCCAGCGGCCTTTTTTTACCACTGACAGTTCCCAGGCGGTAGCCCTATTGTCAACCATTTTGTGTTTGTGATGTCTTATTTAGCCTTTTATTCATCTTTTAGGTTGTTCTTTGTTTCTGTGTGTATTTGTGGTTAACTGTCTTCCTTGAATGCTACTTTTCTGTTTGATTTTTATATCTAGGCTATTGCTTTTTTGTATTTATATATGTACACGATCATCTTTGTGTTTTACTTATATTGCCTATTAATGCTGCCTTGTTGGTTAGAAAATAGTTCATGGCAGGGATTTCTTTATTTACACTGTCCCGTTTAATTGGGATGAAGTAGGGTAAGTGTGAGTTTTGATGCACCCTAGAATCTGGTTTAAACCCCCAGCGGTCTTTTTTGCCACTGACCGTTCCAAGGCGGTAGTCCTATTGTCAAACCTTTTGTGTTTGTGATGTCTTTTTTTGACTTTTATTCATCTTTAAATTTGATCTTTTGTTTCTGTTTGCGTTTTTGGTTGACTGTCGTCCTTGAATGCTGCCTTTCCTGTTCGATTTTTATATTTATATTCTAATACCCCACATTAATGAAGATATTGTATATTCACTATGCAACATCAACCTCAGATTAATGGATAATGCATGTAACACGTAATCTACTGTTTGGGGCGCTTGTTTCAGCCAATGGTTTTTCTGCAGTAACTTGAGCAGTTTAAATAAAACGTACATCAATTGTATATCATTAGAACTGGCATTTTTATTGGTAAAAAAACTACTTTACTTTTGTAAATCGGTTGAGAAATAAATATTTTACAGCCCAAATGATTTTTTGATGAGGCTTTTCCTATGTAAATTCCTTGTTGGTTGGACAGCAGAAAATTAAGAAATTTCAAATAACTTCAGTATATTTTGCTATAAAACTTTCAGAATGTCTTAATTTACTAATATAACACAATTTAAAACCATTTTTGAATACAACTCTAAAAAAAAGAAATAAAAAAAATTCATGCACCAGAATTTTGCATTGAAAATTACCCATCAAAAACAGCTTTCGCAAATGACCGATTTTGAAAAGGTAAGGTATTTTTATTTACCGCTAAAAATGTCTGTTTCACTGATATCCAACTTATTTAGGTAGTAGATGATTGTTTTCTGAAAAGTCCAAAAACACTTTGGCTGAAACAAGCGCCCAGAACAATAATACTCCACATTAATAGATATATGGTGTATAAGCCATGCAACAATAACCCATGTTTATCAAACTGTATGTTTTATATGCTAGGCAATATAAAACTGTCATTATTAGGCAACTTGTTTATCAGCTAGGCATAAATAACACCTCTGTGATAAAGATGAGAAACAAAACATCATGTCTATGGATAGGAAATGTATTTATGCATATTAAATGTATAAACTCTGCAATGTCAACCTCGCCACTTTAATAGATAGATGAAGTATGTAACATCAACATCGCTTTGATTGAGATATGATGTGTAAACCCTAAAACATACTGACATACTATTCTGACCTCTTTACATAACTTTTGTTCCATTGAGATTTTCAGCATAATCTCTTTAAACTTTCGTACCGCACTATGATAGTCTAGACATATGTACAATTACCGCACTATGGTAGTCTAGACATATTTAAAGTTAATCTCTCCGCACTTTGGTATTCTAGACATATGTTCAGTCACCGCACTTTGGTATTCTAGACATATGCAAAGTAAATCTCTCCGCACTATGGTATTCTAGACATATGTACAGTTAATCTCCCCACACTATTGTAGTCTGGACATATTTACAGTTACCGCACTATGGTAGTCTAGACATATGTACAGTTAATCACAATGGTTAAACGGTATGATAACCCACTTCAATATAGGATATATGGAGAGTATCTGACACTGATACTAACACATGACGCCTGCAGGCCATCTTTAGTCCTAATTCCTCCTCCGTACTACTTGAAATCTTCAAATAGCATAAAGGCTATGATTCGAGACAGTTTATTGAGTTTAGTTCATTTCTCTCTTGACAATACTTTGCTTTCCTTCCTTATCGCGCTGTCCTCCTTTTTTTGTATGTCAAGTTCTCCCAGACGACCAAATTGTTTGAAATGAAAATGTTAAAAGCATAATTATACTCGTTTTAACATGCAATCCTAAAAGCTTCATCGGTCATTTATTGACGAATATATATGTATGTCACAAACTACGTCATATATGCACACTGGGTTACAATTTACAGACAGTTTATAGTCTGGAAGTTCGTGAAAATACATTTTTACTTAAATCATCGCATATTAAGCATTCTAAAAATCGATAAAGTAGCCTCTAGCGGCTTTTGTAGCGAGCGGCAATGGCGGAATGTAATCGCAGTATCAACTTACTCATCAAATGCATCTATATATATCAGAATATATTATGTGTTCTTACAAATATAAAAGCTGCATTTGTTTCAATTATTTAATCGATAGCCACGTACTACTAGAATGTTTTGTGAGTATGCTGTTTTCTCTCCAGTTGTACCGCTCTGGACGAGGTTAACTCAGTTTAGAACATTACCTTATTATTGTATTCTATTAAATTATCTTAAACGTGTGTTACCCGGATGACAACGGATAGTTTACAAACTTGTTAGATATACATTGTTACATTGTTACTTTTGACCGTTCGTTTGGCCATTAATGCTTTAGATGTCCCCTTGGAATACGTTTAAGAAAAACGTCGTCCTACAATAAATATACATTAAGCTTAATGCATTACCGTCTTAGATAATTATTAAAATGCAGACCCGTTCGGCAAAGCACTCGCAATTTGACTAATGCCGGTGCTAACGTAGAAAAAAAGTATGAGAAGCATGCGCACGTTTTGTATTTTAAACGTCTTCTTGCTTTAGATTATTCATAAATTTCAAATACAAATTTGTTTTAAAACCATTTAATAATTGAAGACTGGCAATAAAACAAATCAAATACATGTTAAGATCGACACACCACACATTCATCATAACGCCCACTCATATGCATATGGTATAAGTATATTTTATCTATCACACAGTCACTTCAATTTCCGACATATCACCATTATGCTAAAATAAATCACGAGGTGTCATGCGTTTTCGTCTACCTGTGTTTAAGCTTGATCTAATGCAGGGGCGTAGCTGGCATTTTTAAAGCTCCAGGCCCGCTTAATTTCTGAGCACTGTAGGGGGTCAGAAAACTTTTGATATATGAGAGTGTTTCTGGAGCATTCTGGTGCATTTTCGAGATTTCCCAGAATAATCTGCAGGCCGGGCCTGCAGTGCCTTAGTGCAATTACGCCACTGTAATGTGCTATAATAGTTCACGATTATTCGAATGAAGGTATATCTAACATAGTTATCACTAGAGTAAGTGCTATGGTAGGCTGTATCGCGTCTTGGGGATATGCCGTATCTCCATAATCATACACAGGTATAAAAGTAGATATAAAAGTCGAACAGGAAATGTAGCATTCAAGGACCACAGTGAACCAAAACAACGCATTGAAACAAAGAATAATTACAAGGATGAGTAAAAGCCAAGATATAAAAACACAAACATAAAAGTGTTGAAAATAGGGATACTGCCTAGGAACGGACAGTGAGATCCAGAGCACTCTAGTAACGTTCCATTCCAGACATGATCCACTCTAGTAATAATCCTTTTAACTGTACAATCCTACGTAGCAACGCGCTTTTATATTGAATATTTGCTTTTAACAATCACAACATATACATAAGACAACAAATTAAAATGCATAGATATTACTGCATTTGAACTATTGTGACACTATATATTAGACCTTTCTAACTGAAACCTTAAACGTAAACGGAAAGCTTACTTCGGAATTAAATGAGGGGTTTTCTCAATATATACAAAGGTTAGTTCTACTGACAACAGGATTATCTGTCTTATTGAAGCAGCTAAATACAATAAAATGTAGTTGACACTAAGACGATCGAACTGAAGAAGCGTTTACGAAGAAAAATCCAGCAATAAAATACATTTTCTCGGCGGTGATGACGACGAAGGCGCTCACAACATCTGGTTAAAATGTTTGGTTAAAGTTCTTTGCGTCTCACACCACAATTAATTTTCCATAGGGTCCAATTGTAATGTTTTTGTTCGTGGTATAGAGATAAACAAAATTTACAACATGTATTTATGCTTAAATTCTTCATTGATCCAATATTTGCAATTTAAAACATAATTAACAGATATTTACCAGATTGAACTTTTTTCAATGTCATGTGTCACACCTATCAAAATTTAGAAAAAATACAACCCCGTAGTGATTAGACCCATGATGTGTAAAATGAGGCAGAATTAGCTACAAATCTTATATCAACATGCATTTTTCTGTGATCTCGTCCTAAAATGCTGTAGATTTTGAACCTGGTAATTTAAAAGATAAATCAAGTATCCTGTAAAATGTAGAAAAGCGGACTTGTTTTATTTTTAATCTACCTCCTTCATCTGTAGGACATGAGTATTCAAGGGAGATAATAGTGGTGTGAGTCCTTTGGAATGTATTTATCATCGTCGAAGGTATTGCTCTGAATATTGGTATATGCGTTGAATGGGATAGTAAATGACCCGCTGACCAAACCCCATCCCACATGTGACCTTGATCTCAACTTTAAAGACAAAATGATTTTTTACAACAGAGTTAAAGTGTTCGGCTATTTTTATTTTTTCAATGCATATATCACCAATATCATTCAATATATTGCTATGAAACTGATATGTACATTGAATGGGGTGAGACATAACACTCTAACTAAGCTCCAACCTACCATTGACCTTGACCATGACTTTAAAGGCAAAATAACTAATGCAATTTTACAGAGTTTTTGGTTATATTTATGAGATATATCGCCACTGCCGTAAAGTGTATCGCAATGAAACTGTGCAAGTTAATCATAACCCTCTGACTCAATCCCTTCGCCACCAGTGACATTGACTGACGTTATAGACACAAACGATGTGGGCAGTTTTCTAGATCTTTTTAAAAAGTGACCTTTACCTTGATTTGAAAGACATAAGGACATAAGGCAATCTTACATTTTTGGTTAGTTGTATGTAATGGTACTTACCAAAGGTAGTTGAGTAAGTACATTCACTGGGTGTAAGACAAAACTCTTATTAAACTCCACACCACCAATGACACTTGCCAACTTAGACATATATATGTAAATTGGGTGTCCCGGCTCAGAGATCTCGCTTCGCTCGATCCTGATCCGGTAACACCCAATTTACATATATATGTATATTCACAATCACCATGAAATGGTGATTTACTTGATTTATTAAAACTTTTTTAAAATAGGGGTAGTGAAGATTGCAAGTTTATTTTTTTTTATAAGTTATCAAAATTATAAAATGTTTATTTAATACAAAACAAATTTGTTGATTTGTTATTAAAATTTTACTCAAATCAACAATTTTCCGACCTTGAATACAAAGGTGGTGGATCGTACTCATACACATAACTAAAACAATTTATTACACACTTTTTAGACTTTTTTGTAAGGTTACCATTGCTTCTTTTCTTCCCTGCTCCACTGGTTCTTTTTTTTTAGCTTCACTTATTTTAGCCTTTTTTTGTTTGGTGTCTTCTTTTAAACTATAATATTTATCTAACTCATCTAAAATCATCTTAAACTCTTGATCAGATATTTGTGCATCACTCAACGCTTTTGATATTAACTGCTTTATACTATTTAACTTAGCCTCTGCCAAAGTTTTTATTTCATGATGTTTTTGAGCTTTTGCATTAAGCTTGCGTCTGATTAAATTAACACAAACACCTGTAGCTCCACATACTATTGCTGCTATTTCTAAAGGTAGCAAAACTGGAATAACAAATCCAATCCCAGCCATAATAACACCTGCAGATATCAAGGTAGTGTCAATTCCATCTGTAATATTAATACCACGTTTATATTTTTTATAAAGTGACTGACGTATATCTCGTTCTGTAATTAACTTTTTTTCAATTTCTGAAATCTTTTGTTATCTATAATTTTGTCCGTCTTCCACTGGCAACTCAGGATATATACTTGGTGCTGTCGGTTGCTTCATTTTTTATTAATAAATAAAAAATTAAATTAATTCAATTAATAATGATGCCACCGTATTTACAGCTGTAGCGTTGGCAACCTTGCATACAAAGTTAACAACAGAACCAGCACCAATTTCTAAAGGTTAATCAAAGTTATCATGATTGCGTGGAATGATGTGAAGCGTTATACCATAATTTGGTTGTTCAACACCATTGACAGAATCTATTACAGTTACGTCACCAACTAATCGTTCACATGCTAAACCTATTCCCATAATCCGTCCACGGCGTGTCATTACATGCCCCACATTTGATTCTGCCCCACCATTACCAAATGAGAGTATTCTGTTTGACACAAGTGGGCCCTTAGCCTCTGCAAATATTGTTATAATCCCATATTTAAGATTATCAACTCTATTTTTTAAATGATTAAACTGGTTAACAAAAGGCACATTTCGCCTATATAAATTGTGAACATCATTTATCAAAGCCTCTAAGTCTTCTGTTTTTTTAGGTCGTGTTGGTCCATATATACTCATTGTTTTTTTTTTATAAAAATATATTTTTTAAATAATTTCTAAAACACAACTCATACACAAACCGCGATTATCTATCTTGTTGCCATACTCATCTCTGACTTCTATTTTTAATTCAGAAATTGCACCATTCATAAGACAGTGATATTCAGGATAAAAACTTGTATATTCAATATCTCCATACTGCTTATTTACTACAGGCACAACCCCTATAATAGTGCTTGGTGCGCCATTGAAATAATTACTACTCGTATTAACTTGTTCCAGATGAACATATAGCTGTTTATAAGGAGCTAAATTAATTGGGTAATCCGCCATATTAGTACCTGTCAACCATTTTCTGTCCTTGAATCCCAGCATATGTGAAAGACCGCTTGCCATTCGTGCCTCTATTGGCGGATGTACATGTACAATGGCTACACCAATTTGCTTAATACTGTCCAGGATAATATTTTCATTTAGCGCTTTAAAACTTTCTACCAAGTCTTGAAAGTTATAAAGTCCACCTACTACATGTTCTATTTTATCTGGGTTTCGTGTCTTTATGGTTTCATGAATAATATTATACCAACCGATAGTGTATGTAAAACTTTTTAATCCAACGCGCTTAGTTCCATCTCTATTATCGATATACTGTTGTAAGTTAATAGAGTTGTCTATGTTTGAAATTGTATGAAACATTTTTTTTTAATATATATATATAAAAATACAAAATAAAAAATGATTTCTAAAGAATTCAAATATAACCCGGATGCTCAATATTCAAATACTTTCAGCAAGAAAGTGATAGATATAATAAATCAAAACATAGTCATTACATCAGACGGTAAAGACTTTAAAGCATCATTTCCCAATATCTTTGAAAAATACAAACTCCCATACGTCAAATCAGATGCTATAGTTCAAAGCTGGGGAACAGATTGGATGTTATTTTGGCAGAATCAGTTAAACTTTGCTATTTGGTGTGCGACAACTGGATGTGGTATTGATTTCAACAACCATCTAAAAGCTGATGCCCTGGTTGGTTCGTTATTTCGATTTCATGTCTACTACCAAGTCAGAAGAATATTATTTGAGATAAGTGTAGCAATGCCGCAAGACTCAAATTGGAATGCATTTAATAACACATATAACCGAAACGCATACGAGAGAATATGCAAGGAGTTTAACGTTGACTTATATTCAGACTGGCGACAGAAACAAAGCTATAATAATGGTCTAGGAACAATTTATAATTACTGGACAAATATTGGTTATCATCCTTTGGTAAATACTGTATACGACAACAAAACGATGAGTTTTACAGTCTATGAGAGTGATAAAACATATCACATTGATTACATTGCACAAGGATCTGAAGCAGACAACAGCTGGTCTACTTTTATACTAGATTGTTCGTCTGGATTTACAAGAGCAGGAGTAGAAAGAATCAATGACAGCATAAGAACATACTGCTGGGCAATTCTTGGTTCACAATCACAAACAAGAACAGATATACTTGGAACTGGAACGGCATTTGATGCACAGAAACAATTTTTAGCAAATGTAGAGGACGCAATAAATAGCCCCATCGACTTGCCCAGTCAAATTTCAAGATATGAAAACACCTTAAAATATGCAAGAAGTAAAGTAAATTTTGTCTATGGAAGTGGATTGTATATGTCTCCGAGCGACATGGAGTTAAGAATTGGAACAATACAAGACTACAATAATGAAATTGTAATAGCAAACGATGCACAAGCATTAGGATTGAATAATGATGTAAATGTAAAACCAGTGCCACCAAAAATTATTCAACCTGTTCAAGGCACCACAACAAAGAAATTTTTACCGGAACATTTTGACTTTGATAAATCATCAATACATAAAACTGTGGAACATAACCCACCAGAAATGCAAAAAATAGCGATTGAACACGAAGATAACAAAACAATCATAATTGTTGGTACTATAGTAATAGGTCTTGCTGCATTACTTATCTACGAGATTTACTAAACCACTCTTTGGCTGCCACATACAACAACCCGGAAACAAACACAAGCAAAGCCCATAGATTGTTACCAAGCCAATTAATAACATTACCTGTTGCAGATAAAAGCCATGATACTATTGCACCAATAACTCCTGGAAGTGCTGCAGCAGCTTTACCAGCTAGGTTGACAAGAAGTTTACCAAGATTAAGTAGTTGTTTTTTTATCCAGTCTTTTACACTTGATGGATCAGGTTTTGGAGTTGGAGTTGGAGCAGCACTTGATGTGGGAATAATAGAATTAATTATCAACCCAAGAATCATACCAAACGTAGTCAAAATACTAACAATAGTAATACCTTGCTCCCTAAACAAGGTTTTGATCCTCTCACCAAGAGTTGCATCCTCATTTAACATTTTGTTTATTGTCTCTTTTATCCTGCTTACTTGGTTACGAAAAGCTTCTCTGTTTTCATTAATGACATCCATTCTTGCACCTCTCTCATCTTCAAGGTCTTTGATGCGGTCGCTGATTCTTTTTATCTGGAATTCATCATTAACAGTCTTAGCTTGTTCTAACTTTTGTTTTTCTCTTGTTATGTCTTTATCAAGTTGTGTGAGTTTTGCCACGTTATTGGTGAGTTCTTCCTTGACAGTTGTCATCGCTTTTACTATTCCATCCATTTCACGCCTGTCTATATTTGTTTGTATTGAAACATCAGGACGCTGGAGAGCACTTTCTATTGACTGTGCTGTGTCATCCACAACACTTGATAAATCTTGTAATGGAATAGCATCCACGTCTGGTAAATCGTTTCTTGTGCTCTCCAAATCTTGCAACGCTTGCCGAGATTTTTGTGATACTTTTGTTTTACTGTCATACTCCGGCAAATTTAAAAATTGTCTTACCGCCATTGTTCCCCCAGAGCCAACAACCCTGTTATATTCAATTACCAAAGAACCAAGAGCAAGAAATGTAAAAGAACCTTGCTTGGCAGTTATTCTTATTTCTTTATCACCAAAACAACTGCCAGTATAATGTTTTACCATCAGATGATACTTTAAACTGGTCATAATCTATTTTGTCCGGTGTCATTTTATATCGTTTTTTTATTTCATCATAAAAAGATTTTACAAGATTTTCTTTGTGTGCTTCAAGTTGGGATTCTTTCAGCCTTCCTCCAAGGTCAGCAAGATGATCGCTTTCATTAAAAAAACTTCTTCGAATCGGCTCATCAGGCACCATTGGTAAATCATCATCATAATATTCATCATAATCATCTGGATCGTACACAGGATTGTCAAATCCTCCTTCAGCCATTGTTTATTTTATTTAATTTTAAAAAATATATTTAAAAAATAAAAACAATGTCGGCTTACGGAAACAAACTCAACCCTCATAGAAAACTAAGAGAACCTCATGGTGCCAAAGGCATCCGCACAAGTGTAGTAATAACTAATAATCCCTCAACAATAGACCATAAGCAGCAACTGCTTGTGAGATTTCCAAATCTAAGTACTAATGATGTGATAGTTCCAAGTACTGCTCGTCTTGCCTTTGAAATAGAACTTAAAAGCAGAACAGACGCCAATCGTACTTTATATCAGAATCTGGGCAGAACAATTGTGAAAAAAATGACAATAAGAATAAGTGGCAACGAAGTCATGTCAATAGATGACAGTGATATATATCATTGTTATGTAGATTTATGGAAAAGCCCTACCGAACGATTAAACACAGCTTACCAAGGTATTGGTAAATCAAACATGTTAAAACATAGAGTTGGTGCGGGAGATGCTTCCTCAGACACCGGAGATGAAGCCATAGCAGCAGCTTATGGAAAAAGATTTTGTATTCCACTGGACTTTGAAATGTTGGAAAGTCATATGCCATTTTATCAAGCGGGGCTTGGTGATAGGTTAGAATATGAATTAACGTTTAACGATTATAACAAAGTTATCAAAAGCACTGATGCTGATTCATCTTATGTAATAAAAAATATTTGCTTGGAATTTGATACAGTTAGTGATGTTGAATTAGCCAGACAAATAAGACAGCAAATCAATGGTAAGATGTCATTTATGTATGATCGTATCTTGCGACATAGAAAAATAATAGCAAACAAATCTGAAACCCTTTGGAACATCAACATTAATGTACCAGCACGGAGCATGAAAGGTATTTTAATGCTGTTTGAAGACCCAGAAAGAACAAGCGCAGAAACCTATTACAACCCAAAGATTGAAAAGGTTGAAATGACAATAGAGGGAGTACCAAATCAGTTGTATAGTCAGGGCATGAAGGCATATCAACATTGGGATGAAATCAACAAATATTTTGCCTTGACATCAAAAAGAAACAAAGAGACAGAAATAGCAGCGAGGGACTTAAACTTTACCAGTGTTTCTCTTGAGACCTTTCTGACAAAATCATATGCTTTGTGGCTTGACCTTAGAACATGTAATGACAATTTATTACACGGCAGTTGAAGAAGAATAGAAAACGGCAGTGAAAGCATAACGATATTAATAAATAAAAAAGCAGATGCAGATCAAACTTTAAATATTTATGTATATATAATACAAGATGCGCAAATCAATTTCGAAGATGGAAGATTCAAAGAAGCAGGATACTAGTTTGCAACAAAAATATCCTAAATCTTCACACAGTGCCATTATTTGTGGGCAGACAGGCTGTGGTAAAACAGAGTTTGTTCTTGAAATACTTGAACAAGAGTATGTTGGAGTTTTTAAACATATAATTATATTGTGTCCAACCATAGAGTGGAACGAGGCTTATAACAATAGATCCTGGATAGGAGATGTGAAAAACCCCAAAGATAAAAAAATAATAATTGTCAATCCCGTGAGCAACGGTAAAGAAATGTTACAAGAACTGTTGCGTTTCTTTTTCAAACAATATGCTGGCCAGCCCACATTATACATTATTGATGATTGCTCCGCCACAAAAGAATTAACAAAGAAAAAAGATATGTTATCAGAGTTGGCATTTTCTGGTCGTCACGCCAAACAATCAGTGTGGGTTATTTCACAGAGATATAATTCTGTATTAAAAGATTTAAGAGAGCAAGCAAAATGGTTGTGTATGTTTTACACCAAAGACAGAGATAGTTTTGAAAATTGTTTGAGAGAAAATGATGTTATTCCAACGCTGGAAGAGAGAACCAGAATAAGAAAAGCTTTAGCAAAGACTAAATATTCCAAGTTAATTTTGAGGACTGACCAACCAACTGGTTATTGGGTTGAATAAACAAAAAAAAAAATACAAACTAGAGTTTCCCATACAAACCATAAATTCAATGCATTAACCAATATCGGTACAACAGCACTACTAATGTTTGCCGGGGCTTGTAAAACATACCCTCTTGGCTCACATATAAAATATTCTACGCCATCCTTTGTCACAGAAATTACAGGCGTTTCCTGTGCACCTTTTTCGTACGTTTGTAAAAAATCACTTTCTGAAACACATATACAACATTTTACGTCATCTCTTGTCATAACATCCAGTGCTATTTTATTTTTGTTATAATCACTAATCTCACCGTCTGTTATTTTCAAATCCATTTTTTTCTTATAATTTTTTTTTTTTTATTATTACAAAATATATTTATTTCATAATATCCGCAGGTTGCTAATAGTAATACTAACAGCAAAGTAGCAATGTTAATAGCAATACTGACCATAAATATAGTATTGCTAATAGCATTGCTCATAGCAAAGTAGCAATGTTAATAGCAATGCTTGCAGCAAATTAATAATGTTAATAGAAAAATTAGCAATGTTAATAACAATGCTATTAACAATACTAAGAATTACTAGTTGCATGAATATCGCAGTTAGTTGTTTTGTATTTTATATTTATTTCAAGATAAAAAATAAGATTAATAATATAAAAATGAATGCGGAAGAACTATTACAAAATATATCAGAACAGACGGAACCAGATGAATCAAAGCAACAAGAAACAAAAAAAGAAAGATTATCAGCCATAGTGGCTGGCGGCGGTAGTCGTCAATATTTGGGTAAGGACATACAACTCACAAACATAGATGGCATGTCACCAGATGAAATTAACAAACTTTACTGCAGATATGCAGGAAAGCCTTGGAGCAAGCATAACTAAAACTTTAGGCAATTCTTTTATTAACTTGTATGTGATGGGAGTATCAAAATATTTTAATGTAACCAATCCACCAAAGCTGATAGAAGATTTGGAGGAAGACCCATTTATTAATCATGCTTTGACAAGTGCTTGTTGTGAGTTGTATTACAGGTATGGAATGTGCTTAGCACCATTTACAGCAATACTGACAACTGTTAGACATATTGATTTTAATAAAAATAAAAATACAGATAATATAAATGGAGAACCAAGAGAGTGAAGTTATACCTAAAAAATCCAAAACGAATAGAAGCTGGAAAAAAAGGAGCAGCGGCAAGAAAGGCAAAGCGTTTGCTTCAAGATGTTACAAATCAAAATGCTGCAAAGCAAGATGCTGCAAATCAAATAACAAAAATAACAATAGGTGAAGAAGAACCAGAAAAAATCAAAATAAACGTATACAAAAATTATATTCCACCGTGTCTGGTTTTATTAGGCATTGCTGGGTTGGGTTTGTATATTTATAACAAAAAATCTGCTACGCAACCTGTAGCTGTGCAACCTGTTCATGTTGCATTAAAAGACCCGTTTGATTTTTAATAATTTATTTTAAAAAAATAATCATATAGAAAAAATGGCAGCAAGTATTGACGGAAAACAAATTGTAAATATGATGTATCACGCAGGAGTGGAAACACTTCTAACTGTTGGATATTCTGAGATTGGCAGAAAAATACTAAAAAGACCAGCCCCTAAAGTGGATTTTAATATGGTAATTGTTGGGATGCTGTCTGTGGATATAATGTTAGCAATGGCTACAAAGGATATGCTGATTAAGCAAGGTATTATTCCTGCGGATATTCATTCAGATGAGGAAAGACAAAGGCATGACAAAGCAGTGGAACAATTAAACGCAGCACAAGCGGAGTGGAATAAAAAAAGAACAGAGAGATTAGAATTTATTAACAAGCAACTGCAAAAAGAGCATCATGCAGAGCAGACTTTTGATGATGTAGACCAAGCTATGAAGCAGTATTATTACATAACTGGTAAACATTTGCTTTTGGAACCGGAGCCCAAGTTGAGTGATTTTTGTACACCATCTCCGGATCAACAGAATAGAGAAATTACGTTTATTGTGGTGGGCATGGCTGCAACTGGATTTGTGGCGTATAAATTGATTTCATAAAAAAAAAAATAGTTTAAAACTATAATTACTTCAAATTTAGAATAACTAAATATGTTTACTTTGAAAAGACTAAGTCATATGCTTGATACCTATTTTTTTTGTTGTTTTTACATGGTTTCAATCCAAGTGGTCGCATATAATATGGTGGTTTAGCACTCTTCTCTAATTTATCTTTGAGATGACCAGGCGCCCATACTTCACCGTTGTCTAATAATGTTAATACCATGGATGGACCATATACAGTTTCTACTATTTTCGTATCTGTAATAGTATATATTTGATTTATTTCCAAGTCTGTCCATTTCTTTGTGCTATTTTGATTTTGCTCTTCAAGCAGTTCATCAAATTGTGCAGTTGTGATATCCATTTTTTCTTTATAGTTATATAAAGTTTAATCTTTAGTAGAAAAAAATGGAAAAGATTTATTACAGCCCAAAAGGATTTTGGAGAGGTTACACAGCAGTTAAAAAATTAGCAAAAGAGGCTGGTGTCAGTGAAAAAAAGGCCTTAGAATTTTTAAAGAAACAAGCTGTGTGGCAGATTTATTTACCCGCACCAAAGAAAATAGTTAGACCCAGGTTTGATGTTTCTACTAAGAATGGAGTGCATCAAGCTGATTTTTTATTTCTGCCGCATGATACTTTTAGACGCAAAACATATAAATATGCATTGACTGTGGTTGATATTGCAAGTAGATACAAAGAAGCGGAGCCACTGACTTCCAAGGATAGCAAAGAAGTTGCTAAAGCATTTGAGAAAATATACAGTCGGCATTTGAAATATCCAAAGTTATTACAAGTAGATCCAGGCAGAGAATTTATGGGTGCAGTATCGCAGTTGATGTCAAAACACAAAGTAAATATCAGACGAGGCAGAACAGAAATACACAGAGACCAAGCTTTAGTGGAAAGATTTAACAGAACATTAGCTGAAAGATTGTTTGGTTATCAGTATGCTAAGGAAATAGATTCGCAAAAACGTAATAGAGAATGGGTAAAGAGATTACCAGAAGTTGTTAAAGCCATAAATGCGGAGACAAAAAAGCCTCCTCCTGTTGTAACAAAAATATTAAAAGATGATCCTATCTGTATGAATGCAAGTGTAAGATATTTATATCAACCCGGGGAACAAGAAGGTGGAAGACGCAGAGCAACTGATCCAATGTGGAGTGTAGATATTCACAAGATTAAAAGTTATATGGTGACGCAAGGTATAAGAGTTTATTATTTGAAAGCACCAGCGCCACAAAGAGGATTTGTCAAAGAAGAATTACTTATTGTTCCTGCTGATACCCAAATTCATAAGTTTTTATAGAAATCGTGTGCATCAGTTGTAATTCCATCTTCTCGGATGTATCTTTTTGAGTAAAATGGTGATAGTGTTACTTTGTTTACTGTTATGCCGTATATTTGATGTTTTATTGATCGCATCATATTCATTTTATGGGTGTATTTTTTCTTGTTAAATAGTGAATCCTTGTAGTTTTCAAAGTTTGTTTGTTTTTTGGTTACATATTCTTTTACACCCTTTGCTTTTTTAATAATCTGCTCATTCACTTTCAAAATAGAATCTTGTTTAGATTTTAATCCAATATTTTCATCTTTCTTAACATTTTGCACATCCGCTCTAAACTTCGAATATAGTTTAGGTCTTAATCCAATATTCCTAGATATATACTCAGCTATAGACTCACCGTCATCTTTTGTTTTATTTGTTATTGTATCTACTACTTTTTCAATCGTCTGCTCATCCCCTCCCAAAATAGAACATAGTTTGGATTCAACTGTAGGAACACATTCATCTTTTATTTTGTTTGTTACTTTCTCAATCATCTGCACATCCCCTCCCAAAATAGAATATAGTTTGGGTCTTGATTCAGTATACTCAACTATCGAAACATCAGGAAATTCATCTTTCATTTTATCTATTACTTTTTCAATCATCTGCTCATCCGCTCTCAAAACAGAATATAGTTTAGGTATTAATCCAACATACTCAGCTATAGCAACACCATTACATTCGTCTTTCATTTTACCTAATACTTTTTTGTTTGTATCATCATACATTGGATGGTATTTCGGATAATCACTTAAGTCATATTCATCTTTCATTTCAACCATATCTTTGTATGCATCATCTGTTCTGATGTCTACAAGCAAGCTGTCAGTATCTGTGTATAATAAAGTACAGTTATCTCCGTACCTTTTTTTCAAAGTATTATAATACCAATCATACATCATGTACTTTGATAAATATAATACTGCCATCCCAACATAGATTGGTTTGTTTAATGTTAATTTTGTTTTGTTTACATGTATTGCTGACAATTCATCTGAAAACTTTATACACCTGTTAAAGTTGGGTTTGGCTATTATTTTTCTTATCTTTTCATTTTCAGAGCCGTCAGTTCTGACTAGTTTTATATCAGTCCGCTTGCGTAGATTTTCCATTGTTTTACCAAACACAGAGTTGTTCATAAGCTTGTAAAAATCTTTTTCAAATTGTGATTTAGCTTTTTTCCTAAGTTCTGTGTTTAAATTTATGTATGATGCCATCCATGGTTTTTCATTAAATTCTAATACTATGTGTATATTCTTTAGTTTCATGCCTAAAGATTAATACAGTTGCAGGTTTTTGTAATGTATCACATATTTTTCTTTGTCCATAAGATTGGGAACTAGTTGTTCTGTATTTATCATGCCATTCTTTTCTAACAGATCTGTTTGGTATTCAGACAACCATTCTTTTTTCACTGCTAATCTTTCCGGTGCAAGCGGATAGTCATTATGAGATTCATGGAGTTCTTTAGGATATTCCAAATCAACTTAAAGTATTTGTCCTTTGCCAGGTTTTCCAGGTTTGCCAGGTTTTGGTTTAGAATATGTTCCTTTCTTGTTTTTGGCTTTCCAAACAAAGCCAGAACATGGAAGTGGCTGACTCATTGCCCACCCATAAAGATTATTTGCATCCAAATACATTAAGAAGTTGTTTTCCTCGTTAGGGTTATAATCAACTACATGTGGATTGTTTGCTTTGATACCATACTTATGCCACCTCGCATTCCTTTTTCTAGAAACAAGTGCTTGTCAATGTCTGTCAAAAGTTCTAATTCTATTTTTGAATGTTTAAGTAAAGCATCCCAAGATAATCCAGGTGCTGTATAGTAATGTAAAGCATCAAGTTTGTATGCACTCATACATGTTTTTCTAAAAGTTTGAAATACATCTGCTAACTGAGTTACATCAGTTTTTAGATATAAATCATGATAGTCTCCAAGAGTTTTACAGTTAAACTCTTTCCATATTTTTTGAGCGTATTCGTAATCTTCGGGACTTATACTTTCATCTTTGAGACTACTGTAAAACTTTTCTATAGGTGGTAATTGCGTTTCCTTAAATCTTTCCACACTGTCCGTATAATCATATGGGTAAACACCTTTTCGCAGAAGTAAATTTGTTTGTTCCCCAAACTGATTTTTAGTAATTTTGAAATCAGATTTGTCTGTTGCTTTAACCAATTTTTCCAGAGACGAAGCCATAAACTGAAAGCTATCTAAAAATCTAAGTTGTCCGACACTAAATGAAATATACTTTTCAGCGTTGTTTGGAATGCATGTAATATTACCTGTCATTTTATGTATTTTTTGCATTATAAGATGACTATCATATCCTTTGAGGTTGTGAAATACAACAGGAATGATTGTTTTATTTGGTTTTATTTTTAGTTTTAGGTTGCAGTTTTTATGTGCTGCACCTCTGTATTCTCCTGTAAAATGACAGTGGTCTCTTACTTTACCGTTTTTATCATTTTTTTTTTCATCCTCACATATCAAGCAATGTGTTGCTTTTTCATAATCTTCCTCATTTTGCTGCGTCATGATTAATGGTTTTGGGTTAGCAAATATTTTATTAATGTTGCTCTTCTCACATTCTAAGTGATTTAAAAACTTTTCAACAGCATCTTCACCTCTGTAAATAACAGGTTCTTCAGCTTTGCCATCATATCTGACAACCTGGTATCCAAAACCACAAGCTTCGTGCACACTTGTTATTTCTGATTTCTTCCCAAATTTGCAAGATTGGGGTTTGATTATACTTTCAAAGTCAGCATATATCACATAAGGTACAGGCATCTGATTTTGATAATTTTTGAATTGGGTGATTGCATCTTTTTTTGGCATTTCAATTCGGCAAGAGTTTTTATTAATACCGTCGCAGTCTTCTTTGTGCTTGGTGAGTAGATTTGCTCCAGAGTAACCATGAAGACAACGATCACAGAAATAAGTTTTACCATGATGTTTGTTTTGGCTGTAAAGTAGCTTGTTTAAATTTTTAATGATGCAGTAATGATATTTTGTTTCTTTTGGTTTTTGTTGAGTAATATTAACAAAATCATCAGGGTTGTAATTATCATCTATAATTCCTTCTTCGTTGTTGGGATCATCTTCGTTCTCTTCTTCAACTTCAACATCTTCAGATACTAACAGCAAATTAATTCTTTCTATGTGCTTCGGCTGCTCTGATATTCTGTATGGAAAAATAGATACATTATTATGTTTTTCTGATGCAGTAAATCCATAAACATTGATAGCAAGATTGTTTTGATTTTCTACTTTGGTTATCTGCGGGACTGGAGTTGGAAAATTAACCCCCTCCGTTTTCAAAAAGTCTATGCTAGGATAACTTGATACTCTGTCAGAATTCTTTGCGGCTGGATGCAGAGCTGCATTTATAGCATGAAGTAAACATTTATCATCATAGTTTTTCACATTTATGACTGCTTTCTTGTTTGATATTACTTTGGGCAAAATAATATATGATGAGCCTTTTAGTGGCTCATACTTTGCAAAATTCAAATAAAGTGTAACACAGTAATCAACTTCTAAACCTGATGCTGTGTTTGTTTCCAAACTTTCTTGTATGTCAGAAGATGATTTTTCATACAACTCGTCTAATCGCTCAGAAGATAAAAGTGTATTCTGTTCACTATGCAGAACTGCAGTGGTATATTTTTTTATCTCACCATCATCTTTGAATAATTCTACGGTAAGACCTAACTGGAATTTTATTCCTTTCATATTTTTCAGCTCCTTGATTATTTGTTCCCTGATAATAGATTTTTTACCACGGAGTAGTTTTAAAGAATCTTTATATTTGCGAGCGGATATTTCATATGTTTTGAAATAACCACATATTGGTTTGTCAACTAGTTTTAATTCGGTTGTATCTTCGGTTATGATTTGTGATAAAGCCTTCTTCTCATCCAGAACCTTCTTCTCAGCTTGTTGCACAGCTTTCTTCTCAGCTTGTTGCAACTTATGTTTTTTTCGTGCGCGTTCTTTCTTGGCATGACGCCTCTTGCGCCAATTTTCAAATGATGTAGACTTATCTTCCAATTTCGGAGCTTCTGATTTAGCTTCCGATTTAGTTTTTAATTTCAAAGCTTCCGACCTTGAAATTTCCACTGCTTTTATACCGTGGGATAATGTTTCCTTATCTATCACACCCTCTCTGAACAGATGATATTAAATATTTTAAAGTCTCTTCGTTGCTCATACTTCTTTTGTTATTACATATTAAAACTTTTTTATTAAGTAGAAAAAATAAGTATGTAAAATTAATGGATATCAACATTTGCAAGTTTCTTAAAGTTGGGTCGCATAATCCATGCACACTCAAATCAACTCAAGATTCAGATTATTGCAGTTTCCATAAGTATAGATTAAAAACAAGTCGTGTAGTTCCTTGTCTAATTTGTAAAAAAGGTACATTTGCAAAGTATCATGTTTGTGTTGATTGTGGTGCAAGGGCGGTTAGAAAATACTATAGTGTTTGGGGTGAAAAGATGTATAATTTGGAGTGTTTAAAATTAAGATGTATTGAGGTTTGAGGTAGATTTTGAAAATAAAAAAATATAAAAATAAAAAACAAGGAGTTGGGGTTATATAGTTCTAACTAGAATATGTGGACAAAGAAAATCAATAAAATTGTTTTGTATTAAATAATTTTTTAAATGATATTTATAAATTATATAAAATAAAGTATGGGTTGTTCAACCCATACTTTCTCATCAGTTTCACAAATACATATATATTAGACAGTTGTTCACCATATGTAATTGACCTTGTGAATGAAATGCCGAAGGTATTACTTTGACATTTAATGTAAACATTCATTTGGATTACCTTCATACACCATATATGACCTTGACCTTGACTTTCAACACTCAAAATGACGTACGCATTATTGTTGTATTGTATTTTAAATGAATACTCTCTGGTGATATTCAGGTATTCATATTCTTTAGAACGTACAGCCTACATCGCTACCCCTACCCACCATAACACTCCTTGAGAATGAACAAGAAACCGGTAGACAAAAATCACCCGTGGCGGTGGACTTGTGAATGTTTTTTGCTTGGGGACATTGTTTTCTTGGGGACAATATTTATCCCAGCAGGCATCCTCTTATGACCCCTTATTCCATACAACAAATAAATGCGTGAAAACAGACAGGAACAAAAGTGTCGGAAGTTTGTGTCGAACATGCTATAGCGGAGATTAAATAAAATGCATTATTAGTCCTATTTAGCGCCATTCATGGCATTTGTTACCAAATGTTGTTAACATTTTTGTTTCTTCGATGAAAAGAAGAAAACAATGGCAATTAAAATGATAATAAGTTCACGAACCCTTGTGGTTAGTGTCGTATTCATAATTTTGAAAATCGTCTTTGAGAAAGTCCCTCAGATTTCATTGAATTACGGATTACGTTTATGTTTACGTTTACATTTCAGTTTAAGTTAGAAAGGTCTAATACTAGGACTAAATCGCAACGATATCATACATTGTGTAAACCTCTCACTATAATGGCCGATATAAAATACCTGTATATCTGTATATATATATCCGTCTAAATATTGAAAACGGTATCGCTTTGAAGCAGCAAACAAAAGAGAAAAGTAGCATACTAGATCATGATATGCAGTATATGGTTCATAATCTCCCACGCCCCACAGCATAGGCTGTTTCGTGAACATAAATATAATACAGGTAATCCTAAAAAGTTAAAAATTACTTTTACCAACACTTTCGTCAGTCAGGTCATACTTTTAGTAACGTTAATGTTCAACCAGTTGAATATATAATTTATGATAATGATGCTTCTAAAAGCTTTAAAATGAAAGCTAGACATATTACAGAACTTAAGTGGATAAAACACTTACAGACGCCATATCCACTCGGTCTTAATGGCAATATTTATCAACAAGGAAATATTTCAAAAGATCCTAATATTGACATTTTTTCTATATTTGCTATTCGAAAGCGTAACTCTAGGTCTCATGGTTGTAGGCGTAATGGTAACATCGAACGTAAATCGCGTGTAATTAGTTCAGTCGTTGATTTACATACTATTTTTAAAAAGCCTGGAAAGCACTCTATACTTTCACGGATTACCTCTTTGTCCATTTCTTCACTTAAGTTGATGAGGAGGAAGCAGACACAAATTTCATTCGTACAGATCCCTTGCATAACACTGCTTCCATAATTCAAAGCTGCACACAACATCTTCTCCGACCCCATATTGACAAGGAGTCTGGTCACGTCAGGTATTTTCTAAAAATACTATATGTTAATAAAGGTATTGATTTCATTGACATGCATAGTATTTTTCGAGATAATCATGTAGTTGATTCTATTCCTAAATATTTAAAAAATTCCGAAAGTTCTGTAATTTGTTATAAGTATAAAACAATCTATTAGAAATATTAATTTCAACTACAACAAAATAGTGTCTGACCTTGATATAGTAAATAACACTCCTAAGGAATGTGACTGTAACACATCAACATTTTGCTATGCTCCAGTAGGTCATGACATCACTGGTAATTTTGATAGTGTTAATAAACAAATTCGGAATCTGTTTTCGAAAGGTCCTAAGTATAGATAACCTTCAGCTATCGATTTTAATACCAGCCGTGCTCAGATCGCCCAATCCATTGAGGATTTTAGTATAAAACGGTGTCGTAGAGAACATGCTGACCAAAACTCTCTTTCTACTTGTAAAAAGTCAATGTTTAAAATTATAGATACACATATTAACTTGTATAATGTTAACCCCTCTTTACTTCCTCCGACACCTAGGTTTTCCTTTTGTAATTTAAAATCGGGAATTCAAGAATTTCATAATAAATTTGTTTTAGTTCCCGCTGATCAACCAGCTAATAATGTAATTATTGTTTGACGCCTATATTACGTGAATGTTTTATCTCTGGAACTCAGTAGCACTAATTCGTATACTCCAACAAACTGCCAACTATTTACTAGATTCCTAAATTATATAAAAATCCGTAAAAGGCCGCTTTATTTCGAATACTAGTGCCTGCACCACCACAAACATCTCCAAACGGTTAACTTCGTGTCTTACTGCCGTTAAAGATCACGTTAAACAATACTGTGATAAAACTTATGAAAACTCTGGGATTAATTTGTTTTGATTTACTAAAAATCAGGACAAGCTTATTGCTCTAATTAAAAAAACATTCGCTGTGGATACATATTTAGCCTGTAATAATATTAAAGTTTTTTTACTGTTGCCAGTTTAGAGAATTACACTATGTGGACTTGCCAAGAAGTTAGTGAAGCACTCATTTGGCTGTGTGGCGGCCGTAAAAAGTTGCACAGACTACACATCAGTAATGTTATCATTTACTGGTTCTTTGGGATCATCAAATCCATCATGTGTTGCTTTAAATTAGAATATCGCTTAAGCCGGTGCTAGGAGGCATGCAGAGTGTTGCGTTTTACATTACCTCTCATGAACAGACTCATTAAAACCGAGTCTGCTACTTCTCTCTCTTCTTCACTTCTTGTTTGTGTTTGTTGATTCCAAGGGATTACCTTTTCAGTATTTATTATCATTTACACTAGCGTTTGATTAGTGCTGTGTGGCGGCCGTAAAAAGTTGCACCCACTACACAAATCAGTAGTGTTCTTATCTACTGGTACTTTGGGATCATCAAGCCCATTCTGTGTTGCTTTAAAGTAGAATATCGCTTAAGTCGGTTCTAGGAGGCGTGAAGGGTATTGCGTTTAACATTACTTCTCATGAACAGACTCAATAAAACCGAGTCTGCTATTTTTCTCTCTTGTTTGTGTTTGTTGCTTACAAGGGATCACCTTTTCGTATTTATTACTATTAAATAATATTTTCGTCAGGTATGGAACGATAGTTTATGGACAAATTGTTGGTATTCGTATGGGTACGAACTGTGCACTCCTTGTCACAGATTTGTTTTTATATTGCTATGTAAGAGTTTTCTTGTTTAGTCTTTCAACATATACACAGGCAGATGTTAGTGAAGCCTTTAATGACACCTTTCGTATTTGGATGACATATTTAACATTGACAGCCCTTTCTTTTCTACTATGGTCAATAATATATTCCCTAAAGAACTTCAACTTAGCAAAGCTAATATTTCTGATACTACCGCTTTTTTTCTCGATTTACACCTCTCCATTGATAATGGTGAAATATTTAGCAAGATATATGACAAGAGAGATGATTTTAATTTTGGTATTGTAATTATCCACATTTAGATGGGGATGTTCCATGAGCAAATTTTTATGGGATCTATGTGTCTCAACTTATTCGTTTTTATAGAGCTTGTGCTCGAGTTGAAGACTTTAATATTCGTAATCTTTGTATAACTAAAAAGCCACTCCATCAGCGCTACCGTTACCATAAACTTGATAACACTTTGCAAATTGTTATTATCGTAACCCTGATCTTCTTTCCAAATATAAAAGTAATTTAAGAACTCTTCTGCGACAAGGACTATGATCACAACCTGACCTCTATGGTGATGTGATTTACAAACTTCGTAAGATCCTTGGTCATAATCACTTTCATACTATATTTGTTAAACTTGTTAAAAGGATTATCGAAAGAGGTCATGACCCTATCATTTTGCAACGCACTGCATGCTTGGTGGTGGACCCGTTTACAGTTCGTCACTATGTTTTCCTCTTTAGTTGTGCGGACAGGCTGTGGACCCTATGATGACGTCTACCTAAGTCCAAAAGGACGGTAACGCTTGATATTTGTCTGCAGTCTTGTTTTTCGTGCCCTCAATGTTTTATTTTTGTGTTGCTGTGGCTTCTGCCAAGTCATTGACTTCCTTCTTTGTGGCTTTCTAGGCTATTGTTTTTCTGTATTTATTTATACTCGAGCATATTTGTGTTTTACTTATATTGCCTATTAATGCTGCCTTGTTGGTTAAAGAATAGTTCATGACGGGGATTTCTTTACTGACACTGTCTCGTTTTATTGAGATGACAGTATGGTAAGTATGAGGTTTGGTGCACCCTAGAACCTTGTTTAAACCCACAGCGGCCTTTTTTGCCACTAACATTTCCAAGGCCATAGCCCTATTGTCAGCCCTTTTTTGCGTGTGATGTCTTATTTGGCATTTAATTCATCTCTAAATTTGTTCTTTGCTTATGTGTGTGTTTGTTGTTATCGTCCTTGAATGCTACTTTTCCTGTTTTATTTTTATATCTATATTTAAAGTCACACAGGTTGGATTGTTTATCCCAAAGGACCAATAAGTAATCACACTACTAATCTGCAGTCGGGCGCCTTTTCACGTCTCACAACATAGTTATTTTTACATTACTCTACATATGTACCAGAACCCCTCTGGACCACTGTAGAATTTGAAATATTTTCTTTTGAAACTTGACTGTTGCTCGAATTATCCAGCAAAAAACACGAGGTTGACCAATTTGCTTTTTTAAATATCAATAGTTAGAAGAGACCCTCCTGAATTTGTCCATTTCACTTTAATGTTCAAGTGTATCACTACGCGCTATTAGATTCTCAGATCTGGGCTAAGATCCATTCAAGCATATACAAACCTGTATGAAATCATGAACTTGTCCCATTCTTGTCACCTGCAACAAAAAATGAGAAACTATTTGCACATTTTAAGAAATAAACAAGAACCGAATAACACAGATCTTTTTTTTAAGAGCCAGAAAGTTCCTAGCTTGACTAGCAAGGGAACTAACTGTTTAGTGAGGCAAACAGCACTAAACTGCACCAAACGCTTGTGTGACTGTCAACAAATATTGAAAAGGGATCCCTTAGACGCAACAGTCACAATAAGAGCGAAACGTAACAGGCTCGGTTTTTATGGTCGGTTCATGAGATGTAATATACGCTGCAACGTCTCTCACACACCCTAGCATCAACTTAAGCGGTAGTCTGTATATACATGGTCATTTATGTGTTAATTTATATTGCATGTTAATGCTGCATTGTTTGTTAGAGAATATAACCTGGCGGAGATATCTTTATTTACACTGGCCTGTTATATTGGAATGACAATTAAGATAAGAGTGCGCTGTGGTGCACCGTAGAACCTGTTTTAATCCCCAGCCTCCTTCTTTGCCAGTGCCCGTTTCAAGGGGATATCCCTATTGTTAATATAGATATAAAAATCGAACAGGAAAAGTAGCATTCACGGACGGCAGTCAACCACAAACTCACACAGAATCAAAGAACAACTTTAAAGATGTCAACCGTTTTATGTGTGTGATGTCATATCTTGCCTTTTATTTATCGTCGTAGTTGTTTGTTTCTTTGCGTGTGTGTGGTTAGTTTAAACAATATTGTATTCAAGAAACAATATGTCAAATAACAATGGACAGTATTTGAAAACTTATATAAAGTCATCTCCTTGATATTCATATAGTCGCGAAAGATATGGCATTTGATGTGGCTCGAATGCTGCATTTCCTGTTCGACTTTTATCTTCTTTTAAGAGGTATTCTACTTTTAAAGCCACATAATGAGCTTGATAATCAGTTTACAAATGCAACAACACTTTTTTTTCCTTTCTATCTTACACAATTGTTTCAAACGGTTAATTCTTTTTATAAGTGGGGCCGCCCGTGGCCAAGTGGTTAACGTCTCTGACTTGAAATCACTTGCCCCTCAACGCTGTAGGTTCGATCCCTCAGGGGCCTAGGAATTGTTATGTGAGGAAGCTATTCAGCTGGCTTGCGGAACGTCGGTGGTTCTACCCTGGTGCCCGCCGGTGCACGAAAATTGCAATGTGGGGCACCTGGGGGTTTCTTCCACCGGTGGAAGCTGGAAAGTCGCCATAAGACCTTAGTTGTTGGTGCGACTATAAAATGCAATTTAATTTTTATAAGTGAAATTCTTGTGTAACTGGGGGTCTTTTCAGCCATTAATTATTGTGTCCTCGATCTGGAACTCAAACTGCACCTCCAATGCGGCAAACCAAACATATCAAAGATTTCAAACACAAATATGTATTCCTACCTTGTAGGCGATATATGCATCTAATAAATATGTTCTATTTATTTTTTCGTAAAACATGCCTATTTTGGGATGGCTACGTTTTGTAAATGCCAGACATCTTGTTCGACTTTAGAATCAACTTGCATGTCTTTTATGGAGTTGTGTTTTCTACTGTTCATATAGATCGTGTTATAGCAAATCTAATTAAAATTTTCTTTCGCCCTTATAAGAGATTTGTTAATATTGAGATAGATGTAACGTCTACTGATAATAGTACCAAGTCGGTGTCAACAGAGATGTATTGCCCAATTTCGGCGGATAGAGGAAATAAAGACTCGCCGATTTAACGGAAATCGGTTATAATGATGCAGCCAACGCTAGATTTTGTCCATGGAATAAACTGATTGTTTGTTATGTTGCAATGGATTGTATATAGCACGTGCAAACATGAACTCATGTGTTTTAAATGTAACCATTGTCCCAGTATAATCCAGCGTTAATGTGCGCACTGATTATATGTTCATCGTTGTTGTAGGTAGCACTGTAAGTGAACTGTCGAATGTACTCAGCTGACCGCAAGCATAGGTTGATAAATAACACAGTATTCTTTACGTGTAACTGCCTTAATTCTATTAAGCGATGGGAAAGCTTATATTAGCAGGATTTTATAACGGATATTTCGACATTTTGTACTGAACAAATTGCGATAACCTGGTTACAATTTCCTATCAACTATTTTTATTTTACAATATGCAAACGTTTTAAGTCGATTTTTTTTATTTCATACCCCAGCTAACCCCACTTTTCACTTCTAGGAGACGGGGTTGGATTGGTTATGAAAGTTAAAACTCGGACCACGTAATGAGTGTAACAAGAAAGTGCATATCTGCTTAGAGTTTTTAACTGAGTTTGTCGGGGCCTCATTTTCCTTGATTTTGAATAGGAATTTTGATAGATTTTTGCGATAGATTTTTGCCAAGCGCATCACTTGTAATCATTGCGTATATCTAATAAATGTTCTTTTACTAGGTTCATTCTATTGATAAAGAATTAGTCGTTATGGCTTTTAATCCAGGTATTAAGACAGTTATGATTTGACAACCTGTGTATTATGATTAAATTGCTAATATTTACGAGTGCGGGCCTAACTAAATGTATTGATTGCTATATAAGCTATATATAAAACTATATATATATATGGCGTGTTCAGTCGGGTACCCGTGTAGGGGCTGTATAAATGGGTGTCGAAATGATAAGAACTTGTCACAGGATCGCAAACAATTCTTAAGGGTAGTAGTGACCAGTACCATAACGGCAAAGGGTAAGTCGAATTTAATTTATTTGTTGTAAAATTGTAAATTGTTTTTCGGAAGTAAATAGCTGCCGGTAAAAACATAGATAGTTTAGCAGGATATTGGTTTTATTTCTAGTACGTTTTCAAAAATCAGAATTTATTAGCAAATTATCGTCTGATAGAGTATTGTGGCGTATAATTACATTGTTGACAATGCCAGTTGCTCTGTAGATAGTAAATGAAATACACGATTCAGATTGTAAGTACTTTTCTACGGAGGTTTCTGACTGCCATTACTTCATTGCATAAAAGGTTATTGTTTAGTCTGCAGTGAAATCTCTTTGAGGTTGTTTATATGGTTGTTTATTGTTTTGTCACTATTATTCAATCCGTCGCTGTACCACTATAGCCGATAATGTGTTGATGTAAAACTAGTTATTCATTCCGTCATGATGTCTATGCGTTGACAATTAATTATAATGTTCATGGTTGAATTATTATGTTTAGGTTTTGAGTTACTATCATTGTCGTTAAATTACGTCTGTAATTACACATTTTGTTAAAGTTTAGCATAGTATTAATTCGAAGAAGGTTTAGAATTCGGGTTTATTCATTCTGAATAAAGATAGCAATCAGTCATTAGGTATGGTGATTCCTTAGTGCTAATATAGAATACATGTTGTGATAAAATTGTAAGACTGAGTATATATTGTGTCGCCGTCTACGCTTGGAGCGAAGGTAGTGCGTATTGTCGGGAGTGTGATCTAGGGGGTCGTAGGTGGGGAACGCATAATTCGCTAATTGGGCGACCAGGCGGTAGCCACGGAGACGCTAGACAAGAGAGCCTAGTTACGTAGATAGTAACGCAGATAATGTCACCGGATGTGGAATACCGGGACTTGAGCCATCACCGGAAAGGGTGCGAGTGGGCGTCGCATGAGAATTACGTCATAGGAAGTATGTATGGTACCGGGACGAATAGCAACCGCTAATGAGGGCCGTGCATATAACGTGGAAGTAAATTCGCGGAAGTAAAGTATTAATGCCGGACACTGAACTTTACCGGCAAGACTCAGCTAAATATAGCTTTGAAATATTGATATAGCATACATATATCATAATACAGATATTCAGTCTGATTAAAACCGAACAGTTTTAATATGTAATTAAGTGAATAGGGATTCCATCTAACGTGTATTGAAATTCGTTTAAAAATGATATTAAAACGTTGATATTTCTACTTTGTCATTTATATGTATGTGTATATATACTGAAACTAAAAGGAAACGCAACTCGGGAACTTCCAATATATATTGTATGTGCAATATGCTGCTATTAAACGAATGGTACATGGCTACATAAGATCTTTCTTTTCGGAAAAAACCTATAACAACACGTAGCAAACAGTATTCCTGCAAAGTTTCATTATTGACTGAGTACGCGTTTGGCGCAAACTTAGGATGCAAAATTGTGCAAACTCTTTACGTTAAATACAGTACTGAACTGGCTCAATTTTTCAAAGAGGAACTTCAACATTTATGAATTTCTTGTTATAACGTGTACCGTGATTAAAACGTCTACAACATCCCAGTTGTGTCCTTTCTCTTACTAACAGCAACTTTCTCTTTTTTTACAAAACATCTTGGAATTTCCTTGGAATATATATTGAATTAAGTGTGCATTATATACAATATATAGCAAAAATTCCCGTGTCGCGTTTCTTTTTACTTTCACTATATATTCATCTTGTTGTAAATAAATTTGTAAATTTATTTCTTGGTGAGCTGTCTCCACTTAGTCCATCTTGTTACAATTAGATATACTGTAGCACATCTCATGGTATCAATTAACATTTTACATTTTACTAAGTGGATATCAACTAACGAAATACGATCGGGAAATTAATAGACACTTCAAGACATTATATACAGTCGAAATTCCAAAGAAAGTCAGACAGACGATTTAAATCCGAGGGAATACAGACAATGTCGTTAGCGACATGTACTTTATATATCATATAACTTAAACTATGGAAATTGGCTGCATTTATATTCTTCCGCATTCTTTAATGTATTCAAATCTTCTCATATTTATAAATGACCTAATCGCTTGTAAGCGTTTTATCAGGTATCTTCTTTCTTTCTGCGTACTCCGTTACTAGTTGCTTGGTACAGAGCTGTCAACCCTTTTCCTGTTTGTGATGTCATATGCTTTATTCTGTATGAACATTGCCATTCATGTTTGTCGTTTTGCATAATCCGGTATGCTAGAAACAAAAATCTATGATAAGAGAGATGACTAGTTTTGACATCGTTAACTATCAACATTATATGGGGTATGTACCGCTTGCTACATCAGACGGGGTTTATATTTTCCAAACCATTTGTTTAGCTAGGACTTGTGTAACATTGTTAAAGCTACACAGTCTCTATATCAATAGATTTCTTCTTTTTAGGCGTGTCTTTATTTGTAACTTTATGTTCACCAGTTCATCTCGAAATCGGGTATTTAAGCGAGCAAATATAGCGCAGAAAATCATTTACTGTATAAATATCGACCAGTGCACATCGTACCTAATACGCAGGTAACAGTATTTTTTACAGAAAAAAGGTTAGCCTTGTTCGAAGTTCGAACACACGACCTTCTGATTTCACGTCGGGTGCTCTACCCACTGAACTATGTCATTGAGACAAAATAATTTAACATATATGTATGTTATCAATATGAAACTAATACTTCGCCTCAAAACAACCATTTCTCGACTTGTTATTTAGCCCTTGATGAGTTTGTGTGTGCTCGCTGGTTATTATATAATGCCTATTTAATGTTAAAAATGCTACAGCATACCAATAAATAGCCATGGTCTAGGGGTTCAGCGTACAGCCTTCAAAACTCAAAATGACAAGGCTCTGGTTCAAATCCCATCCCGGGCAACTATTTGTTTTTATCATATTCATTCTGAAGCCGTATATTTATCGATGTTATCTGTACGGAGGCTAAATAAAAATGTGAAATGTTACGTATCGATTTCTGTCTTATATACCAATTTTTGGGTTGTTCGTCGATTTGAAACTACTTCACACGTGACTCATTCATATTCATGAGTTATTACCAGTTAAAATAGGGACTGTGTAGCTTTAAATCTTTCAGTGATCGACATCAGGTTATTATATTAAGTAAAATTCTTCAGCAAGGTTTTCGTTATCACAAACTACGAAGATTCTTTTCTCCACTGACCTTTAGGCGGTAACGCTATTGTCAACCCGTTCATGTGTGTGTTAGTATATACCTTGCCCTTTATTTATCCTGGTAATTGTTGTTTGTTCCGTGCGTGTTTATGGTTAATTGTGGTCCTTGAATGCTACATGTTCTGTTCGACATGTATATATACCTTCTCACAGTTCACCACAAAATAAATAAATACTGAAAAAGGTTATCCTTTGGAAGCAACAAACACAAACAAGAGATAAAAGTAGTAGACTAAGTTGCATTGAGTCTGTTCATGACAGGTAATGTAAAGTGCAACACCTCTCACGCCTCCTAGCACCGGCCTACGCGATATTCTACTTTAAAGACACAAATATTGGGCTTGTTGATTCCAAAGGACCAGTAAGTAATAACACTACTGATTTGTAGTTGGGGCCACTTTCTACTGCCGCCACATTGCACGAGACAAATTCTAGTTTGAATGTCAATAAATACTGAAAAGGGATCCCTTGGAAGCAACAAACACAAACAAGAGATACAAGTAGCAAACTCGGGTTTATTTAGTCTGTTCATGACAGGTAATGTAAAGTGCAACATCTCTCACGCCACCTAGCCCCAGCTTTAGCGATATTCTACTTTAAACCACACATATTAGGCTTGGTGATCCCAAAGGACCAGTAACTAATAACACAACTCATTTGTAGTTAGGCCGACTTTTTACGGCCGCCACACAGCACTAAACAAATGCTAAATAAATACTCAAAAGGGGATCGCTTGGAAGCAACAAACACACACAAGAGATAAAAGTAGCAGACTCGGTTTTGTTTGTCTGTTCATGACAGGTAATGTAAAGCCTACTTGAGAAGCAATTCTACGACTAGGAATATAACAACCTTTATTTTAGTGCGATGTGATTCATGAACTTCGGAAAATAAATGAGTCTAACGGATTTCCTGACCACTTTACAAACTTAAGAAATTCCTCAAGAAAGGTTATGACCCTTTAGTATTGCTAAGCACATTTTAGCATTGCAACGTCTCTACAGTCAGTAATTACGCTTCACCTTTTTCTTGTCCGATGAGCAGACAGCCCCGTGGGACCTTATGATTGCACCTCCTAAAATCCTGAACGGGGAGTCTGGTGTATTAATTTTACGTCCTCTCAAGTGTTTTGGTCAATTCCCTGGATAATTCGAATTTTGGATGATGTGATAACATGGCTTATTTTATTCAGAAATGATGTCTCGTCTGCACTCGCTGGATACATGGACTATTTTATGGACCAGTCTATTTCACATAAAAAACAAAACAAATATGAGTAAAACTGTACCAAACTTTTCGAATATAAAGCGCACAATTTCTGCCATATAAGTATTCTTTCTAATATTATGTTCACATCAATAGTGTTGAATTACTGTCATGTACTATATGGTTGACTTTGCTCGTGCCTAAACTGCGTACATCGTTGAAAAAATCACTTGACCATATCTCATCGATTTTGGATTATTTGGATCAAAGATGGCTGACCGATAGTCCTTAATGAAGATGACCTGCGCCTGTTTAAATGTCTCGTGCGCCAGTGCATTTAGTGCTTTGGTCGATTATATATTGTTTTGCACATTTGTTGACTTCAAAGTTCATTGACCTCGAAACTGACACGTCGATTTCCGTAACATGTAAACACTGTCAGTCAAGGAAATTAACGAATCGACTTGAATTGTGTTCGATGAAGTTTTTATAAATTTATTTACAGAATGATGTCATGCAACTGATGACGTTTTCGTCCTAGAGCATTGACCGGTTGATACGGCTAAGAAAAAGTGCTGATTTTGTCATATTAATATGATAGGCATGGTGTGTTATGTCAAACACTATATATAGATATAAATATCGAACAGGAAAAGCATCATTCAACGACGACAGTCAACCACAAACACACACATAAACAAAGAACACATTTAAAGATGAATAAAAGGCCAAATAAGACATCACAAACACAACAGGGTTGACAATAGGGCTACCGCCCTGCAACGGTCAGTGGTAAAAAAGGCCGCTGGGGGGTTAATATGTGCAACATTGAAGTTTTAGAGTAATAAGTGCAGTGATAGAAGTTCTAGAGCGGTACATACAGCAGTAGACGTTATAGAACGGTACTTATAGTGAGGGACGTGCACACAACATATATTCATTACATGTACAATACATACTGTACAGAAGATACCCCTGGAAACAACAAACACACTTAGGAGAGAAAAGTAGCAGACTAGGTTTTATAGCGTCTGTTCATGAGAGATAAAATATTTGCAAGACCTCTTATTCGGTACACTACTTTAGAAGGAGATGTAAAAATCGAACAGGAAATGTAGCATCGCCAGGTTGTTGGTATTTCTATGGGTACTAACTGTGCGTCACTTGTCGCAGATTTGTTTTTGTACTACTATGAAATATAGCTTATGTTGAGTTTGTCACCTACTAGCCAGAGTGAAGTTATTGATGCGTTTAATAATACATCAAGGTATCTAGATGACATACTCAATATTGATAATCTGTTCTTTGCTCATATGGTTACTAACATTTATCCACTAGAGCTCACGTTGAATACAGCCAACAGTTCGGATACTGAAGCAGCATTTCTCGATCTTCATCTTTCGATTTCTAACGATTTCATACATACTATAATCTATGATAAGAGAGATGATTTCAACTTTAACATCGTTATATATCCACACCTGGATGGGGATGTACCTCGTGCTACATCATACGGGGTTTGTTTATTTTGTTTATTTCGCTCGTCGAGGCATATAATTGTGTTAGATACTGGGTCAATACGCCGCTGGACATGGAGTAATGGCCACCGCCATATGCATGCCATCTTCGGGATGGTTACAATTCTGTACTATTGATTTTATGAATATTGAGTTCTGCTCAACCCGGGGCTAGGGCGTGAACGGTAGCAAGCATACTTCACTACCGTTCATGAACATTATGTATCGTGTTCGGCCGTTTCCAAATGTCCACTCTCATACTCCTTTTTATATATCCCGGCTCATTCGTTTTGCTAGAGCTTGTAATGATGTTATAAACTTAAATGATCGGAATCAAGTTGTTACAAGTAAACTTCTTCAGCAGGGTTTTCGTTATCACAAACTACGTAAATCTTTCTCAAAATTCTACAGACGTAACGAAAACCTACTGGAGAAGTACAACACCAACCTTAAAACACGCTACTAGGAATATCACAACCCTTATTTTATGGAGATGTGGTCTATAAACTTCGAAAGTTAAAGGGATCTGGCGGGTTTCCTGACCACTTTACAAAATTAATCAGGAAGTTCGTCAGAAAAGGGTACGGCCCTTTAGTATTCCAACGCACTGCATGTTCAGTGATTGACCTCTCTACAATCAGTCACTACGCTTCACTTTTACCTTGTGCGATGTTTGGACAACCTCTTGGGACTCTATGATTGCACCTACTGAAACCCCGACTATGGGAGTTAGGTGCGTGAGCTTTCGTCCCTCGGGTTTTCTGGTCGTACCCTAGATTGGTTTTATATTTGGCTGCAACAGCTGTGGTTGTACTGTACAATTCTGGATACATCCTGAGATGTTTCTTATTTTGCATTTTATATAGCTTTACAACATCTTTCTTTTGTTTCTTTTGTTAGTGTCTCTGGATGTCGACTTTATTGTTAGAGAATTTCTTTTGATGGGATGTAGTTTTTTTTACACTGTCTTGTCTATTTACTGAAGACAGGATATTAGCGAGGATTGTGTATACATAAAATCGATTCAAGCTACAGCCTTCAAAATTAAGCATGGAAATACATCGCTTGTGTCAATGAATGTCTGACGCATCAGACATGTAAACAACCGATGACGCCGTCCGATAAAATGGAAGTACTCAGTGAATTGAAACTTGTTGACACCTCCCACCCGCCCCGCCTACAAGTCTCACATGACCAAAATCAATATTATAACATAACACGGAGTACATGTACTTCTAAAGACTTACCTTTCCGCTATTAGATGATGTATTTCACTCCGCGAAAATAACTTCGGGTGCCCCAGCAGTGATGGAAGTTATTCAAAGACGTTTACGCCGCGCTATCATTGTTGCATATGTGAGGTGACTGAACTGATTTCAGTGCATTTGTTTATAGTTTGTAATGGATTTACGTCCTTGATTCGGTCGGATTTGAGAATAAACGTGATTTTATATACTGGCTTAACCGCAATGCATAACCACATATATTTCTCCATAACAAAACAAACTTGTTTTCGAATAATTACAGGAACAAATACCCAAGATATATTTACATCAACAAATACTCAAGATTTGTCAGTAAAATTCGGTTTGACATTCAATGTGTGATATACAATTTTACTAAAATATCACATTTGATCTATATCTCGGTTATAACTTGGGTTTTGTCTGTAAAAACGTGTGCACGCGTGTTTTTGTTCATACTTGTTTTAAAGCTATTTGCCATTTCTTCTCACGTCCATATTTTTAGAAATAGGCTGAAACTACCGTAAGTGCACGAAATGAAGTAATTCCTATGATCGACATTCTGCAAGCGCCAGAGTAGTGTAAAACGTGCGGACAATTTAACTCGGGAGATGTGAGAATGATGATCGACCACTAAAGATAAATCATTGTTCTAATTTGTTGTGAACCACCAAGCATCGTTCATTGCGCTAAATATTTTGTTATTTTCATTGCAAGGCCAAGTGAGACCTTTCATACAAATAACAATGATGTTGACTACACATATAGTTTTCTTGTTGCGTGTAAAGATCGCTAGCTACCGCGGTGACAATGGGTCGACGAATCGGGGACGAGAGTGACAATTACTCATTGTATATTCAGACTATTATTTACATTCAGGAAATGAATAGGGCGGATTTGAACACACGATGACATTGCGTAAGTATAAATGTAATTTCATGCTCAATCGTGAACGCCTGTAATCCGTAGTATTGCCCACTGACCGTTCCAAGTCGATGTCATTGCGTTTGGACGCTGTGGTTTCTATAGGACCCTATATCTCACAGTCAACCACAAACACGCACAGAAACAAACAACAACTACACAGACGAATAAAATGCATGAAATATTGACATCACAGGCGTAAAAGGGTCGATAATATGGCTACTACCTTGGAACGGCCAATAGCAAAATCACAAGTGTATAAAACAACTACAGCATTAAGCTAAGCACATGCTGTCGCGAATTTTAATAAATACTAAACAGGGGATCCATTGTAGGCAATAAGCGCAAACAATTCAGAAAAGTAGCTGACTCAGTTTTATTGAGTCTGTTTATCAGACGAAATATAATTTGCAAAATCTTTCACGCCCCTGTCACTGGCTTTTGTGGTATTCTACTTTAAAGAAACATTGACTTGGCTTGATGAGATCACACAGGACCAGTAAGTAATAACACTACTGAATTGTTGTCGGAGCGACATTTTACAGACGTCACACAGCAATAAATAAACGCTAGTGTGGATGTCGATAAATACTGGTGTTTGTAAATCCCAGTAAACGCAATATTTGTAACACTGCACTGCCACTGCACTGATAAATCTTTGAACAATATTGTAATAATTGAAACAAATCATTTTTATTTTTTTTGCACCATTACTATGGAGTAAATGATGTTCTGACACGACGGACGTGACCACCATTATGTATGTTGAATTACATAAAAACGTTTCCCCAAGAAGATCAATTGAATTGCCCTTACGTTCTCAACAAGCCGTCTCAGACATAATTGGCCACGAGCTGATGACTGACGCCACGTGATTATATCCTGATATAGTGGGTCGTGTTGAAGCACTCTGGAAGAATAAGTTATTAGTATTTGATTGAACGTAAGTTGTTACTGAGACAATCCTATATTGTGCGGAGCCTTGATTCTAGGCAGGTTTCATTGTTAGCATTAAAACCTTTTGACATTTCAAATTTGTTAAGATTTTGGTAAAGTATAGTAATAGCAAAATAAGCGAACTACTTCTAGAATAACGGATTACAATTCACAATGACTAAATTCACTATGCCTACCTCTTAGTTCGATGACCCGACATAATTTTGACTCTATGATGATGTCTACATCTTGAAACGATCGTAACGTTTTATGCTTGTCTTCCATGTCGTCGTGTCGTGACCTGAACGGTTTATTTTCTTGCTGCTGTGGCTTCAACAATGTGGCGAAAGTCTATGGTTTTGCTTTTTATATTCATATATACATGATCATCTTTGTGTTAGACTTATAAGACCTATTACTGATACCTATTTCGTTAAAGAACTTATCTCGATGGAGATTTCTTTATTTACGCTGTCCCATTTAATTCGGATAACAATATGGCAAGAATGAGGTTTGGCCTAAACCCTTGTTTAAATCCCCAGCGGCATTTTCGTCACTGATTGTTCCAAGACGGTACCCCTAGTGTCAACCATCTGTGTTTGTAGTGTTTTTGTTTTTGTTTTGATTTTACTATTTTTCCTTTTTATTGTTTTATGCTTAGAGTACGTGTTCTGCGAGTTCTACATTTCCACTTCTATACCTACATTTAACGGAAAAACTATGCATCATTATATTAAGCAAACAGCTTAACAAAATGTAGATAATACGTAGTATACTCCATAGCAAAATACTGCTAGAAAGGATTACCATAGCTACCAAAATACTACAAGAAATATGAAATATGTATACTATCTAAATATCGGAAACAAAACACTTTAGCCAGCAATCGGATAAAATATGGAAGAAAAAATTAAAATCAGAATATGTTCACAATAATTGAAGAAAATACACATAAACAGCAAAATATTTTCTGAATAATAGAGAAAAAAAATACATTTAACAGCAAAATGCTATTTTACTATTTACTAGCCAAATACCATTTTCTTTTTTAAAGAAAAAAACAATGAAGAAAGACTGCTCTATGACACTGTGAAACTGTGTACCGCTATGTGATACTGTTATTATATGTACCGCTCTTTGATACTAATATTTTGTGTATTGCACTGTAATACTGAAGATGTGTGTATTACTCTGCAAAATGATATATATGGTCCTATAGAAACCACAGCGTCCGAACGCAATGGCATCGTAGGTCCGCACTGTACTGCAAACAAGGACTTGAAACTACAATGAAAGAGACAAAAAAAAACAGAAAGGGTGGTGAAGATAGGGTTACCGACTTGGAACGGTCAGTAGGCAATAAGGCCTACTGGTTGGCTTGAATCGATTTTATATGCGCACAATCCTCGCTATTATCCTGTCTTCAGCGCCCAAATAGACAAGACAGTGTAAACAAAACAACATCCCATCAAAAGGAAATCTCTAACAATAAAGTCCATATCCAGAGAAACTAACTAAAGATATACATACAAAATAATAAACATCTCAGGATGTATCCAGAATCGTACTGAACAACCATAGTAGTTGCAGCTAAAGAGAAAACCAATCTAGGGTACGACCAGAAAACCCGAGGGACGAAAGCTCATGCACCCACCTCCCTTAGTTGGGGTTTCAGTAGGTACAATCATAGAGTCCCAAGAGGTAGTCCAGTCATCGCACATGTGAAAAGTGAATCGTAATGACTGACTGTAGAGGGGTCAATCACTAAACATGCAGTGCGCTGTAAAACCAAAGGGTTATATCCTTTTCTGACGAACTTCCGGATTAAATTTGTAAAGCGGTCAGGAAACCCGTAATACAGTGTACCGCTTTTATACTGTGATACTGTGTACTGGTCTGCGATACGCTGATAATATGTACCGCTTTGTAATACTAAGATTGTGTATTGCTCGCGATACTGTAATACAGTGTACTGCTCTTATACTGCGATCCGGTGTACGGTTTTGTATACTGTGTACCGCTCTGTAATAATATACTACTGTGTACCGCTCTGTTATATTGTGATACGGTGTACCATTCTGTGACAATGTGATAGCGTGTACCACTCTGTAATAATGTAATACAGTGTACCGCTCTGTGATACTGTGTACATCTATGTGATACCGTGAACCACTCTGTAATAATGTATTACTTACAGTGTACCGCTCTGTGATACTGTGTACATCTATGTGATACCGTGAACCACTCTGTAATAATGTATTACAGTGTACCGCTCTGTGATAATGTGTACTGCTATTTGATAGTATGTGCTACTTTGTATCACATATTTTCGCTATGTATTGCAGTAGCACCACTGAGTTTCGTCGGTGTGTTCTTGGGCAAGACACTTTCCTTAGCCACTTCCGTCGGATGGGGACGTAAACCGGGCAGTCCCGTGTATCGGTCTATCCTCCGAGCACGTTAAAGAACCATAGGAATATATTCGATAATAAGAGTAGGGCACGGTTGCCGTATTCATATGTATCCTTCCCCTCTCTCTGGGCCGGCTCTAAATTACAAATACTGTGTTGATGAGCCATTAAACAACATTCAATCCAATCGTTCGTGTCTATGCATATGACAACAAACAAGTGCACTAAATGTACATATAACTATCTCCAATATTACCGTGAATGTTTTGACAGAAAACAATATTAAATCTAAATGACTCTTTTCACATATGTTATATTTAATTTCCCGCGTCAATTAGCTCTACTATATAGAGGATAATTGTTTGTTTTTTTTGTTGTTTTTTTGTTGTTTTTTTTCAATCACCACTTGGGTGACCCGTTTATTCTCCCCGTAAATAGGTGTGTGATGGGTCGGGGAGGACCATCCCACCGCACACCTTACAAATATAATGGTATATATCTTAATAATTCCTGAAGATTCATATGAGCATAAAGTACAAGCATATTATCATTATTAATTAAAATGTAAACAAATAGTTATACTACATGTTGCAATAGATGCAGTTAATATGTTTATTATTAAGGGGAAGTATTTTAGCATGTTAAACAATAGAAAAAAAATTAGTGAAGATCTAAGTTTTCTTACTCTGTATGCTAACCCCCATGCAGCCCCTCACAACAGGAAACATATGAGCATTGATTAAAATGATATCAACTTTAAAAGTGATGCGGTCTTGGTTCAGCTAAATTGGCCTATGTGAACACTTTTTATTCAGATATTATTATCTTTTATCCCATTATTTGGTGAATATTTCATACAGTGAATTACAAAATTTTTAGAGGTTAATTGTTGGTTTAGAGTGAATAGAGGATTTATTTTCATCAAGAAGTGAGAAAACTTATATTTCGAGATGACAATAAATTCTATATTTATGTCAAACCAACAAATATTCTATTTATTATATACTTTTTTTATTATGCAACACTACCAAACTGTTTCAGACAGAATGAATGAATGCTGTTTTACGGCACGTTGACACATTGTTTCAGACAGAATTGTTTTTGTTCCGACATTTCCCCTTTGACGAATTCGCGGATAAATATAATATCACCAGCGCTTGAGGCGATTTACACATATTTAGTTCGCAATGAACATAGTTCTAAACTTTGACACAAATTATGACTGTTATAACCAAATGTGTGAGGTTTCATTGATTCAAATTTTGCCATTTAGACCAAGTTATTAATACTGTTGCAAAAAAGTCTGAATTAGTTCTAATTATTACTTCGATTTTATCTTTTATTATTATTTTTTTGGACAGCGATGCCAAGAATTTGGTAGCTGTCTCCCTATGTAGAATTCATTTTTTTTCCGGAAGTGAGAATATAAGTGAAAATATAAACAATGAGAATATAAGGTTTATTCTAACCATAAAATTCACTATTTCCCTGGGACATATATAATAAAAGGATATTCTCTTGATCAAATTGTCAAATGACAAATGCACGGGCGTCGTGTGCCTGAATAGTATTCAACATTTATAAATGTATAACAAATTATCTTAATGAAACTGGTACTACGGAAGAAACGCAGTAATACTATTTTTTGATAGACTGGTTCGACCAATTAACTTCTGTCAGAAATAAAATGAACAAGTATATTAGAGATATCGGAGAACAAGTTTTAAGGCGACGAATCAAACTAATTGCTATAGTATAATAAAGGCAACTCCAAAAACAGAGATATTTATGTGTACGTATACGAGTCATATTCGTTGTTATAAATGAAAGATCAGCACACTCTTTGATATGTTGTGAAGTAATTTACCCAGTTGTACGTCTTCGCGAATATACGCTGAACTGTTTACCGTTGACTCAGCTGCATAAAATGAAAGTCTGAAATTGTTTTTTAATTCAGGTCCGAATTTCTTTTGATGAAACTTTCCTTCTACAAAACATATCGCAATTTCATCTCCGTGACATTGACTTTCAACATGAAAAACACCAATGCCTATGAATATCAACGAGTATGAAAGGGAGAAATTTGGATATTGCCGAACACGATAAGTACACAACATATTTCCGTCTCGGCTGCCAATGACCGTACCCTATTGTCAACCATTTTGTGTTTATGATGTCGTTTGCATTTATTATGACTTTTGCCTTCTTGTTTGTCTGTTTGCGTGTTTGTTTCTAAGTTGTTTGGTTGACTGTCCTCCTTGAATGCTACTTTTCCTTTCCGATCTTTTTATATTTCTTGGACTGTTCATGAACGGTAATGTGAAGTGTTGTCTACCGTTTACGCCCTTTAGTCATGGGTTGAGAAGAACTCAATATTTTAAATGTCAATTGTACATAAATTAAATGTACATCCCGAAGATGGTATGCATATGACGATGAACATGAAACTTCAGTGAGGTATTTTCATACCATTTCATGGCCAGGAAGGACGTGACGTGACCGATTAATTATGTAAGCGTGGATGTTTCAACTGAATGTGTTCTTAAAGGTAAAATAGCATTGCTCTTTTCTATACATTTGTTCTCATAAGATGCACAGCACTAACGATAATTTGTATGCATATCTTTACTAATAAAATCAACGATCTTTAATATATCAACACTTGCAGTTGTCTAGCTTGATACTTCTGCTTTTCTTCCTGGCCTATCTCAATGATTACTTGTAAATTATAATACTGACGGGAAGGGTCTTTATTAATGTTGGTAGTATTTATGGACCCATCCTTTAGCCATACTACTTATGTTGTAAGCTGACCAAAAAAAAGTTGTTATTGTTGTTATTGTTGCATGTAAAAGAAAGCAACAATAGTAAAACAAGTGTTTCTGTGCGTGGATTCATTCATAAACTGAATCCTCCAGTTCGACCAACAACGTTATCTTCTTATTGTTTTCGGCGAGACATGTTCTTCATTCATAAGAAGGTATATTACATACTCAAAATGCGTGTAAGTTATGTACTTATTCATGTATTGTAAACTAAAATTGCATCTCTGTTTTGATTTACGATTTCTGACTAACCTTATCGATTCTGGAGCTGATATGGCCTGATATAATCATTAATATTTTACGAAATGAGATTTATCACAGAACACGTTATTGTAAGGCAGGTGGTATCACTCAGAAGAAAATTAAAGAAAACATTTCACTGATTTGCCTAGGTTGTTCAATATGGAGTTTTTTAATGACTAGTATCCTGTACACATTGTAAATACCGCTAATCATGCTAATGTGGTTAACAACATGTCGGTTTACCTAATGTGGTTAACAACATGTCGGTTAACCTAATGCGGTTAACAACATGACGGTCTACCTAACGTGGTTAATAAAATGTCGGTTTACCTAATGTTGCTAACAACATGTGTGTTTACCAGTTCACCTCGTGATTCGTGTACACCAAATGTATTCCGACTATTAATTTAAAAATGATTATTTAGCAAGACTGTTTGAGATATATAAACCCTGAAGTAAACATTCAATAACACAGTTCTAGAAAAATACGAAATACGGCTACATTAATTTTGTAAACTACTAGTTCCATGTTTTTCTTCCGATCCAATTGCATTAACCTATGATCGCTGTAGGCCTAAAGCCCGTAGCTATGTTAAAACCTGTGTTAAATTTAACAGAGATTTAACATAATCTAAGATGGCGGCAAATCCTGCTTTTTTACCTGTTCAGATTGCAAGAAATCCCTTAATGTATCGTGAAAACAAAATATTTTTTCAATTTATGATCGATAGGGAGCTTATAGAGAGAGAGATATATTTGAAAGAGAGGGTATAAACTATTTGAAAGAATTACTCAGAGTACAGAGAGTGACAAACAGAAATCACTCATTTTCCGTTGAGCGGCAGGTGCTCATCGCCTTGAGGTTTTATACCAGTGGAAGTTTCTTGCAAACTCTTGGTGATTGTTTGGGCTTGGACACATCTACAGTGTCAATAGTGGTGTCATGAGTGACAGAGCAACTATGCTCATTGAGAAAATACTTCATTGTTTGGCCAACAACACATGAAGCCAAGCAGATGATAAAGACTGGATTTTACAGGATGAGAGGGATGTCCAATGTTATTAGATGTGTAGGCGGCACTCATATCAAAATACAGCAGCCTCCAAGGAACAAGATAGCCTTTATGAACAGAAAAGCATTTTCTAAGCATAAATGCAATGGTTGTGTGTGACTATAAATACACAACCCACACATCAGCTTACCATTTATGTAAAACTTAAACAAAGATGATATTCGATATACATCTGAATAGTTTAGACAGAAGCTATCATAATCTGTCTTAAATATTGTCAAACTTTGTAGTTTAGGTTTCAAGCAGACAACGCTTATATTTCGGCATGTAGGTAGCTTCTTATAACAAGTGGGGTAACACATGCAATTCGTTGGAGGTGCTGGAAGGGGTTAGAGAGGTCAGAAGTTCTTTCATGCGTAGCAATTAGTAGGGTGCTGGAAAAAAAGTGGGGAGGGGTTTGCTTCCCGCATCCCAGTAATATGGCATGGGGTCCAAAGTATCTTTTTGAATAAAAAAAAAGGTTTTAGTCACCAATTATGTATGATTTTTGGTCGGGTTGAAAATACAGGATATCGTATGCAATAAGAAAGAGACCTCTTGTCTGCTGTTGTCAACGCCAACCCCGTCACATATATGAAACGTTCCTATATAGGCCTATCCTATATATGGTTACGATCAAGAATGGCAATCTTGCAGGTGCACTATGTATGTAAATATATAGCATGCATTTTTTCAGTCCTGTAATGTCTGTAGTGTTCGGTCTGTTATATAGCATATATATTCGCAGAATGTTCGCCATATATTCGGTCAATATTCCCAATGTAGCAAACACTCTGAGTGAGAAAGACGTACACGGCTAACACCTCCTAAACTGGGGATTTATCAAAATGAATGTGCTTTGTCCTAAAAAAAGGACTTTCGCCTCTTGACATTGACCAGAACGTTTGTTAAAGGTTACAACTTATTTCCCTTGGTGTATGGAAGGAGCATGTGCATTTCGGCCTCGGAAATTGCTTACATGATCCTCCATGCACCGAGAGCTTCGGCCTCAGCTATAGTTCACATGATCCTCCACGCAACTCTGGCAAATGGCTTTAACTATTGCGAAAAGCGGCATTAAATAACTGTATATGAAATGTGTGACATGTTTTTGTAATAACTGTAACGTATGGTTCTCATATATTATTAAACTATGAATTTTAGGAAAGTTCACATTTGTAAACTCCACCTGGCCAGGGTCAAATCACGACAGTAATATATTTCCAGCGACAGTGTTTTATGATTATTTGGAAAGACACAACACAGACTTCGAAAATGGGCTCATACTTGATGACAGCGGGTAAAAAGAAATATAAAAAGATCGGACAGGGAAAGTAGCATTCAAGGAGGACAGTCAACCACAAAACACAGAAACAAACACGCAAACAGACAATCAAGAAGGCAAAAGCAATAATAAATGCAAACGACATCACAAACACAAAAGGGTTGACAATAGGGCTACCGCCTTGGAACGGTCAGTGGCAAAGTAGGCCACTGGGGGGTTTAAACCGGTTCTAGGGTGCACCAAACCTCACACTTACCCTACTGTCATCCCATTAAAACAGGACAGTGTAAATAAAGAAATCCCCGCCATGATCTAATCTCTTACCAACAAGGCAGCATCAATAAGTTCAAACAACAACACTAGGGTTAGGTATGCATATATTTCATACAATGAACGGCCATTGCATATAAAGGCAATTTTCAGCACATCCAAACAAAACAACTGGCAAATGCATAAAATGAAAATAACAATGCATATTGTAGAACATTACACATTGTAAACGTTGTATATGACAAAAGTAAGGGGCCGGTCACTATTTACTTGGGCATGAGGAAAAGTTAGGCTAAAATAACCGTAAAATCGATCTCAGAATTTCTATTCAAATCATTTCACCTTCTTTTCTTTCTTTTAAAGATTTAAACCGTTTCGAAGTTGTGTTACACTTCTATCATAAGCATCCATAAGAAATATTTAAAATAATCAAATAAGCCTAATTAAATCTAATTTAACAATATATCGTGTAGATACCCAAGTAAACCTGCCTCCTGACACCATTCAGACAACCCCAAGGTTATGCTGAGATAAACTATCAACGTGCACACTGTAGTACACGATGCACAGTAGAAAGAACTATCGATGTATGGAAAAGAAGATTCGCTGTTTTGCACGGAGAGGTAAACAAATGAGATATTCAAAACAGCAGTTTGTATTATTATGCATAACATGTGAACATCACTATTTGAAGGTCAAAGTTTTCCATACAATAATAAGGGTACCTCTGCGTGGTGTTTCGTATAAATACCAAACCTGATATATGAAAGGCGATCAGAAATGACTAAAACTTTGTATATGCAACCTTATGTTCCAAGAATACTAAATTTAAGCATATTATTTGAAACGTCTAAAGTTGTTAAAAGCATTACTATTAGATATATACTCGGTAAAAAAAGTTTTGGACCAGGGTATATAAAGTCATATAAAAATAAAACTAGTGGATAAAATTTAAGTATCTTTTTTTAGTAACCAAGGTCTATCCTACCCGGTTAATTTGGTACCAGAAACATTAAATTCCAAATAAGATTTGATTAAAAAAAAATATCGCGAACATTCAAAGGGTCTGTAAAAAATGTTGCAAAGTCCATAAAAAGTAACAGTTACGGACACATTCGTGTAACCAATAAAAAGATTATTATTTTTTCGCAAATTTTCATTGTATACGATAATTATTGTTGATTGTTGATCTACTGTGAATTATTAACTGAGATAATAAGGGTTATGGTCAAATGTCATGGTTCAGCGATCATTGTACGGGTTCGAACACTGCCACGGTCCAAAACTTCTTTTACAGAGTATATATACTAAATATTTTTACTACGCTCATCAAGCCTACATATTTTCAGACGAAAATGAAGCCCAAAAAGCTTTCCAACATTATTTTTGCATGTGCCGTCCTCCACAACAGTGTTATCGACATGAGGAAACCGGATAATGAGGACGGAGGTGAGGATGTGAGGGGTCAGAAGAGGGGCAGGCTGTTGCGAGATATCATTTCGGATAAATATATGCTAGGACATTATTACATATATTTTGAATTGTACATTCAAATGTATGACTTTATATATCATCTTAAAATTTGGCATAAAACTAAAATCATTTCCCCTGACTTGTATTTTTTATTGTGTAAAGAAAATGAAATCGCGTACAAATGGAAGGACACATTTGTGAATGATTTGACAATCCTTACAAAGGCATAAAACAAGGAGAAATGAATTTAATCCATACAAATATGCTTAGAAGATAAAGAGTTTGTTTACTGCCACAAAAGCGAGTATGAAAGAAAGTCTGCCATTGAAGGATTATTATCTGTTATTGTTTGTATTGATTTTAATAGCTCTATTTGTAGCTGAAGAACTCACCAGTTTGTCGCTGTTCTCGACACCACATAAATTGCTAAGCCCACACGTCCTGCTGGCATAATATTGAAGCTTTATTTTCAGTAATTCCCTGGATAGAAAATGTTTTAATATATTAAAACTTAATTAAAATGCAAGAAACGAATTCGGGAGAAATGTAAACTATAAAATATATTGGGAATAGTAAATATATATTGCGATTGTAACAAAGCTAAAAATCTATGTTTCATTGTGAAAGACGTTTTTTAAATTTAAAATGTGATATTAACGCATCGATATTTGGCTTCTATAACGATGTTTTGGATGTTTGTCGAATTGAAACTACACGTGTCTCATTTATAATCATGAGGTATTACTAGTTTAAGAATAGCGTCTTAGCTTTAGGCAAAAAAACATGTTTAATTGAATATATTAAATCCTTAATGAAGCCCGTAATTTCGACTTTTATTTTTTGCTTTTTTTCATGGAGGCTTAAATTGCACGATATTAACCTTAACTTATAAATCTAATGACATTAAGATAAGCTCAACTGCATAATGCTAGGCATACTTCTGCTTTAAGATATGCATATTCGTCTAGTGTATAGAATTACAATAATTGTGTCTTTCAGCAAATTATCCTGATTATATATCGATATTTCTACATTTAGTAAAACAACATTATTTTGCCAATAAACAAACGTAAAAAGCAAAACAAAACGTTTTCTTCTTCTCTCTTGGTTCTTCATCCAACTGTGACGGGACTTGGGGAGGCTGCGACATGGGTACAAGGAATGGCGTTTGGTCCCATCCTGTTAAAAGTAGGTCCGTATAGGTTTCTTTTCATATGTGCTGTTTTAAATTATCACGAGACGGAGATTTTTCCTTAAAAAACTACAAAGCAACGTTTTACGAGCCATCTATAATACATTATTTTATTCATTGATCCCGAAGAACGGACTAAAGTATTACATAGAAAATTAAAATATTAATTACAGACATACTTAAAACACCATCGACAGATCCAGGATTTGAGATTACGAGTGATGGCGCAATTTTATTTTAAACTTGAGAAGCTAATTTTTCAGATTTTACGTGATGGGTGGGAGTGGGAGATGGGAGTCGAGGAGGAGGTGCGCAACTTAACAAAAGAACACTTGACAAACAAAAAGGAGGGGAAAAGGCTTTGTAAATTGAATGTTCATAACTTCTCAGATGTTAGTGGAGCTGGTGGGGCGCCCCACTCAATCCGCTCATGACGACCACCGCACACCTATCACTCTTATAACAGTATTTTAATTTGATGTGACCACAAATGCATAACCATGCCAGAAGCTGATTCAGGCGGAGCTCACCTGTCTACCCTCATCCACAAAATGATAACATCTAAAAAAAAAAAGACGAACATGTATGCGTTTTGCTTTTCAGTGGTGTACGCCTCCTACCTCTGCCCTCCACATTATTGCTATGCACATCGTCGGTTGCAAAATACGGAGTTATATATTCCAGATGTTCCCGTATACGCATGAATACTGGGTTGAGTATTCACGTATACGCACGACTACGGAGTTTTATATTCCCGTATAGGCACGAATACGGATTCAAACATTCCCTTTAAATCACGAATACGGAGTTTTATATTCCGTCTCCTCACATATACGAAGTTTATATATGTCCGTATACTCAAAAATACGGAGCAATATATTCCCGTATGAGTATGACTACGGAGATCTGTTGTATATTCCCGTAATCGCACGAATACGGCGTACTATATTCCCATATAAGCACGAATGCGTAATTGTATATTCCCGTATAAACAAACAAATTTCAAGATCTTGTGTTAAAACGTTTTGGGAGGCATGTACCATTTATGTTTTTTTTTGTTTAACGCCAAACTGTGTAAAGTCGAGTACGTCACATCGGCATACGGTATAATATTACATCATCAGTGATGAAGTGACAATAGTAAAGAACTTTCGACGGTGTTGAGGCGCAAAAAGAGGTTCGGTGATATATTAAAACATGCATGTGTGCGTGCATATGTGTGTGTTGGTTGGGATTGGGGGCGGGGTGTAGTCACTCAGAGGTAGTGCATAGTATCCAAAGATGTTTTCCATGATAGGTTAAGGTGAGGATCGGAATGAAATGGACAAGCGTAGAATTATTTTAGGAAGCAGTATAAATAGCCAACTGATATATTGAATGCCTTCGATTTTCAGTAATTACGATCATTGATCCATGATTTTAGATAGGACAGGAAAAGGATCAACGTTTGAGAATGAAACAGAACAAAGGTCCATTATTTTACGGGATCAGGTGCATATCATTAACGGGGAGGATGGAGGAAGGAGGCGTACAACACTGAAAAGCAAAACGCATACATCGCATTATTAGCTTGACTCGCCCCTACATTCATCCCCAAACCCCCACTCCCACTAGAAACCCGATTTAATCATTTTTTAATAATTTCTTTTTTACATATTTCTATGTGGTTTTGGTCAAAAACAACACCCGCGCGTATCCCCAGCCCCACCCCTCACTCGAAACCCGACTTTTGTTTTAGTCCTTACACATATAGCTATTTTATGTGCCCGCCCCCACTCTCCATTTTCCATCCGATATTTACCACCACGCCACCCCACCCCTCACCTGAAACCCAATTTTCTTTTTTTACATCTTTCTGTCTTGTTTTGGTTTATCAATCCCCTTCTCTATCCCATCCCCAAATAACCTCCTACCCCATCATTACCACCACTCGAATGTTTTTTTGTTTTTTACATATCTCCATGTTGTTTTGTTTTATCAATTGATCAATTTGTTTCGACCCCACCACCAGCTAGAATATTTTTGAGTGTTATACATATCTCTGTGTTTTTTGTTTTATCAATGTATCAATGTTTCACCCCAACCAACACTCATCCCAATGTGTTTTTTTTTCATTTTATCTTCCGAAGATTTTTGTTTCATTTTATCTTCCATTATTTGGATATTAAAATAAATTTCACAAACTAATAAAAAAAAAAAAAAAATCACACCCTGCCCCAAATTTTACTATAATTTGTATGAATTTCTAACAATAATTTTATCGTCCCGAGTTTCTATAAATCGCCCCGCCCCCAACGCCATCCACAGCCTTGTTTTCTGACGGTATATACTGACTACAAAACTTATTATTCTGTGAAAAATCGAATATTCGAGCTGCGCTGTTCTCCGACAGCTCTTGTGTTTTTAGATGTTATCAGTTTATAAGGTGAGCCCCGGCGGAATCCTCTCCTGGCTTGGTTATGCATTTGTGGTCACATCAAATGAAACTTCTTTTATAAGAGTGAACGTTGTGCGGTGGTATTCATGAGCGGATTGGGTGGGGCGCACCCGGCGTACCCCCACCCCCATCCTTTCAACCCCCTCCACTAAAATCTGAGAAGTTATAACACTCATGCTGCAGAGCCCTTTTCCCCCCGTTTTTGTGTTTGTCAACTGTTTGTTTTTTTAAGTTGCGCCCACCCACCCCACTCCCATCTTCCCACCCTCACCCTAAATCTCATTTTTTGGATATTGGGCGGGGTTGGGTTGGATGTTGGGCGGCGTTGCCATGAAATCAAGGTAAACTATTTAGGTCTACACTCCTTTTTTTTCGAAGTATTTTTTTATTGTTCAGAAGGTCATCTTGTTTCAATTATTTCAATTGTGGCTTCTTTTCTTAAAGCTACAGAGTCTCTATTTTAACTGGTAATAATAATGAATATGAATGAGTCACGTGTGAAGTAGTTTCAAATCGATGAACACACCAATAGTCGGTTCATAAGGCAGACATCGATGCGTAAAATAACATTTTAATCTATTATGTAGCCTTCGTTCAGGTAACATCGATAAATATACGGCTTCAGAATATATGTGATAAAAAAAGTAATTGCCCGAAACGGGATTTAAATTACAGACGTTGCGCTTTAATTTTTTTGATCTATGTAAGTTTAACCTCTAGACCTCGGCTATTTACTGGTATGTTGCAGCAATTGTTAACACTAAACAGGCATTACGTAATAACTAGTGCACACACAAACTCATCAATCGCTAAATAACAAGTCGAGATATGGTTGTTTTGAGGAGGAATATTAGTTTCATACTGATAACATATAATATTACACCAGGCAATGTTAATTTACACGTTTGACAAGATGGACTATACATGTATTGATTCATCTTGAGTTGCGTTCAAATAGGTGAAGTTATTTTGCCTATTAATAAATAGTAATTTTCTCGAGAAGCCTTATATCTCAGTTCATAGAGCACCTGACATGAAATCAGACGATCGTGTGTTCGAGTCCCGAAAGAGGCATTGTTTTTCTTCTGTAAATCATAATGTTACCTGTGTACAAGTACGATGTGCACTGGTCGATGTCTATACAATAAGTATTATCCTGCGTTATATTTGCTCGCTTAAATACCCGACTGCGACATGAGCTGGTGAAATAAAGACACGCCTACAAGGAAGAACTCGATTGATATAGAGACTCTGTAGCTTTAAGAAATACATGTTTGTTTGCATTTGCCAGACTAAAGGAACATTATTCCAACAATATATGCCTAATGTGCATAAGTGCGTGTAAATGGTGATACTTTACCATTTAAACAGCACACAGAAATGAAATCTATATGGACATACGTTTCACAGGATTGGACCAAACTCCATTACATATCCCCATGTCGCATCCTCCCCAAGTTCCGTCGGAGATGGACGAAGAACCAAGAAAAAAGAAGAAAAAATTGTTGTTATTCTATACACTTAGACGAATATGTATATCTTACAGCAGAAGTCTGCCTAACATTATGTAGTTGAGCTTTTCTAATTGTCATTAGGTTAATAAGTTAAGGTTAATACCGTGCAATATAAGCCGCCATGGAAAAAAGCAAAGAATATAAGTCGAAATGACGCGCTTATATTCATTCAAACATTTATTTTGCTTAAAACTTATACACTATTCTTAAACTAGTAATACAGAGTCTCTATAAATGAGACACGTGTAGTTTCAATTCGACGAACATCCAAAACGTCGGTATAAAAGCCAAAAATCGATGCGCAAAATATCACTTAAATTAATAACAACTTATTTCACAATGACAACATAGATTGTTAACTTTGTTGAAATCAAATATACTATCTATTCCCAATATATTTTGGAGTATACATTTCGGCCGAATGCGCCTTTTTGCATTGTAAGTAAGTGTTAATATATTGAAACATTTTCTATACAAGGCACTACTGAACCTTTATCTCAACCGTCATCTTTCTTGCCCAGTAGTCGTGAGGCATCGCCTGGTAAAGGGTATGAAGAGATACTAACAGCAACACCAGTTCCCCGCAAGCTGCCTGCCCGCAAAGACTTCAAGGTAAATACAATTCTTTATATTTTAAGAATATAACACAGGTAAAATAGATATAGAAAACCTTAACGTAGGACACACATGTAACAGCCATTTATATAGAATCTCTATACTGACAGCGTGATACAATATGTACCGCGATTCACCTATTGATAATATAGAAAACACATACTGCATTTTGTCTTTGGAAAGTGTGTTAGCCATACTTATGTATATTGTAATTCATGTGTAAAGTGTACTTAAATTCCCTCAATCGGCATGAAGGAAATGTTTGACATATAAATAATACTGTAAATTGTCAGTGGGCAGCTTACAACAATGCTTCATTGTTTGCATTTGGTCAGTATAGCTATATAGTATATACTATATGTATATATTCACAAAAATTTCTCCCTATATATAATTCTGCTTTGTGAACATGAATCTCTTACGAGCTCCCAATTTCGAAAGTTGCCGTAGTGAGTTCAAATTATCTCCCTTTATTATATTTACCTGAATTCACAGTATCCCCAAGATCAGGCACCTTTCATTGTCACTGTCTCAATATAGCTGTGTGTGGTTGAATGCTTAAATGTGGCCCACTCATATGACTATAATTGTATGTATGTGTGCGTCTATATGTTAATTGTGCCTCCAAACGAGTGTGTTATGGTGTAGAGATACAGTTCATACGCTTGATTTCTGTGTATCTCGTCATAGCTAGGCGCCCTGTCGTAGTTCGTCCGAAGGTTGTCTGTCCTTGGTAGTTCACAAATAATTCTCCCTATATATATATATATATATATATATATATTATTCACATTTTTGTTATTGAAGAATGATCTGAAGTACTTTAGATAGTTAAGTAGTCGTTATTCCTAGAGGGTAACTCATTTAACGTAATGCTAGTTTTCCTTGATGCCATCATCTTCCTTAAGGCCCTACAAAACACTATATATACCGCTGATCAGGGTACTGAACATCAAACATCCTGCATACACGACCGCTAAGCCAGAGGACTGACTATGAGCTAGCAGGATGAATATTTATACCTTAATTTGCATTGAGGTCCTTAAAACTATATTTCGAAGTGTAACAAGTAACGAGCATCAAACACATATATTTTGGTTTGTGCATTGCAGTTTATGTTTAAAGCAGATAATCGGATTTATATAATTATGTTTCGTTTATATTAATCACGAATAGGCAGCATTTAATCAAAATGTATGTATCGCAATATTAAAAAAATAAGTAAAACTAGGTATACGGATGTGTGGGGATCTGTAAGTGGGATACATTTAGTATTTCAACAGCGACGCATTTTGTTCTTGAAAATGTGTCTCTGTGCCTTTAAAACTTTAAGTTCATCTCTTCTCTTCGGATCTAAAGCTTCCAAATTATGCCAGGAGGACGTGTAGACTGGACACTTTCTGTGGTGTCGAGAACAGCGATACACTGCGGTGTTGGAGAGACAGAAAATTCAACTACAAATAGAGCTATTAAAATCGATACAAACAAAAACAAATAATAATACTTCAATGGCAGACTCTCTTTCATACTCGCTATTGGAGCAGTAAACAAACTCTTCATCTTGTCAGCATAAGTTTATGGATTAAATTGTGCACAGATGCAAAAAGGTCAGGGGAAATGATTTTGATTCTATGTATGAAGTCATACATTTGTCTGTACAATAAAACTATCTGTAATAATGCCCTAGCATATATTCATCCGAACTAATTTCTTGCAACATGGGCCCTCACAGTCTACACCTTTTCTAGCCTACATATGGCTCATGTTGCGCTTGAACGTCATCCTCACCTCCGTCCTCATTATCCGGTTCCCTCATGTTGATAGCAATGTTGTCGAGGACGGCACACGCAACAAAAATGTTTCAAAGTTGTTTGGGCTTCATTTTTGTCGGAAAATATGTAGGTTTGATGAGTGTAGATGAAATATTAGGTATATATATATATATTTTATTTATTAAAGTGCAACCTGTTTACAACAATCTACATGTAATACAACATTAAAGCAATATTAGTTAAACAGCCAGCCTGCAGAGGCTTACGAAGCACTATCATTTTAACAAATTATGGTCATTGAGTGTTTATTTCATTGCCATCTTCCTGGCAATATTAACTGTTACAAACGTTCTGTTTAACCAACGTATTATACACTCAGTTGATTGAAACTCTGTTATTGTAGAACTGTTCCTTGTATAGTTATAATCAGATCCTATATAATGATTTCACAGCTTGGAATACTGATTCTATTTTATATACAGTTAAATGACAGTTAAGAGTGTATCATGCATAAATACGCCTTTAATCACATTTAACACACACAGTTATTGTTCTGTCTTAGCGTTTTAGTAGTTCAATACGTTCATCAAATGCTTCAATTAAAAAGTTTGCTAATATTTTACAATCTACATTTTTCATTATATTGTTGAAAACATCAGTGTCACTACCAGTTCCACCAGTATCGCCAAAATGTTTATTTCGAAGCTCGTGGTAATATTTACACGTTACCAGGAAGTGCATTTCATCTTCAACTTTCCTTTCATCACACGTTTTACATAGCCTGTTCTCAATCGGTACTTGGGGACGTCTGTATCGACCGAGCTCAACAGCGAGGGGGAAAACACCACATCTGAAACGAGCAATGGCTGATCGCTGTTTAAACGACAACTGCCTGTCTAAATAGTGTTCTCGTGTATAGTCGGTTTTAAACTGTTTATAAGTCCTTAGTTTTGGTGAGTTTATCACATCAGCTTGCCAATTCGTAGTGAGTTTTTGTTTCAACTTTGTTTTAACAATATTTAATAAATAACGAAGAGACACATTTTTAACGATGTCAATTTCAAAAAAGTTGACAATGTTGCATTCATCTAGTATGACTTTCAAATCTGAACACCAAGTGTCTCTTAAATGTACAGTGTTGTTAAGGTCCCACATTAACACACGATGGGCTATTCGATTTGGCGGTAACCTTACCAGTCTTGGCCATAAACGAATTATGTCGCAGTGTCGTCTTAACCGTGGGCTGTCCCACCCTGTATCTCCATCTAGAGCTGCCAATGACGTTTGCCTTCCCACACCGAGAAATGTTCGAATGGCTTTGTGTTGCAGCCTGTCCAGATCATCGTATTGTTTATAGCCCCACACACCTGCGGCATAATCGGTGACCGGAATAACTGTACTATTATATAGTTTTTCGTAAGTGTTAAAATTAAATCCCTTGTTTGCAAAATGCTTGGCCGTAAGCGCACCGAGTGACCTGCCGCCTGCGTCGTTAAGTATTTTCACACCATGTGTGTAATTAAGTGATTCGTTTATATCAAATCCCAGATAACGGTACGAACTCACGGCTGCAATATCTAAGTCCCCGAATTTAAAATGAAAGTCTGTCTGTTTGCTGTTTTGTTTCCTGCAGTGCATGACCTTGGTTTTGTCAGTGTTAATTGCAAGGCGCCACCTATTTGTCCAGTTGTAAAGAGTGTTTAGCATTATTTGAAGGTCTTCTGGTGTCTCCGCTATTAAAACAAAATCATCTGCGTACATCAGTAAACTGAGTCGTTCTCCATTTAAAAGTTGAACACCAGTGTTAAGACTGTTTATTTCTGATGCAATGTCGTTAACGAATATCGCAAATATTGTAGGTGCGAGATTATTTCCCTGCACAACACCGGAGTTAACCGAGAACCAGTCTGTTAACATGTTATTAACTCGTACGCATGCTTCTATGCTTTTAAACAGAGATTTGATTATATTGTACATTTTACCAGAAATGCCGACATTTAATAATTTAAACCAGAGACACTCTCTATTTACTGAATCGAATGCCTTGGCAAAGTCTATAAAACACAGAAACGTAGGCTGTTTTCTCAACTTTCTACTACGAATAATGGTGGTAAGAGAATAAATATGGTCAAGACATGATCTCAGTTTACGAAAACCGTTTTGCTCTTCACAAAGAATGTTGTTCATGTTTAAACAGTTTACTATTCTTACGTTGAGAATTCCATTAAACAGTTTAGCAATTGTCGACATTAGGTTTATACCTCTATGCCCTAAGGGATCTGCTGGATTCTTGCCATTTTTCAGGATCGGGTGTATAATAGTTTTGTACCAAGCCGTCGGGATAATGTTGTATTCGAAGCATGTACAGAATAGTTTGTGTAACAAGGGGATAAGTCCTTCAAGTTTTAAAATTTCATTCGGTACGTTTTCGTAGCCTACGGCCTTCCCACATTTTGCGTCAGACACAATCTTGACCACTTCCGCCAACGTTATTGCTGAGTTTAGGCTTGTCGTTGATTCTGGTTCCGGTCGGTTGCCGTGGTTTTCAAAATTCGCATTCAGGTCTTCGTAGTCACGCTCCCATTGTTCCGTCAAATAGCGTATTTCCGTCAGAAAATGTTCGTCAAAGTTACCCGCCGTTTCACTTAACAGAAAACTAAAGTCCGATTTCCATTTTTGCAGAATATCGTTTTTATCACGTGATACTCGACCGTCATCCAATTTTACATAATCAACGGTATGTTTGATTTTTCCAGGACCTAACTTATTAATCTCGTGCCAGAATTCTTTGGGGTTTTGAATTTGCATATTCGATATATGTGTCCGTTGTTTTGCAAAATATTGCCTCTCGCTTTGCCTGAGTTTTTTATCGAAGGCATTCCTTGATGCTTTGTATTCGTGGCGCAACGCTGATTTTACGTTATTTGGGCCTTGACACTTAAGAAATGCAGTCTCGGTTTTCCGCGTTTTATTCCACAATTCTTTTAACAAATCATTCCACCACGGCTTTGAAAAATGCTTTTTGCGTTTATTTGCAATGGGTCTTATATCTTTATGTTTTAGTTTACTGTCCATTTCGGAGTGAACAATTTGCATGAAATCACTATACAGAGCGTCTATTTCGCATTGATTTTTATCACTAATCTCAATCCTCGTAATAAGCGCGTTAATTTGATCCCGACACACTTCACTGTCAAACATTCCATTAGGTATATTTTTTACATCATATTTTCACCATCATCGTTCATATTATCCGTAATTTCCACGCTACTTTCATATAGTGAAAGATTAACAGTACATTGTAAAACGGAGTGATCTGGTATCGTAGCACGGTCAATCATTATGTTAAACCTCTGCATTTTGTTTGTCACGAGCCGCACGCGAAAATTGGTGACATATTGTAACTGTGAGTGAGGTGTAATGATATAGTCTACAACCGACTTGCCTTTAGGGGAAACACACGTGAAATTATCGTCACTTTGATCTCCTCTCCCGTTAAGTACACATGTCCTTGTGTCTTTTAAAAACTGAATCAATTGATCTCCGAAAGGATTACGTATTTTATCAATGGACAATCGTTTCGGTAAGGAGTCTATATTTTCATTAAAATCTGGTAAATCTCCAATACGTCCATTCAGATCTCCAAGGATTATAAGTGGTTTGTCCTCCTGATATTGATAGATTTGTGATACTAGCATATCATAGAATGTTTGTGATACATCACCACGACTCGAACCGGAAGGAGATAGATAACACGAGCATAAAAATATACCGATTTCGTCATCGGTTTTATCCGTCAGTTTAATCCATAATATGTCCTCGGTGGAACAATCGAGTACTACGTATTCATTTTGCGTTAAAATACTTAGTTTTATTAAAAATCCGACGCCCCCAGAACCGCGCACCGCCGTTGGTGATAAATTTGTCCTATTATGACCTATCCATTGATACCCAGGAACAGCTAACTGTTCATCGTTTCTTAAGTGTGTTTCACAAATTGAAATTATATCACAGTTTAGACAATCTATAATATTTTCTCTCAGTATACGACTCGAAATATTTGTATTTGTTATATAGAATCCGTTCACATTCCACGCGACTGGCTGTTGTCCTATTGTTGTTGTGTAATGACGCGTCCACCACGTACACGAAGTCCCTCAATTTTGTTCACAATTGTTCGCATGTTGGCCTCAATAATTCGTTCGTGCCTCGTCTTATCCTTCTCAATGAAGATGCTGCTGAACTGTTCAATTTCCCTCAGGTTACGTTTACGTTTAAGCACGACATGCGTCTGCTCTTTGGACTCCAAGGTTACGATAACCGGTCTGTAATACTGCTTAGTATGGGACTGAGCTATGTTAACGTCCACGGGGTTCTTTGTGCCAACGCGTTTTACCGCTACAACTTTGACCCCGACATCTAGCCCTCGCAATATTTTGTCAACAAACAAGCTCACATTGTCTGTATTATCGCCTACGTCCTCCTCTACAATGTTTTTGAAACATAAGTTTCGTTCTGTATCGAATTCAGATTTTGGACCCGTGCTTGATGGTACATGGGCAGACTCTAACGATTAATTATTTCTGATGCCTATCATGCAGTATAATACGTAATACTTTAACCTTTAACCTTCAATTAGTGATGTTCACATGTAATGCATAACAATATGAACTGTATGAACTGCTATTTTGAATATCTCATTTGTTTACCTCTCCGTGCAAAACAGCAAATGTTCTTTTCCTTACACCGATAGTTCTTTCTACTGTGTATCGTGTACTACAGTGCGCACGTTGATAGTTTAACTCAGCATTCTTTTGGGGTTGTCTGAATGGTGTCAGGAGGTATGGTTTACTTGGGTATCTACAAGATATATTGTTAAATTAGGAATTACTTCTTATTTGCTTATTTAATATATGTCTTATGGATTCTTATGATAAAATTGTAAAACAACTTCGAAAGGGTTTACATTTTTACAATAAAGAAAAGAAGGTGAAATGATTTGGATAGAAATTCTGAGATCGCTTTTACGGTTTATTTTAGACTAACTTTTCCTCATGCCCATGTAAAAAGTGACCGATCCCTTACTTTTGCCATTATATCTAACGTTTACAGTTGGTGATGTTTTATAGTATAATTACTGTATGAATTGTTCTTTTTATTTTATGCAGTTGCGAGTTGTTTTGTTTGGATCAACGTGCGTGTATATTCACATGTTCCTTCCATACAATATGGGCAATTAGATGTAAGCTTTAAAAAAAACGTTATTTAGGACAAAGGACAAAAAGGACATCCATTTTGATAAATCCTCAGTTTAGGAGGTGTGAGACGTGTACGCCTTTCCCTGAATCCGTACATGCTCACATCGAGTGTTTGCTACATTGTGAGTATTTTGGCGATGGAGACAGGATAATAGCGAGGATTGTGCGCATATAAAAGCTAACCAGTAGGCCTTATTGCCTACTGACCGTTCCAAGTCGGTAAACATGTCTTCACCACCACCCTTTCTGTTGTTTTTTGTCTCTTTCATTATATTATCAAGTCCTTGTTTGCAGTACAGTGCGGACCTACGATGCCATTGCGTTCGGACGCTGTGGTTTCTATAGGACCCTATATCTCATTTTTGACCGAGTATATGACGAACATTCTGCGAATATATAGGTCTTTGTTCATCATATAACAGACTGAACATTACACTACATTAAAGGACTGTCAAAATAAATGCTACATAATTTGCAATACATAGCACTATTGCTGCTGCAAGATTGCCATTATGCGTTTCTTGTTTGTAACCGTATACCTGCATAGAGTAGGCTTATATAGAACGTTTTTAAATATGTGACGGGGTTGTCGTTGACAACAGCAAACAAGAGATCTAATTCTCAATGCATACAATGCACACAATGATGTGCTTTCAACCCGACTAAATATCATATAGAATTGGTGACTAAAACATAGGGGGAGCACCACCACATCCCCAACCCCAGCCACCATCTCACCCCCTTTTTTATAAGCACCCAAACAATTCCTACGCAAATGTTTACTTCACAGTGTTAATATGTTTCATCGCATAAATAGGTCTGCATTTAAGAACATCTGACATTTCTGACCACTTCCAGCACCTCAGAAGTATTGTATTTGTTACCCCTTTGTTATAAGAAGCTACCTACATGCCGAACTGTAAGCATTGTCTGCTTGAAACAAAAAATACAAACAGTTTGACAATATTTAAGACAGGTTCTAATAGCTTCTGTCTACACTATTCAGTTTATATCGAATATCATCATGGTAATGGAAACGAAACGTATGCGGCGACTGCTTGGCTTCATAAGTTGTTGGCCAAACAATGAATTAATTTCTCAATGAGCATAGTTGCTCTGTCACTCATGACACCACTCGTGACACTGTAGATTGGTCCAAGCCCAAACAATCACCAAGAGTTTGCAAGAAACTTCCACTGGTATAAAACCTCAAGGTAATGAGCACCTGCTGCTCAACAGAAAGTGCGTGATTTCTGTTTGTCTAAGTATTAAATAGTTTATACCCTCCCTTCAAAGTCTGTATCTCTCTCTTAGCTCCCAATTGTTCATAAACTGAAAAAAATGTGTTTTTACGATACAATCGCGGATTTTTTGCCCTCTGAACAGGTAAAAAAGGAGGATTTGCCGCCATCCTGGATTTTGTTAAATCTCTGTTAAATTTAACACAGGTTTAACATAGCTAAGGGAGGTATATTAAATTGAACACAATTAAACAAAATGTTAACCGTAACAATATTTGAACTACCGCAAACGAGTAATATTATTATTTAACAAGGGTTTAACAAGAAGTTCACATTTTTTGTTAATTTAACATGACAAATCGTTGTTAAATATTTAGCAATTCTTTGAACAATCGGGCCATTATTTATTTTTTAAGTGCTATGATCTGCGGTATATACACCAGTTTATGACGTGTCAAACCTTATTACGTATACATTATGTTATAGTCGCAATCATGTTGTTTCTTTGTCTTTTCACGTAATCTGGTTACATTCCTTATGTAAATAAAATGTAGGATGACTATAACGCAAGAATGTGCAATACTAAACAAGTTGAAGTGGTGTACAATAAACAACTCCCATATTTCAACATTATGCATTGTGTTTTACCAAATTTGAGACTATGTGGCTCCGTTTTTGGTCTTGGGGTCTTTTATTGTTTCTGTAGAGAGCGAACAATCAATTACATCCGTCTAAGATAGCTGCGAAAACTTCCGTACCTGCCACTATTATACAGTTCGGCCATTCCAATCTACTTTTTGCGAGATGTCTTGGCACGTTCTGTTTTTATTTATCAGTATATCTGTCTTGCCTATTACTTCTTTCCGTGGCATAATAAAGAACAGCTTATTGTAGGCGCTCGCCTGTGATTTTATTTCTTTGTAGGAACTGGCCAGTGATTTTGTTTCTTTGTAGGAGATGGTCGGTGATTTTATTTCATTGTAGGAGCTGGCCAGTGATTGTGGTTCTTTATAGGAGCTGTTCGGTGATTTTGTTTCATTGTAGGAGATGGCCAGTGATTTTGCAAAATATCTTGACACGTCGTGTTGTTATTCGTCCATCTGTCTGTCTTTCATTGTACATGTAGGAGCTGGCCTGTGATTTTGTTTCATTGCAGGAGCTGGCCAGTGATTTTGCGAGATATCTTAAACGTTGAGCTTGTATTCGTCCGTCTGTCTGTCTTGCCTATTACTTCTTTCCGGTGCTTAACTAGGAACAGCTTCTTGTAGGAGCTGGCCTGTGATTTTGATTCTTTGTAGGAGCTGGTCGGTGATTTCGTTTCATTGTAGGAGTTTGCCTGTGATTTTGTTTCTTTGTAGGAGCTGGTGGGTGATTTTGTTTCCTTGTATATGTACTAGCTGGTCAGTGATTTTGCTTCATTTTAGGAGCTGGTCTGTGATTTTGTTTCATTGTAGGAGCTGGCCAGTGATTTTGCGAAATATCTTGACACGTTGTGTTTTTATTCGTCCGTCTGTCTGTCTTGCCTATTACTTCTTTCCGGGGTATAACTACGAACAGCTTATTGTAGGAGCTGGTCAAAGATTTTGTTTCTTTGTAGGAGCTGGCCAGTGGTTTTGTTTCTTTGTAAGAGCTGGCCTGTGATTTTGTTTCTTTATAGGAGCTGTCCAGTGATTTTGGTTCTTTGTAGGAGCTGGTCAGTGAGTTTGCTTTATTGTAGTAACTGGCCAGTGATTTTATTTCTTTATGGAAGCTGGCCAGTGATTTATTGCATTTTAGGAGCTGATCAGTGATTTGTTTTACAGGAGCTGGCCAGTGATTTTATTTCTATGTAGAAGCTGGCCACTGATTTGTTTCTTTGGTAGAAGCTGGCCGGTGTTTCTTTGTAGGAGTTGGACAGTTTTTCAGTATAGGAGCTGACCAGTGTTTGATTGGAAGAGCTGGATAGTGATCTTCTTTCTTTCTTACAAATAAACAAGTTATTATTTACTATAATTACTCTATAGTATCATGTTATACAACGAGATGACAGAGGCAAGGTGTAGTATTTTATGTCTGAATTGTTCTTCTTACCATTCTGTATTTTAAATAAGATATAAGGTTTTTGAATTGACAAAGAATTTAGGATGGTGATTTATAAAACATTCACATTTCAAAAATATTACAAATATAAAAAAAAGAATCCCAAGACGCTTTACGAATGTACACCCACTTTCACATAAAGGTGCAAGTGAAAACAAAATCTGCAAAATTAAGACTGAACCAATTCCCCAGCAAGACACATAAATTCGGAAAAGGTAATCTCTGGTCAGCAAACGACACAAAAAGGAGACAAAAGTAGCATATTCGTTTTTTTATTGTGAGCGGTTATATCAGGTGCAAAACATCTAGCGCCCTCCAGCAATATTCTTATATAAAGCCACAAAGATTCGGCTTGATGATCCCAAAAAAACAGTTAGTAATGACACTACTGATTGATCCCTTGGAAGCATAAGACACAAACAAGAATGAAAATGAGCAGAATCGGTATTGTTGAGAATGTTCATGAGCAGAGTAAACATAAGGTTGAAAACCTCACTATCATGTCCTTTTAACAATGAAAACATGTGTCTATCACGAGTAATCGTATTTAGGCTCCTATTTAATGCAGATATGAAACCAAGATATGAACATATATTCAGTGTTACAAGTGACAACACTATCACCCCCTTCCAAATTGATAGATCCGTTGTCTCGCATCATAATCTACCTTTCTAGACATATGCTTAAATTGTTTTTCAATGCGAATACATGTATCTTACCTCATCTTAATGACTGTTGTGTAATTTTCTTTTTTATTTAAACAATATTTTAGACATGTTGTGTAATGTGTGGAAAATTGTAATTTTTCTCAGAAGAAAAAAACCGTGCGAATTCAAAAAGGAGCTGTAAGACTTATTCTTGTTAAAGATTTTGAAACTTCTTCCGTTAAACTTTTAACTGATCTGAAGTGGATGAGTTTTCACGAAGGAGTAATATTCCAGAAAACAATCCAAACGTTTACAACAAAAACAATCAGACAATGACAATCCTGCCTAATTATCAAGTTAATTGAATTTGGTTTTACATTATTGAATATGTATCTCACTGAGTTCAAAGAACTCAGAGTAGGACTACATGATTCTTATATTATCACAACTAAATAAATATGCTTTATATATTTAATGCAATTACAAGATGGTGACTAGTAGCCAAGTTAGGCTGGGTGCAATCCAGATTTGTTTAATGTTGCCTATACGCTTCATATAAGTAACGCTTATGTTACCGATATGTTACAAAATAGTACATATGCAATATTTTGTAAAATATGTATTTGTCACTGAAATTAATAAATAAACAAACATGTTGGAGATACATTTACTCTAACGTAAAATTTACATATTCGAATTGTAAGCTCATTCTTAAATCTAAAATTATACTCCCCCAGACTGAATAGCGAGTGTTCTGTTTCAAGTTTTATTAGGGACCGAACGTATGGAACTCATCCCTTGCCACATCAACTTGCCCATTCTGTTAATCATTTCAAAACATGTTTACAGTGGAATAAACAACCCATAAATAATTAACTATATGAACTCTATATGAAAACATTTGTACTACTGAATATCATACTAAACCATTTAAATGTATATGCCATTTCTTTTGTTAATATTGTACATATTTTTTGTTTTTTAAGATTGACCTTAAAGGAGTTATTTTGTTAATACATGTTTTATTACTATTATTATAATAAGTAGTAGTATAAATCATCATGTTACGTCAAGACGCCATTGTTGCTGCAGTTCTTTCTTATTTTTTGTTCGGCCATTGTTGCTGCAATTCTTTCTGATGTTTTGTTCGCAGTATATTTCAACGAACATATCCTATAGTTTAAATACCTACCATAATCATAATGTTAACCCTTAATATGTTTAATGTTTTTTATAAACCAAACTTAAGCCAGTCTCAAACGTTTAGTGAAACATATTATGGCAAATTGCAGTTAATTGAGAGTATAGGACTGCCGTGCCAGCAACAAGCACGTATCAAGGAGATGACGACCTATTACGATTGATGTTGGTCGTGCACTTTTTATTTCTCAACATTTTTTTCAAACCTTATGTTACCCCTTATTTAAGTATGTCAAACAAATGCAAGAAGTTTCCCGAACAAATACATTGTACATCTTTCAACTCTTTATCATGTAAATGTATACCTATTTCGAATAATGGTAATTTATCCCAAAGTCAATAAGAGATAAGTCTTATTTTATCTGGTTGCGTTTATTTTTATGATTTACATAAAAACACATTCAACTTCTAAGTCATGTGCCAAGTCATTGAGTACCTACATTGTGGCTTTCTAGGCTATTGTTTCTTTTTTGTATTATATTTACACGAGCATATATGTGTTTTACTTATATTGCCTATTGATGCTGCCTTGTTGGTTAGAGATTAGATCATGGCGGGGATTTCTTTATTTACACTGTCCTGTTTTAATGGGATGACAGTAGGATACGTGTGAGGTTTGGTGCACCCTAGAACCGGTTTAAACCCCCAATGGCCTTTGTTGCCACTGACCGTTCCAAGGCGGTAGCCCTATTGTCAACCCTTTTGTGTTTGTGATGTCGTTTGCATTTGTATTGCTTTTGCCTGCTCGTTTGTCTGTTTGCGTGTTTCTTTTTATGGTTGGCTGTCTTCCTTGAATGTTGCTTTCCCTGTCCGATATTTTTTTTGTCTTTCTTCTATTGATTTGTTTATAATCGACATACAGGCATCATGTAGCGAGCATTCAAGAACTATGTACAGTAAAGCATTTTCCAAATTTGTTTTCTTATCCCCCTGTTTATGAAATACAAAAATAAACTATATTAAACTTGCCGTTTTTCTACAAAAACATCCAACACATTGATTAAGTGTATTACAAACTATCTCAAACGAAGCCAGGAGATTGAGATGCGATCGGCAAATTAAATTAATATTTGGTCACGTGTGCATGAATAACAAAATACAATTTCCCAGCCCAATTTCCTCTCCTGATTTAAATGTTTGAAGTTAGTTCTTACATTTTGTATTGTATATTAATGTGTGCAAACGCGGTTCTTAGTATCTACGAGTGGTGTTCAACTTATAACGTAACACTTTTGTTTAAGATATTATTAGTCAGTGGAAATGGTTATCATAAAACATACGTGATATAATGTTGTGAAACTGTTATTTAGAACATATGCATTTAAAAATAATCTACAAGTTCACGCGGTTTACTTTAAATTACATTTTGAATTAGGTACCCACTAGTTTCCAATTTTAAACTTATATGTTTCTATTGCCGTAGAGTTTTACCTTAAACCAAATAATGCCACTAAATACATATCGTAAACTTTTAAAACTGTGTTTGAAATTTAAATGATCGTATATTTTATTTTAAGTCAAAATATAAATGTTGAATTAAAAGTTCGTATTTCATCGAAATTTTATGAAATTGACAGTTTGCTAGTATGTTACCGATGCTTTTATATATTTTCCAAAATAAGCATTTTATTCATATTGTATGCCAGAAAAAATGAGTAGTTATTAGTGTTGTATTATCACATACCATATAAAGATATATTTTGGTCAAAGTTTACATTTGTTCATCATTATTTGAAAATGTGTGTGTTTTGCCCCTAAATCTTAAGTTATATATTTTTTCATTTAGTTACCAAACTTATTTTTTATAGAGGAGGACATCATAACAATGCCTGCAGTTGATGTTTCGAACTAGAAGTTTTTATAGATTTAATAATTTTCAAAGTTTTTGTTCAGGTTAATTTTCGCTGAAATCGTGATAACCGACAAATAGCAAAACAATGCATATTCCATTGTATTTTACGTTTAGACATGGACATATCAGACTACTATTACCTCAAACGACAAATCACAAGCCTGTGTTTTTAAATTCATTTTGCCGTTTTTTTTTATAATTGAAGAGTTTTGCTTCAAAATGTCATTCTTTACCATTTTACAAAAATACAGATGCAGCAAAATTAGGAATCACATAATAGTTTATGTCATAATGTTTTATATCGAAAGAAACATTAGACTTGACATTAAAATGAACATATTCGGCGAGAATGTCAAGATGTTTGAATCAGGTAAACAATGAAAGTGTTACGTTATAATTTGAACACCTCGCGTATAATATCTGTTTCCATTAGTTTAACTTAACAGACACAGAACAAAAGCTATGCAAGTCGAAAAGGAAATGTATCTTTCACAGAACACAGTCAGCCATAAACATTAACACAAACAATAATTACAATGTTAAAAGAAGCAAGGCTCATGACATCACAAACAAAAGCGGGCTGAAAATAGGGCTACCGCCTTAGTGTCAAAAAGGCCCCTGGGGGATTAAACCAGAATCTTTGGCGCACCAAACCCAAGGCTTACCGTGTTGTTATCCCTATAAACCAGGAAAGTGTAAATTAACATTCCACTAAAGAAATCTCTTCCAGGTTATATTATGTACGTGTTTTATCAATGTATTCAGTCATTAACTGAATGTATGTTGAATGGTACATAATCACTTATTAAGAACCTTTCTCGGAGAGAAGCAGAAGACCAAATTGAATCCGAGATCAGCGTACGTTTACTATCATCTAATTGCCTCTATTCGTATTTACAAGCTAGGAGGATAGACTCCAGTAAATCATACCACCCAGTTCACGTCGAAATATAACAAACACGAGAATGTGAGTCAGTATAGGGGACAACACAATACTATTACTGAAGTCCACGTCTAACTTACGAACTAGTAGAAGTAAATTGAAAAAATATATATGTGACCATCCCCTTTACGTCCTCCGCTTACGAACGAACCATTGAAAGTTAGTAAAAGTTTATATAACAGTTGAACAGGAACTGTAGCATTCAAGGAGCACAGTTGAATGGTACATAATCACTTATTAAGAACCTTTCTCGGAGAGAAGCAGAAGACCAAATTGAATCCGAGATCAGCGTACGTTTACTATCATCTAATTGCCTCTATTCGTATTTACAAGCTAGGAGGATAGACTCCAGTAAATCATACCACCCAGTTCACGTCGAAATATAACAAACACGAGAATGTGAGTCAGTATAGGGGACAACACAATACTATTACTGAAGTCTACGTCTAACTGACGAACTAGTAGAAGTAAATTGAAAAAATATATATGTGACCATCCCTTTTACGTCCTCCGCTTACGAACGAACCATTGAAAGTTAGTAAAAGTTTATATAAAAGTTGAACAGGAACTGTAGCATTCAAGGAGCACAGTCAACCAACAAGATTCACGGAACCAAACAACAATAGCAATGATACATAAAAGGCAATGTGTATGGCAACCGAAACATCAAAAACATAAAGCGCAACACGGGGCTAGAGGGCGTGAGCGGCAGCTAGCATATTTCACTACCGTTCATGAGCAGTCTCAATCAAACCGAGACTGCAATATTTCGTATGTGTAGTGTTCGGCCGTTTCCAAAGGTCCACTTTCATACTTTTGACGATAGGACTACCGCCTAAGCACGGTCAGTGGCAAAGAAGGCTTCTTAGCTTATTATTAGTTTAACTTATTCATGATCTCGAACACAACACAGACACAGCTTATTGACGACCTTGGACACAATACACACAGAGCTTATAGACGACCTTGGACACAATACACACACAGCTAATTGACGATCTCGGGAACAATACAGAAACAGCTTAGTAATGACCTCGAACACAAAAGAGACACATCCTATTGACAACCTCATACACAGTAAACATACTACTTGCAACGACATTGGATGAAGTACACACACAGCTTATTGACACCTTGGACACACTACACACAGTGCTTATTGACGACCTAGGACACAATACACACAGAGCTTATTGAGATCTCGAACGCAATACACACACAGCTAGTTGATGACCTCGGGAACAATACAAAATCAGCTTAGTTATGACCTCGAACACAAAAGAGACACATCCTATTGACAACCTCAAACACAAGAAACATTTTAGTTGCAACGACATTGGATAAAGTACAGACACAGCTTATTGACGACCTCGAACACAATACACACACACACCCGCCTTGCGACGACCTCGGACAAAATACACACACAGGTTATTAAAGACCTCGGGCACTAGTGTTTCAGTCGATGTGAAGATTTTTTGGAGGATTAAACTGACCGTTCCAAGGCGGTAGCCCTATTGTCAACCCTTTTGTGTCTGTGATGTCGTTTGCATTTATTATTACTTTTGCCTTCTTGTTTGTCTGTTTGCGTGTTTGTTTCTGTGTTTTGTGGTTGACTGTCCTCCTTTAATGCTACCTTCCCTGTCCGATATTTTTATATTTCTTTAAAGGATTTTAGTTACGTGATTTTTCCGAGTTAAATACAATCGATGTCGTTTGCGTACCAGCACAAATTCAGATGTCACAATAAGCTCAAAGGGAGTGTCAAAAGTCGATATGGAAAAATTGTGGATGATTATCTAAATATCAAGAAAGCGTCATATTTTGCATTAAGTATCATATTCGATGCGGTGTATGCGGATATTTTATTCTAACTTGCTGTATGCTCATCGTGTGTCTCTTAAATAAATATTGATTTAAACTTATTTCTTTTACATCGATTGCGAGGCAAGTTCTTGCAACTTATATTAATCACTCTTGACGGCTTCCAGTACTAAGCAATGTGGATTAATTATCTTGCTCAAGAATAAACAACATGGCCACGGCGAGGATCGAACCCACAACCTCTCGATATTAGGTCCGACGCTCTACCACTGGACCATGCCCTCCACTTAAATAAAATAAGCTATCTACAATTCAAACAATTAAAAACTGCTTTGCTTGAGATAATATTTAATGAATTTTCATCAAATTTGGAGTAAAAAACAAAACATGATAAATATTTGTGTTTAGTTACTTTTCCAATTATTGTAACTATTGCAACTGTTTCCATCAACAAAGAACATTTTAGAATAGTTTGTGTCATTGTATTTTATGAAAATTGTTCCAGCAACAATTACAAAGTTTCGTTAATGCCCACTGTTATCATGTCTCAAATTTAGCCTTTGACATCCCTTTCTTTCCAACTACGGTTATTAATATTTATCCTAAAGAACTTCAGCTTATCAAAGCCAGTATATCTGATAATAACGCTTCTTTTCTTGATTTAGATCTCTCGATTGAAAATGGTGAAATAATTAACAAAATCTATGACAAGAGAGATGATTTTAATTTTGACATTGTTAATTATCACCACTTGTATAGGGATGTTCCCCGATCAACGTCTTATGGGGTGTATGCATCTCAACTTATTCGTTTTTCAAGAGCTTGTACTCGAGTTGAGGACTTTAATATTCGTAATCTTTGTATAACTAAATGCTACTCAATCAGGGTTACCGTTAGCATAAACTTCGTAAAACCTTTGCAAAATTTGATTATTGTAACCCTGATCTTCTTTCCAAATATAAAGTAATTTAAAGACTCTTCTGCGACAAGGACTATCACAACCTAACTTCTATGGTGATGTGATTTATAAACTTCGTAAGATTCTTGGTCATGATAACTTTCATACTATCTTTGTTAAACTTGTTAAAAAGTTTATCAAAAGAGGTTATGACCCTATCATTTTGCAACGTACTGCATGCTTGGTGGCGGACCCTTTTACAGTTCGCCACTATGCTTTCTTCTTTAATCGTACGATGACCGGACAGGCCCTATGATGACGCCTACCTAAAGTCCATTGGGACGGTGGCGTTTTATGTTTGTCTATGATCTTTTTTTGTCGTGCCCTTAATGGTTTATTCTCTTGTTGCTCTGGTTTATGCCAAGTCATTGAGTACCTTCATTGTGGCTTTCTAGGCTATTGTTTTTTATATTATATTTACACGAGCATATTTGTGTTTTACTTATATTACCTATTGATGCTGCCTTGTTGGTTAGAGATTAGATCATGGCGGGGATTTCTTTATTTCACTGTTCTGTTTTAATGGGATGACAGTAGGATAAGTGTGAGGTTTGGTGCAACCTAGAACCTGTTTAAACCCCCAGTGGCCTACTTTGCCACTGACCGTTCCAAGGCGGTAGCCCTTTTGTCAACCCTTTTGTGTTTGTGATGTCATTTGTATTTATTATTACTTTTGCCGTCTTGTTTGTCTGTTTGCGTTTTTGTTTCTGTGTTTTGTGGTTGACTGTCCTCCTTGGATGCTACTTTCCCTGTCCGATCTTTTTCTATGTCCTTTCATCATCTTCATACGTTTTTTTTTAGCATGAGATATGTATGGAAGCTTTAATGTACCCCCAGATGATGTGATCATTGTTAGATCATTCTATAATATATGTCGTTTTAACGTAATATATAGCGTTAAGACATTTTAAGATAACGACTTGGCCTTTGTAAATATGATTATGTTGTCTTATGCATGTTTAGATAATGAAAACAATATTCTTTGTCAATGATAATAAAGGTGTAATAAACAAATATTTATTTATGTCGATATAGAATAAAACGGCATGAGAATATACAAAGGTAGTTGTCAACATGTACATGTCGACATCTATCTTTGTTTTACCGAAGATGTAATAAATTTAATGACCATAACCGTTTTATTTATTTATTGCGACATACGTTTGACAACATGTCGCGACATTAACAAGGTAACTGTCGGTATTGAAGTCGCAATGAAGACACAGAAGCCATACTTTCGAATATTTGCTTGTGTGCGGTCATGGACACCAAGGGCGTTGAAAAGAAGTCCGTCTGTCTGTCCGTCCGTCCGTCCGTCCGAAGAGACAAATTTTTTCCGGGCTATTTCTCAATAACTCCTTCATAGAATTTCGCGAAACTTGCTAGGAAGTATCAATATCAAGTGGACATGCGTATACTATGATGACGTTCCGGTTGGATAATTTTCCACTGAGTTATGGCCCTTTGTAGTTCTAACATCTGTCCGTAGACGCATTTCTTGTCCGGACTATTTCTCAATAACTCCTTCATAGATTTTCGCAAAACTTGCTAGGAAGTATCAATATCAAGTGGACATACGTATACTATGATGACGTTCCGGTTCGATAATTTTCCACTGAGTTATGGTCCTTTGTAGTTCTAATATATGTCCGTAGTCGCAATTCTTGTCCGGACTATTTCTCAATAACTCCTTAGAATTTCGCGAAAGTATCACTATCGACTGGACATGCGCAAAATATCATGACGTTCCGGTTGGATAATATTCCACTGAGTTATGGCCCTTTGTATTTTTGATATATATATATGTATAATATGAAATTCTTTTCCAGGCTATTTCTCTAAAACTCCTTGTTAGAATTTAGCGAATCTTGCTAGGAAGTATCAATATCACATAGAGATGTGGACATGCGCATACTATCATGACGTTCTGGTTCGATAATTTTCCACTGAGTTATGGCCCTTTGTATTTTTAACGCACGCAATTCTTGTCCGGACTATTTCTTAATAACTCTTTAGAATTTCGCGTAGCTTGCTAGAAAGTATCAATATCGACTGGACATGCGCATAATATCATGACGTTCCGGTTCGATACTTTTCCACTGAGTTATGGCCCTTTGTATTTCTAACACAAGAACACAGTTCTGTTGAACTCCACAATTACTATAAGGCTGATGGCTTTGATACTGTTTGTAAATCAAGTGCAGATGCGCATATTGTCGTGACATTCCGACTCGATACTTTTACACTCAGTTATGGCCCTTTATATTTTTTAATGCATTTTATACAGTTTTAGTTGATTTTGGGGTCAAAGTTTAAGGTGACAATACATCATCATGTACATCAGTTTTTACATTTTGCACCATAACTCAAGTACCTTTCAACCAATGATATTAAAAGTTCGTATATTCACTGCTTATGAGACAAGGATGAGCCCTATTGGAATCAAAAGGTTCAAAGTCAAAGTCAAAGTCATTACATTAAAATCGAAATTACTTCCTGCACCAAAAGATGATGCCCTGTCAACTAAGGTTGATAAAATAGGATACACAGTTTATTCATCAAACAAGGATGACCTCGATTGATTTTCGGGTCAAGAGGTCAACGTGACAGCACATCTAATTTACTGTCCGCACCATAACTCAGATGCTTTTCAGCCTGGTTGATTTTACTAAATACACCGTCTACCAGTGGGACAAGGATGACCCTTGTTGATTTAAGGGTCAGGCAATCAAAATCAAAGTGCACGAGCATCAAACATGGCTTAATCCGGGCGGAGTTCTTGTTAAAATAGAATCCCTTGTGCCTCAGTTATTCAGTTCAGTTCTTATATACAAACTCTTAATATGTTCCTTTGGTTTTATACTCAACATTGATCTCCAGATTTGTTTTTTAAATGACGTGTGTCAATTTTGCACAATGTTGCACCTTTGGAGGGCGGCAGAGAAGTTAGGTTACAGATGAAGTGTGTGTGATTTTCTTCTTTGCCAACCATGCATGTATATAATTATTAAAATTTACACCAACTCTTTAAAGTCAGGAATGTCCATGGTACATGTTTATTTATTTCCAAATGAATCACAATAAATTATGATATTAAAAGTACTACTCTAGATCAGATTATCTGACACCAAAAAATCACATTAAATTTTCAGCTCTTTTGATCAGAATTCAGTAGATATAATGCTGTGGCATGCAGTTTTTGTCTCGTCTTTTCGAAGAAAAAAAAGAGACATAGGTGTTGCTTTTCTGGCGGCGAAGGCGAAAGCGTCAACGTTCAAGTTTTGCGCTTAGGTCATTTTCTCACAAACTGTATGCACTAGACCTTTCAAACTTTGCATATAGTTGTATCTTGGCTGGTCCATCACAAATGTAGAAGCGACTTTGACCCTCCAAGCAAAGGGCAGATAACTTAATAATTTTTACTTTCAACTTTTGCGTTTAGGTCACTTTTTCACAAACTGTAAGTACTAGACCTTTCAAACTTTGCTTATAGTTGTATCGTTGGTGGTACATTGCAACGTTACAAAGTAAATGTGGAAGTGACCTTGAACCTCCAAGCAAAGGGCAGATAACTTAATAATTTTTACCTTCAACTTTTGCGTTGAGGTCAATTTCTCGAAACTATGAACTACACATGTCAATCTTTGCTTATAGTGTATCTTGGGTTGTACATCGCAACGTGACAAAGCAAATGTGGATGTGACCTTCACCGGCCAAACAAAGGGCAGATAACTTTTATTGTTACATTTACATCACTTTCTCATAAGCTATTATAGCTTAATATTTGGAAGACAAAACATTCTATTTTGACATAGATGTGTCTTGGGTAGTGCATCTTTTTGGATGCATGGATTTCATCTGTAACCTTGACCTCCTTTTTGGAGCTGATGATTTTTTTTTATAGAATGGTATTTTGTTTTTCAACAAATGCACTCATTTCAGCAAACTGCAAACTCTATTGTTTTTAGTTATTAAAATGTTGACAAACTTTCATTTAAGCATCATTTATCTTTTATTTTTAAGTCCCGCCCCCGTTATGCGAGACTTGTGAATCCGCGGATGTTTTGTACATGATGATAGGCTAGATGTCAAGATATGCTATCTTGTTGTTGTAAAAATGGAGCTAACATGTCTCAAGTTATGACCCTTTGAATTTTTCAAATTCTGTTGTGATGTATCATTACATTGGATTGGAGGCATCTTTATCTTTGTCATAGGACACGTTTCTTGTTTTATAAACAATACGCACAGTTGTTGAACCCCGTATGTATCAGTGTGTTTATAGGTGTGTTTACACATGTAAACACGTGTAAATGTTATAAAAGTCAATGGATTCCGTTCAACATGTATATTTGCCAGGGGTCACCTTAGCGTTGTTTTTACATTTTCGATTAATGTGAAATATATCCATTAAAGGGCAATTATTTTAGACAATGACTATAATTATATGTATTTCAGGTGTTCCTCAATGCAGATACTCCAACAGTATGTATTACAATCTTTAATATATTAAGCATACATATAAATTGGCATGGGAGCTTACATATGCACTTAGTAATTATAAAAGGGTAAATATCACTGACGTTATATAAATATCACATTCATGAGAGGGTGATAGTAAGAATGTTAACCCTCTGTATATTGATTATCACCCTCGGCTTCAATATCCGAAGGGTTAACATTCTTACTATCACCCTCTCATGAATGTGATATTTATTTTATTATACCGAAATACGCTCTTGCGAAAATAAGGTTCATTTTCAGTACAGATTTCGCTTTGCCGGATTTTTTTCTTATTTTTTTATTTCAAAAACAACTTTTTTCAAAATATGTCTATGAAAGTTATAGCGTTGACTTGTAAATAACGTAACTAAGAAAATGAGTGGTAATTTATTAAAATCGGTCAAGTACTTTTGAAGTTATGATATATTAATAATAGCATTTCACCATACTGAGCCGATGACGTCACCAAAACCGTACGCACTCCAACGCGCATCAAAGCTGCTCATGCGATACTTTTTTTCTATCACCCTGGGATTTACTATCACCCTGTACTATCACCCTCGCGTGAGATAGTAAGAAATGTAAGATAGTACAGAGTGATAGTAAATCGCAGGGTGATATTAAAAAATGTACACTTTGTTGTCTATGGATTTAGCATGGGCGTTTTATGTGAGGTATAATAATATATAAATATCACATTCATGAGAGGGCGATAGTAAGAATATTCACCCTGAGGATATGATTAACGTGCGAGGCGAAGCCAAGGTTGAGGGTATTATACCGAAATCCCCTCGCCGTCGGGCAAAAATATGATTCATTTTCAGTACAGATTTCACTTTGTAGCATAGACTGCTCCACTGCTTGGTTGAGTGAACAGGACATTTGCAGTGAAGCAGTCTATTCAGGACTTTTTTTAAACAAAAAACAATTTGTTTCTAAAAGTTGCTATGAAAGTTGTTTTGTTGGATTGGAAATAACTAAAAAAATGAGTGGTAGTTTATTGAAATCGTTCAAGTACTTTTGAAGTTATGATGAGTTTAAAATAGCAATTTCACCATGACGTCACTTGAACAGTATGCACACAACCTCGCATCAAAGCTGCGCATGTGATAATTTATTTACTATCACCCTGCGATTTACTATCACCCTGTACTATCACCCTCGCGTCAGATAGTAAGAAATCACACATTGTTCTCTATGGGGATTTAGCATGGGCGTTTCATGTAAGGTATAATAATATAGAATATTATTCGGTTATGTATCTATTTATTGAAAATCACCAGGTTCAAATTAATGAAAGGTTTTAAAAAAATCAACTTTTAATATAAACAGATAACCCTAAATAATTTCAACAAATACTCCGTCAATAACTATTGACAATTAATTATTGAAACAAAATGATTTGTTTAGGAGTGCCTCTTTGTTAAAATATTTTGATCTCTTTTAATAAAAATAAAATAACCATCAGCCTTGGAAACTCCAACAACTCGAAACAAGAGGCCGAAGAGGGCCTGCATCTCTCTACATGTGTAAGACTGTATGGTGTTTCTGGTGGGAGTGGGTGAGGATATAGAACTCTTGTTCAAGTTTTCAGTGATATAACCACTCTGATGGAGTTCGTAAAAGTGGTGTGGGAGAGAGATTAGGGGTGGTGTGGGGTGTCAGAAGCAAAATTTATTATCCGATATTGGTGGTTTTCGAACTCGTCCGAGCTTTCAATGAAAGTGATAGAGCGTTGACACCAAAAGGTTTGCGGACAACATACTATGGCATAAGCAAAAAGGAAATTAAAGTCATTGGTATGGCAAGCTAATTACAATATGGTTTATTTATTTATTTATTATTTATTTTTATTTATTTATTGTTATTGTTATTTATTGATTTACTCACAATGATGTGCAAAAAAAGCTTTTAATGAAATGTCATATGACATCTCTTAGTGCACACAAAGCATCTGGTAATACGGTTGTTTAAAACAATAACAAAATATCATGGTATCAGTGTGTGTTTTTTATAATTCTTTTAATAATTTTAGGTTAGCTTTCGACATGACAGAAAGTTATGCACCATTTGCTTTGAGAGGGAAAAGACATCGTTCATTGTGCCATGCGGGCATACCTTTTGCACAGTTTGCGCCGTGCAGACTCAGTCAACATCGAACATGTGCCCCAATTGCCGCGAGAAAATGTTCTCGGTTAGGGTTCTTTTTAATTAATTTCAATATTTCACATGCCTGGTGAAAATGGTCTCTCAATATGTCGTTTGTTCAATTATAGTTATGTTCATTTTTTGTGTCGCCTGCGTAGGATGGCAGACACTTAGGGATCACTTTATCCGTCCTCCGTCATCGTAGTCCGTCACACTTTAACCGGCAACTTAACCTTGGCCATAACTTGAAAAGTATTTGACATATGTTTATGAAACTTCACACACGTATTCATCTTACCACACAGAATATATTTACCCATGATCAATAACTCTAACTCATTTTAGCAGTTTGTCCCTTTTCATAAAACTTTAACCTGCAACCTAACCAAGCTCATAATTGGCCATAACTTAAGAAACATTTAACCTATGTTCATGAAACTTCACACACGTATTCATCCTACCACACATAATATATATTGTTACCCACGACCAATAACTCTGACTTTCATTTTAGTTATGCCTCTTTTCATAAATCTTTAACATGCAGCCAGATGTACTCAAAACTGGCCATAACTTGAAAAGTATTTGACCTATGTTGATCTAACTTCATACACATATGTCCAATAATTCTGTCAGACTCATTTTGGCAGAGTTATGCCCCTTTTAATAAACTTTAACACTTTAAAAAAAAAAAGCTCCATTATTCATGAAGGATTGCACCCCGTGTCTTCAAACTTTATAGTTAGATTGTACTTGCTGAAATAAGCTCTTCTTTTAAGCTAAATTTGTATTGCTATTATCAACCATGTAGAATTGCTGTAAAAAAACGGAGTGTTTTGAATTCCACTCTTTTATGTTTATTAATTAAGCTGTATGTCCAAAGGCATTGGTATATCATTAGTCCCCTACCGGTGTCACCGGAGTGGATTTTAGGATTGCCAACCGTCCGTCCGTCAGTCCGTCCTTGCGATATGAGAAAGGTTTTAAAATATTTGTATGAAACTTGGCATAATGGTAGACAGTAATAAGGGGATTATGCACGTTATTTTATTTTGTTGATTTGAATTGAAAAAAGTGGTTGCTATGTCAAAGAAAATAGTAAAAATACGCAAAATATATGGATCCTTTGATAACAAAAGAAATACTGAAGATAATTTAATGAAAATGTGTACAGAAATTGTAAAAAATACACAAAATGGGTACTTCACTACTAGGTAGCTTATATGAGCAGGAAGCTTGGGATTGCATTTGGGGTCCTTGGGATCAAGGTCACTGTTACTGAAAATAGAAAAATGGTTTCCACTCAATAATGTTACTTCGGAATGAGGTATTGCAATGAAACTATGGGTAGGTAGCTTATTAGAAAAGGAAGCTTGGGATTGCATTTGGGGTCACTGGGTTCAAGGTCAAGTTCATTTTTACTGAAAAAAGAACAACTGTTTCTGCTCATTAACTTTACTTAGGAATGAGATATTGGCCTGAAATTTGGTGTGTATGTGGCTTATGTGAAAAGCAAGTTGCATTTACTAAAGAAATGCCCTGTAGGGGACGTTTATTGCTCTGCAATACTTGAGAATCTTGTTTTTTTATGTTATTATTTTTGGAATTAGTAACAGGACTAGTTGCTTCTCCAGATATTTCTTTAGGCTAATTTAAAGACTGAATGAGTATTTACTCATCAGATTCAAAATGAATATGTTACAAGGTACTCTTTCAGAGTAAACAATTGCTTTAAATAGTACAAACTGAATGTTAATTAATACATTTTAAAAGAAACAACTATTCTGATAAATTGGAAGTTAAATAAAGCAACATCGTATAACCTTAACATTAGACACATGCTTGGAACAATTGTCATCATGTATATATGGAATAAACCGTTCTACACGACAAAACATACAAATACAATACTCATGATTTTAAAAAGATGAGTTTTGTAAAAATAGTATGAGTAAAATACTAAACTCATCTTAACTACAGCTCTGCAGAAATATCCCTTTTGTCAGCTGCATGTATTGCATACATTCTGTTATTTTGTTTTCTACTAAAGCAAAGTATGTTTCAAGCAGTTTCAATGGACCTACACTATGATTATTTTCGCTATACATAAATCACCAACAGTATTTCTTAGACATTATGCATGCAAGTGTAATTGTTTTTAATAGTCACTGTGGATGAGCAAACTTTGGAACCTGTATGAGTGACATATTTCATATCAATATAGTGCATTTTTATTTTCTCTTCTGTAAAATGTTGCATCACTTCACTGTTTTGGATAACTAAGCTTTTTTTGTATTTCTACAATTGAATGAAGAAGCTCCATATTTGAATTAAGAATGTCATTTAAACTACATATCATGTATTAGTTAGGGCTATTCCATTTAAACATATAAAATATTTGGGACCCCTGGAAGGCACTTTTAAATTTGAACATACACCCATACAGGAAAAGTTTTGCATGTTTCCCTGTATACCGGATGTTGGTGCGTGCGTGACATTTATCTTTACCCATAAAGATTATAAGAATCTTTCATGGGTATCCGGTGAAGATAGGGAATGCCGAGGTTTCGATTAAAACACTTATACCGAGGGTTGGAATTCCCTATCTGAACCGAATACCCATGATAGATTCTTTTTCTTGCATATCAGAGACATGTTGTGCGTCGACGCCGCCAGCTTCTAACGTTTTGCATGTTTTCCTGCATACCGGATGTTGGCGCGCGTGAATTTTATCTCGACCCTAGGGTGAGCTGGAAATATCTAGCCCCGGTAAAATGGCGAATATCCTTGTCCGGTATGCAAGAAAAGACTTTCCATCCCCCATGTAAAGCGTGGATAGCCTTATCCGGTATACAAGATAAATGTTTTCACTGCGTGACCTATGTTCATATCAGTTATTGACTGCATTCGACATTTTTTGTGCAGTAAATACACCCAGGCATAGATGCACAATGTGTTTGAAACCTCCAAACGCCAGAACCATATTCTATAAAATGGGATTCATTCCTAGATTTTTATATTCATAGATTTTTATAAAATTGTTTAAATGGAATAGCCCAGGTTATAAGTGTCTGTTTTATTATTGCTGTCTTTTTATAATGTTTTATAAATAACTGTTTGATAACAAAACAAAAATGATTAATTAACTGTTAAATACTTGGGGTAAATAAATGATTTTAGTAAAATATATAATGTTGTTTCTTTCCCTACAGTTTTTTATAGAAAATAAAACATGAGAAATTATTGCATTACTGATGTATATTAGTCGATATTGATGGTTTTCGCACTCGTTCGAGCGTTCGTGGATATTCAGACTGGCCGGCCAAGTTTGGTAAATATCGGAAGCAAAATGCAAAATGCAAAAAGAAACAGACAATTACGGTGTCCTGTTAGGGTCATCTTACCATCGCATCTTACCATCGACCATCGACCTAGGTAAGATGCGATGGTCTATGGTAAGATGCGATGGTAAGATGCGATGGTCGATGGTAAGATGCGATGGACCATCGACCATCACATCTTACCATCGACCATCGCATCTTACCATCGACCATCGCATCTTACATCGACCATCGCTTCTTACATCGACCATCGCATCTTACCAGCGACCATCGCTTCTTACTTTCGCAACTTACCATCGACCATCGCATCTTACCATCGACCATCGACCTAGTAAGCATCGCATCATACCATCGCATCTTACCATCGACCATCCCATCTTACCATCGACCATCGACCTTCGACCTAGGTCGATTATCGATGGTAAGATGCGATGGTCGATGGTAAGATGCGATGATCGATGTTCCATCGCATCTCACCATCGCATCTTACTATCGACCTAGGTCGATGGTCGATGGTAAGATGCGATGGTCAGCTGGCCCTAACAGGACACCGTACACCATAGCATAAACCATACTTTAGGCCAGTAACTAAAAACTACTGAATGCAATTGAATGAAACTTGGAACACTAATAGATGGCGATGAAAGGAAGTGCAAGGCATAACAAAACATAACTGTCCTTATTTATAATTATTTCCCTTATCAGGAACGTAACTCGAAAACTACTGAATATATTTTACTGAAACTTGGAACAATGATAAAAGGCAATGGGATGAAGTGCAATGCCTAAGAAGCATAACTATATCCTTATTAATTTTATAGTTATTTCCCTTGTGCAGAACATAGGTCGAAAATTACTGACCATATTCCACTGAAACTGGAACAATGATAGAGGGCAATGGGAGGAAGTGCAGTGCACAGTAACCATAACTATCTTTATTTGTATTGGAGTTATTTCCATTTATAATTTTATACTTTTATTATTGCCCAAAAACTGCTTAACATATTTCAGTGAAACTTGGAACAATGATAGAATGTCATTCATTGTAAAACAAAACCATCTTTTAAGCCAAGCTGATGCGTTGGTTCTACCGATATTCTTGCTGTTTCAGTTGTTCTTTCTACAAAAATTAGGATCAGAGTAGATTTAACCAGGGTTTTTTATATTAAAACATGACAACCCTGGAGGAACCAGAGATCTAAGGTCTATTATATCTGTGGAGGAACCGAGAACCAGAAAAAAATGGCTTATCAACGAGATGTCTTAATACAAAATTTGAATGGAATGAGTAATGTATTTTACAAAACGATTTCATAAAGTTTCGACTAAAAAATTTAAAATGTGTTATTAGGTCTGTTTTACAACGAACATAAACAGCTGGACCCTTTTATCGTTATTGTTTATTATTATATACCTAAATTTACAGTCCAATCAGCGGTTCGTATTTGTACCACGTGATTGTACAATACCTAATGTTGTTATTGGACGTTGTACCGTCCGAAATCATTTTTGTTTCATATTCGACGGTCCAAAACAAGATGGTGGATTTTTAAAAACTATCAGTAAGAAATGTCAACGATAAAAACCGAATATCGACAAAGTTCCGAGAAGTTGCGTGTGAATTAAAACAACAATAGTAAATAAATGATTTATTGTTATAGAATACAGTCTCTGTACTGCTCTAAAACTACCAATGTTAACTAACATCATCAGTTGGGTGTCCATACATCGTAAAGTGTTTTGCCCCTTTTAAAACCCAAGACACTCTAGTATGGCGGGCCACAGTGCTGATCAGGCACTGCATGTTGGTAGTTAGCAGCAGCTCTTGGCCTCTCCGTGAAGCCAAAGCCAACTTGATGCCTTCTCAGCGACACAACTCACTGCCTGGATGGCCTGCTCCCTAGCCCGGCATGTGATTCCAATAGCAGTGGGCATCTTCTTCGGTAGATACAGCTTCTGTGCTCTGCGAAGCCACAGCCAGCTTGATGCTTTCTCAACAGCGCTGCTCACTGCTTGAATTGCCTGCCTCCTATCTCGGCCTGTGATTCCGAGAGCAGTGAACATCTTCCACACTGACTGTGCTGGGATTCCTCTACATACCACCTCCACAGGAAACAGTCAGGCGCTCCATCCCTTGCTGCGACAGTCCTCCATTAACTGTGCGTATTTCCCAGCTTTGAGTTCGCGAGCATCGTCACACCTCTCTTCCCACGGGACTGTGAGCTCGATGGCAATCAGCTTTTTGGTCTGGGTTGACCATATGACTTCATCTGGCCGGAGTGTGGTATGGACTACTTCATGGAAGACTAGCTTCCGTTCTAAGTCCACCTTCATCTCACATGTCTGAGCCTGGTGTAGGATACCTCGTGCCCGGTTGCGGACCTTTGCCGACTGCCCTTCTTTAACAAATGGGATGTATGTTTGCTTGGGAGTAACTGCAAGCATCTTTTACCTCTCCTTCTCCAGTGAATCTGCCAGCTGTCATGCCGCCACCTGTACCGTCCCTGGGCAAGTACTACCTTGCATGCCGACAGAATGTGCCCTATGGTCCCTCTCTTGTCACATAAGGGGCAAGTTGGGTCCTCTGTCAGTTTTCGACGCTTAAGGTTGACTGGTGAGGGGAGTACATCGTAGACACTACGGAGCAGGAAACTTAGTCGGACTGGCTCTAAGTGCTAGATCTGTGTCCAGGTGAGTTTCCGCTCTGGAACATTCCACTTTGTTGATGTACTCTGACATCCAAGTTGCACCAACTGTGATGCTTTGGTCTCTTCCTCCTCTTTTCTGATCTCCTTCTGAATCAATATTCTCTTGGTCCTGGCATCAGCTGAGGACCACTTCTGCCTGCTCTGCACCCCTAGACCCTGTCTGCCTACGGTAGTGGTACCCACAATGTCTTCATACCTGAGTCTGTTCTGTGACGACTCAACTGCCTGACTCACTGACCACTTTCTGCCTGTCCTCAGCTCAATCCCGGCATTACTTGTTTTGTCATCTGGAGAATCTTTCAAAGTCATTAGGAGACGAGCCTTTGACACCTTGAATTCTTCCACCAGCGATGATACCGGATGTTGCAGCTTCCCAGATGATGTGTAGAGCCCTAGCCCGGTGAAGCTTGATGGTATTTATTGTTGTTAAAGGTCATTGCTGTTTTATTGCTTTATTTTCCCCTGTAAATTTAGATATATAATAAAGTTATTGAACAGTGTATTGTGCAAAACGGGTTTTATTGTCCTCGTACCCGTTGTGGTGAAAGTCATCATAGCCTTTGGCGTCTCGTCCAATATGACTTTCACCACAACGTTTACTCGGACAATAAAAAACCCGTATTGCACAATACACAGTTAAATAACCTATTACTATTGCATGACAATTCAAATGAAGAGAGGTACAATTCAGCTTAATTAATTGAACTGAACTGATGTTCAATAAATTGAGTTTGTTATTTTGGCGTCTCAATGCCAAATTTACATAAACTCAAATAATTGATGAGAGGTCTAATTCAATTAAAGAGGTGGTCTACTTCAGTATTTGAACTGTACCTCTCTATAATTGAAGTGAACCTCTCTTCAATTGAATTGAACCTCTCTTCAATTGAATAAGACCTCTCTTCAATTGCAACTGAATTAAACCTCGGTCTAATTCGATTGAAGATAGGTGTAATTAAATTTTGAGGTTCAATTGAATTGAAGAGAGGTACAATTCCAATACTGAATTAGACCTTTTAAGATGAATGAGACCAATTGAAGAAATGTTCAATTTAATTGAAGAGAGGTCTAATTAAATTGAAGAGAGGTTCTATTCAATTGAGGAGAGTTCTAGTTCAATTGAAAAGGTCTAATTCAATTGAAGAAATGTGAGGTTCAATTAACAGAGTTGATGTTAGTTTAGCGTCCCACAGACAAATTAACATAACTCAATAATTAAACCTCATTTTAATTGAAAAGAGGTTTAATTCAATTGAAGACAGGTACAATTCCAACACTGAATTAGACCTTTTAAATTGAATGAGACTTCTCTTCTGGTGAATGAGATCGAGGTTTAGTTCAGTTAAAATTAAAGAGATTTCTGATTCAATTGAAGGGAGGTGCCATTCAATTGAGGAGAGTTATAATTCAATTGAAGAAAGGTTCAGTTTAATTGAAGAGAGGTCCAGTACTGAATAAGACCTCTTTTCAATTCAGTATAACCTAATTTCAAGTGCAATCAGATGATAGATGTCAAAAAGCAATGGAGGTTGTGACCTACATGCTGCAAGTAAAGAGATGGGGTGTGATGACTTTGTATTTTTTATATTCAAGTTTTGGTGAGTTTAGGACATTTTACAGGAATTCAATGATTACTTTAGTTAACCTGGTTTAAGATTCAAAAGTAAGATAAGGGACACACGGCAATCTTTATTTTTTAAAAACTCACGGCGTCCCGCTAGTTTTTCTGCATAACTTTGTTCAATCATTAATATTAATTATAAGAATAGTAGTAAGCAATTTGTTTTTGCATTTTATTATTTTTTGATATTATTGCACCAATAACATATTAAAACTTATAGTATAATAAGACGAAATAGTGAATTCGTCAAATTTTATTTATTTAAATGTAACCAGGGTAAAAGCAAAAAGGATACTGGATAAATAAATCGAGACACCCATATCAAACACTTCAAGATTGCCGTGTGTCCCTTTAAGGGTTATGGCATGAATGTTGACAAGAATTGAATTTTAGTTAGTGTATATGAAACTTAGTATGTAAATTAGTTATAATAATCATTTAATTTAGTATGAAGGTTTGTTTCAATAATGAAACTGTTAAATAAATTTCAAATTCTCTTGGGAGCTATATCAACTTGTGAGAAAGTGTTGATTCTTATGGATAGTGGGAGGTTTACAGTACTAGTTCTACCCAGAAAAAAATTGGATGGTTTGCCTCAACCACAGAAAGCGCCATATATGGCCTAACATGTGCTAAAAAGTGACTTAAAGCTACAGAGTCCCTATATCAATCGATTTCTTCTTTGTAGGCGTGTCTTTATTTGTAACATCATGTTCACCAGTTCATGTCGAAATCGGGTATTTAAGCGAGCAATTATAGCGAAGGAAATCATTTACTGTATATACATCGACCAGTGCACATCGTACCTGTACAAAGGTAACAGTATTTTTTACAAAAAAGAAGTTAGCTTCCTTCGGGGCTCGAACACACGACCTTCTGATTTCAAGTCCCGTGCTCTATCCACTGAACTACAACGCTACTTGAGAAAATAGTATACTAACTACCATATATTATGAGGCAAAATAACTTAACATATTTGAAAGCAACTAATGATGGATCAAATAAATATGCAGTCCATAATGTCGCACGTGTAAATTAACATTGCCTGGTGTAATACTGTATCTTATCAATATGAAACTAATATCTCGACTTGTTATTTAGCGCTTGATGAGTTTGTGTGCGCGCTCTTGTTATTACGTAATGCCTATTTAGTGTTAAAAATGCTACAAAATACCAATAAATAGCAGTGGTCTAGAGGTTCAGCGTACATCTTTCAAATCTTACAAGTGCAAGTCTGTGGTTCAAATCCCGTTCCGCGCAACTATTTTTTTATCACATATATTCTGGAGCCGTATATTTATCGATGTACTGTACGGAGGCTAAATAAAAATGTGAAATTGTACGTATTTGGGGGTGTTCGTCGATTTGAAATTACTTCACACGTGACTCATTCATATTCATGAGTTATTACCAGTTGAAATAGGGACTGTACAGCTTTAAACTACCTGCATTCAAACAATTGACAATTTTCATAATTGTTACAGTTAATTGCTCATGCTTATTGAAAAAGTCTATAATATAGGATAATAGAGGAGATGTCAATCGGAGGCTTCGGACATGACTGTTGGTTATTGTGTGATGACTGACGTTATCCAACGGTAGGACACACGTGTAATATAAACAAGAGGTCAATGACCTTGAAGCTCTACTGATAGGTTTTGATAGCTAGATCAGATTCCTGTGAAATTTCATCTATCAAATAGTTTCAGAGGAGTAGTCGCTACAAGTTTTTACTATATAACTCTATGTAAACAAAGATGGCAGCTGTCAGCCATGTTTAATGTTAAATCAAAATAATGTTTAACAACGACCAACATCATGTGTTGATGATTATTTTAGAAAAAGTCCCATATCATTATCTCTTATAGTTTTCAAGAAGTAGTTGCTACAAATTTGTTTTTTAAAAGGCTATTTTTAACCATGGTGACCATCTTGAATTTCCGCTGACCTGAATGTTTGCTAGGATCAACTAGACATTAATAGCAGCATTCTTGTGAAGTTTCATGAACATCCGTCGAGTAGTTTTAGAGGAGTAGTCGCCACAAGTTTTTCCTGTAAAACTCTGTAACTATGTAAACAAAGATAGCCGCTGGCGGCCATGTTTGACATTCAATCAAAATGAACTTTGGTTAGGATCAACTACATGTCGTGCCAGTCATTTTGGTAAAGGTTCCAAATCAATATCACTTATGGTTTTTGAGAAGTAGTCGCCACAATGTCGCATTTTAAAAATCTATTTTTAGCCGTGGCGGCCATCTTGAATTTCCGGCCGACCTGAATTTTTGCTAGGATCAACTAGATATCAAGAGCAACATTCCTGTGAAATCCGTCAAGTAGTTTCAGAGGAGAAGTCACCACAATAAAAGTGTTTACGGACGGACAGACGGACGTCGCAGATGAAATTGGAATGACCTGACACTGCAAACAAACGACTATATCACACACACACACACACGCACGCACGCACGCACGCACGCACGCATACACACACACACACGCACGCACGCACACACAGACACACACGCACACACACAGAAATGCAATATAGTGGCTTGATTATTTCCGAGATTACAGATATCTGCGAATTGATCAATAATCTTTTTGCAACATGTCTGATTTCTTATTTATTTCTTTTTAACTCACTGGAAGAGTGAGTTTAATGTTTGCTTTCCTTTCCTAGTTTATGGGTTGTAAGAATCTGTTACTTTGCTGTTGTTGTTTTTTGATGTTGTTGTTCCGTATTTTTGTTGTTTGTTTTTTATCTGCTGTCGACTACAATTGCTCAAACATTGTCAATATAATCTGTTAAATGGAAGAAAAGAGCAGTTGCTCCAGCAACAGTACGGGGCACTGGAATGTCAGCTCTCTGTTTTCCTGTGACCGCTTCGACTATTTGTACAAATTCCTCACAGCAACTATGTTTTGGATATTCAATTGTGTACATGGTGGACAACCTATTAATCAGCAAGCTCACGGGAGCTTAAATAAATAGTCTCTTGCATCGGTTACTTCTGGTTGATGGAATAACACATTAGGAATTCCACTAGGTGTTTCAGTATGACGTAGTCTCCGAATTCGATGTAGGTTCCATATTTCAGCAAATGCATCCAGATCTCGTTGAATAAGAGGGAGAAAACAAAACCTTAGACACGCTCAGTGTACCAGAATCTTTCATATCGCTGAAATGGCTTCTCCAAAACACGGTAAAGTTGCATTTTAAAAACTGCCAAAACCATTCAATGCGCTGGTTTGATGTAGATCTCCTATTTAAAGCTACAGCGTCCCTATATCAATCGATTTCTTCTTTGTAGGCGTGTCTTTATTTGTTACTTCATGTTCACCAGCTCATGTCAAAATCGGCTACTTAAGCGAGCAAATATAGCGCATGAAAACATTTACTGTATTTACATAGACCAGTGCACATCGTACCTATACACAGGTAACAGTATTTTTTACCAAAAAAAAAAAGTTAGCTTCTTTCGGGGCTCGAACTCACGACCTTCTGATTTCAAGTCCTGTGCTCTATCCACTGAACTACAACGCTACTTGAGAAAATAGTATACTAACTACCATATATTATGAGGCAAAATAACTTAACATATTTGAAAGCAACTAAAGATGGATCAATAAATATGCCGTCTATATTTTCGCACGTGTAAATTAACATTGCCTGGTGTAATACTGTATCTTATCAATATGAAACTAAAACATCGTCTCAAATCAACTATATATCGACTTGTTATTTAGCGCTTGATGAGTTTGTGTGCGCGCTCTTGTTATTACGTAATGTCTATTTAGTGTTAAAAATGCTACAAAATACCAATAAATAGCAGTGGTCTAGATGTTCAGCGTACATCTTTCAAATCTTACAAGTGCAAGGCTGTGGTTCAAATCCCGTTCCGGGCAACTATTTTGTTATCACATATATTCTGGAGCCGTATATTTATCGCTGTTACCTGTACGGAGGCTGAATAAAAATGTGAAATTTTACGTATCGATTTCTCCTTATATACCGACTTTTGGGGTGTTCGTCGATTAGAAACTACTTCACACGTGACTAATTCATATTCATGAGTTATTATCAGTTAAAATAGGGACTGTACAGCTTTAAGTAGCTATTTATACCCGACATCTCATCACCATGACCATATCGTAGTACTCTTTGTAAATATCTTATTGTATTATTTTCTGTACCACAATCACCACGAACAACTCTTGGTACTCTTCCAATTTGTTTAACATAGTTTAGATAAAAGTGTGTGACGATTCTTGGTTCATTATTAGAGTATCCTGCTTTTAGCCATAATATTTTCCGTGAAAACCCTCGATTCCACCATGGATTGCTATCCCAAAGGGCTTAAGCTTATCGTACCCATCGATGTGTATGAGATAATTGGATCCCCTATTGTAATATATCCTCCGGCGTAAACGATGCTGTGACCTGAGCTGTACATCCTCCGTATCCATAGCTTTAAGTATACACCTCACAGTTTCTTGAGTTACTCGAAAGTTAGATTTGACATTGATTACCTTCCACAGTGTCCTGTATTTCCACAGTGTCCTGAATCCAGAATTGGAATATCCTTGGTAACGTAACTCTGTTATCTTGTAGATTACGTCTGGCAGGGGACTTGATACGTTATGCCTTCTCAGATTTAAACGCTCTCCTATTCTTTATTGCCGTAATGTAACTACCATATTATGCACATATAGCAATACCCCGCATATTTCCTTCCAGGTATATCCTTGACTAAAGTAGTAACAAATTAAGTCGTCCCGGTCTGAATTTTCCTCCAAATGAGGTAGAACTGCGGAGATTGGAACGAACATCAACCAAACCAGATAGACACAAGCCTGAAAAACACGGATAATTGTCTTTTAAATATATATACCAGCATACATGCATGCAATATTAGATTTAAAATAGACGGGTGTTCCGCGGAACCCGTGTGTCGCCTGTCAGCGCTTTGTCAGTGTATCAAGGTTTTTGGACCCACATAATGGAGACAATTGAATTGAATTGGGGTTTTACGGCGCACCAACACAAGAAATGTTATATGGCGCCAAACAGGATGAACGCGCCAGGCTCATCCTCCATTTACATCTAGATAAAATATGGAGAATGGGCCTAGAACCTTCTAACCTTCTAACCTGCATAACTGCAGAGTTGCTGCTTAACAATTATAGACTAGACACTCCATTAACGATGGAGCCACGTTTCCACATTTGAATATGCAGGTGTCACGAAGAAGTCTTGAATGAGCATGATAAAAAATGACAAAATGTACCCCTCTGCCTCTAGCGGGATTTGCAGTGGTTGTATTCTACCCGGGCAACCACACGGGGATCATAATTTGACAAAACTGGCTAAGTTTTCGTGAAGAAAAAGAATGAGTTTTAACCCATATAATGACCTTCAGTGTGACCTGACCTTTATCTTTTAGTAAGGTCATGTAGAAGTTGTTAGTCTCCGGCTTAAAATCACTTGCCCCTCACCCCTGTAGTTTCGATACCTTAGAGCCTAGGAATCTTTATGTAAGGAAGCTATCCAGCTGGCTTGCAGAACGTGCATGGTATCTTCCTCCACCAGTGGGAGCTAAAACGTCGCCATATGACCTTAGTTGTTGCACAGGCATGCCTCATCTGTCAGAGAGCTAGGATAGTAAAAGATGGACGTGGAGTGATTAAGTCTATATTTTACTATCCTAGCTCTGTGCCGGATGCCAGTGGGCTGTTGGTGCGACTATAAAATCCAATTCAGTTCGGAGGCCAAACTCATATCCGGGCCATAACTCAGCAAAAACTATGGATCGACACTCTATATATACATATGCCTTATGGTAGACAGGTTCACCACATCGAGATTGAATGTTGCGTACAGTTCAAGCCAATTGTGGGAGGAGAAAGACACACAATTAACGGGAAAATGACAGTAACTAAGATTAAACAGAGTAGATTTTGACGCCGAACCTTTTGGCATATCTTGACATAATAGGTAAGAATCCTGTAAAGTTTCAGAAACAATCAATTAAAAACTGTGGAAGGAGATACACACATACTTTTCGGGACGGGCGGACAGACGCTGGGACTGACATGGCTAACGCTATAAGCCCCCTCACCATTTGGTGATGGGGGCATAAACATGGAAAAAACACAACAGTGGTGTCACTTCAGTTCGATTTTAGTGTTAAGAATAGTTAAAACATATATATACTGTCAGCATACCTGAAAAGATACAGAAAACATTTAAAATTTTAGGAAAAAGAGACTTTTTACCTGCTTTTCAAAATTCGACATCCTTGTAGATCGGCCGTGAATTCAACTATGGCTGTGCTTGCATCTTCTATTGCAACAGAAGTGCGTATGTCGGCATATGTACGATATCTTGTCCGGATAAAAATGGTTGACGCAATATTTTAGTCAACTTAACCTGATCTCAAAATAATTGAATTCGTCATGCGATATTTTAGGTCATCAAGTCACTGTGTGGATGTTGTGCAAACAATATATTCAACTTATGTCGTTTTTTATTAAGTCGTCATGGCTAGATATATTGTAGTATATCAACATAATCTATGTCAACATAGGATTATATATCCTGACATGTCGTTATATTTATGGTCATAAACATCACATCATCTGGGGGGTACATTAAAGCTTCCATAGATATGTATAGAAGTGGATAGGGACCCCCTAATAAATTTGTTTCATGACATATATATTTCGTCATAACGTCTTAATATTAGGCTATCGTGGGATAATTTTCCTCGAAATTTGTTTATATATGGATATGACGATAACACAATATCGGCATAACACCTCATATTATTTTATGCATGACGTATTTATCGTATTGCAATTAATATATACCGACAAAATTAAATTATAGGCAAAAGTAAAGCAATTCACGTTATTTTTTTTCTCGTCAATTTTATTTAAAAAACAAACATATATCTAGTTATTTTATTATATATTACCGTCATTTTTTCACCGTTGGCGGGAACGTGACGTGGCAGCCTCCCCACGGTCAATTTCGGGTTTCGTGTTTCCAAAGAAGTATTAAACAAGCCGTCATTGCCTCAAATTACGAAGAATTGGTTGAGAAATGTAAACCATTCTCTTGAACATTTTATTGGTAAGGTTTCCATTTCCTTATTTGGAAAGACATATTTCGTGTCATTACTTCAAAAGCGTAACACCCACATTCAACGTTGCCTTGACCGACAATCCGTTCAATAACTCCAGGAGTATAACACGTACAATCCTGAAACTGTTTAGGCAAGTTGCCCTTAGTGAAAGGAGGAATCCTATTGCATTTGGGTTCAGTAGGTCATCAAGGTTACATTGACAAAATCCTGAGAAATATGGGGTTAAGCTCGCAGTAACTAGATCTTAAAAAACGTCGTCTATGCATTAATTAAACTGTAATATATTGTAACCGGGCGGGACTTTAGGATTGCTCTTTGTCCGTCTTCATCTGTCATTGGATTTCAATAATATAATTCACAAATGGTCACCAACATGAGACCATGTGTTGCGGCCAGGTTCCTATCTTGAAGGTCAAGGTCAAGGTCACAAGTCATGTACTTTGAATGTTTCGTCTCCAGGCTATAACTTCTTCAATTATCATACAATTTGAATAATAATCATTATTATACACAAATGTTCACCATGAGATGATGTGTCGTGACTGAAATCCATGAGCTCAAGTTTCTAGTAATATCATACGCAAATGTTCATCACCAAGAGACGAGTCTCGCGACTAAAATACAGGTCTCTCCTTTCAAGGTTAAGGTCACACATGTAGTTTGAAGGTCATTGCTTAAAATGTTGTGTCCGGGCTATAACTTCTTTATTTATTATTGGATTCCAATAATATTATACACCAATGTTTACTACCATGAGAAAATGTGTCGCGACTATGAGCCAGGTCCATACCTTCGAGGTCAAGGTCACTCATATAGTTTGAATTGCAACCGATCTATATATTCTTTGTCCATCATTGGATTCCAATAATATTATACACACATTTTCACCACAATGAGGCTGTGTCCACAAAAACTGCAAGGTGCCTGCCATCATGGTCAAAAATGAGATCTAAGGTAACACTCTGAAGGTTGTTGCTATAATTTGGTATCTAGGCTTTAGATTCTTTATATTTTATCAATGTATTCTAACAAGATTATACAGATATGCTCACCTCCACGAAACAATGTTTCGCGACCAAAGCAAAATGCCTAACCTCAAGGTCAAGGTCATACTAACACTTGTCTTTGCTTAATTGACTTTCATCTTTATTGGACGTTATACATTGTAGACCAAAAGAACCTTGCACACTGCATACAGACAATACTAGCCTTCTACAATATATAAAGGCCATAAGAACCTGATACACTGTATACAAACCATGAGAACCTTACACTGTATACATGCCATAGTAGTTTTAAACACTGTATACAGAAAAGCATTATACAGACCATAATAACCTTATACGCTGTATACAGACTAGAAGAACCTTATGTATACACTGTATACATACCATAGGCTCCTTATACACTGTACACATAACATAATAATCGTATACACTGTGTGCAGACCATAAGAACCTTATACATTGTACTCTGCTTACAGACCAGAAGAACCCTATGCACTTATACAAACCATAAGAACCTTATACACTTTATACAGACTATAAGAACTATGTACACTGTATACAAACTCTAAGAACCTTATACACTGTATACAGACCATAATAACCATATGCACTGTATACAAACCATAAGAACCTTATACACTGTATACAGACCATAATAACCATATGCACTGTAAACAACCCATAAGAACTTTATACACTGTATACAGACATAATAACCATATGCACTGTATTCAAACCATAAGAACTTTATACACTGTATACAGACATAATAACCATATGCACTGTATTCAAACCATAAGAACGTTATACACTGTATACAGACATAATAACCATATGCACTGTATTCAAACATAAGAACTTTATACACTGTATACAGACCATAATAATCATATGCACTGTATAAAACCATAAGAACTTTATACACAGTATCTATTTGAGACTGTTTTAAGACTCATGATCCAATGATTAGATCAGATAACAAACATGTAACAATTGTGAACAATAAGTATTTCTGATTAATATTAATAATATTACAACTGTTACGATCATACTTGTATTAGAAATTACAATAAGAGTTTCAGTTTCAGTTTTATTCAGGCTCAAACATATTAACAGTTTCATAGTTATTAACATTTAAATGGACACAAAATTCACGTTGTTAAAATGAAATAATACATTATAATTAATAAATCACAGGGAATAATGTTTTGAAAAAGATGTTTCTGATTACGTGCAGAAATACTGCTTCACCTGTAATGGCTAAGAGTGCTAATATTGTTTCTTTAAATTGTTTTTAGTGCATTTCTGTTATTTTTTGGCTATAACTGTATTCCGAACATGTTGTTGATATTTGAAAATGTAGCTCATCATGTTTTGACAGTTTTTGATATAAAGTTTCAGAAGTGAAAGTAGACAGGGTATGAAATTGCAAGGGGTAAAATATAACGTTGACCTTTGACCCGGTGTTAGTATACAGCTGAAGAAACGTTTCTTAGAAGATATTGAAACCCCCATTTTCTTGTTGATGTTTAATTGCAGACATTTGTATTTGCATGATAAAGTAAGATTCCCATAATTCTAATCAGATTTGAGTTTTAACAGTTTGTCGAAACTCTCACTTTACTACGGAAGGGACATGCAGACTCATTTACGCTAATAGAACCTTCTTACACGAAATACGGGTGTAAATAAATTCTGAACTATTAAGGCATTTTTATCCTTTAAATATGTGTGAAACTGAAAGAATTGCCGAAACCAAACAAATTATTGAGAAAAAAACACCAATATTCAACACTTAAATAACTACTTCTTTTAACCAACATTTTTTTACGTATTATGAAATAATGAGTACGTAATATATATAAAGTATATATCAAAACACCAGAAACATCAACACACTCAACACATTTGCCATCCATTTTCGACCTGGTATTAACCTGGAAGTTACCGAGAAATCGACCATGGAATAGCATCGCCCACGTACTTGACAGAAACTATTAGCATAACCACAATTCTACTTTTAGATATCGATATCTTAAAGCTGTACAGTCCCTATTTTAACAGGTAATAACTCTTGAGTATGAATGAGTCACGTGTGAAGTAGTTTCAAATCGACGAACACCCCAAAAGTCGGTATATAAGGAGAAATCGATAAGTAAAATTTCACATTTTTATTTAGCCTCCGTACAGGTAACATCGATAAATATACGGCTCCAGAATATATGTGATGAAAAATAGTTGCCCGGAACGGGATTTGAACCACAGCCTTGCACTTGTAAGATTTGAAAGATGTACGCTGAACCTCTAGACCACTGCTATTTATTGGTATTTTGTAGCATTTTTAACACTAAATAGGCATTACGTAATAACAAGAGCGCGCAAACAAACTCATCAAGCGCTAAATAACAAGTCTAGATATGGTTGATTTGAGGCGAAGTATTAGTTTCATATTGACATGATGCAGTATTACACCAGGCAATGTTAATTTACACGTGCGACAATATGGACTGCATATTTATTGATCCATCAATAGTTGCGTTCAAATATGTTAAGTTATTTTGTCTCATAATATATGGTAGTTAGTATACTATTTTTCTCCAGTAGCGTTGTAGTTCAGTGGATAGAGCACAGGACTTGGAATCAGAAGGTCGTGTGTTCGAACCCCGAAAGAAGCTAACTATTTTCTTTTGGTAAAAATTACTGTTACCTGTGTATAGGTACGATGTGCACTGGTCAATGTATATACAGTAAATGATTTCCTTCGCTATATTTGCTCGCTTAAATACCCGATTTCGACATGAGCTGGTGAACATGAAGTTACAAATAAAGACACGCCTACAAAGAAGAAATCGATTGATATAGAAACTCTATAGTTTTAAGTCGTTATTCGAATGGCACGTTGAAGCATTACCGCGACTTTTTTCAATTGTTGAGATATATTATCATGCTTTTGATTTTTACATTGGTGAACTTATGTCGTCTTAAAAGAGAAATTAGCACGTCGCAATAAAACGACCATAAAGTTGGTATACTTTATGTCAGCTTAAATTAAGTACATGACAGCCACATGCCACCATAGACAACAGACATGTTATGTCTTTTTACTGCGTCTCATGCTCTTTAAAAGCCTGCGTAAAGCTGTCGTTAGAAACACAATCAGACAGTTTTCTGAAACCAATACATCAGAACCCATTTTTATATTTGTCTAAGCACACATATTTAAAAATACTAGATCAATAGGTTGATACTTGTGGCAAGTTTCATAGGGATATCTTGATTTGTATTTAAGTTGTACCCTGAAACTTAATTTATTTAAAATGTAAATAAAAACTAGATATACAAGTGGAACTGTAGCATTCCAGGACCACAGTCAACATAAAGTACGCATAGAAACAAACAACAATTACAATGATGAATAAAAGGCAAGGTATGACATCACAAACATAAAGGGGTTACAATAGGACTGCATCGACCACATTGGACGGTCAGTAGGAAAATGCGCCGCTGGTGTATTTAAACCTGTTTCTAGCGTGCACCAAACCTCAACATTACCGTTTCATTGTAAGCAAAACATATATTAATACAATATTGATATATTCGGAAAACAAAAAGAGCTCCATAATGTCACTGTGTTAATATATTATTAACAACTTTTATACAAATCCTTGCAATATTTTCAGTTTTGCTATAGATACGAAGTTAAGGAATTAACGGTATCCTAAACATAGTAATTCATGTTTAGTATAATTATTTCTTGGTATATGCATAAGACACATTTACAACAGTATTATTTATGATGTAAGTTATTACATACAATTATATATTTTGAAATATCTTGTTTAAAAATGTATGTACACTTCGGATATCAAATAATGATTTAAAATGGGTAAACACAAAACTCTGAAACAATTGTATACAACGCCACCTTCCAATATATTTGGTTACAACCTGTTTTGGAATTTTTGACATCAATGTTACTTTAACTTTGTCAATTTTCCAAGTTGCTCTAATACTACTACCTAATTTAAATATCGTGCATTTTGTAAATTCTGTAACGTTTATTCCGGCCAGGAACATTTGAAAGCTAAAACATTGCTAGCGATTCTAATATTTTCATTACGAAAGTAATCTGCCTGAAATTAAGTTGGCCCAAATGAAATTAATTTTGATCGGACTACTAAGGTTGCCGTCATTGGCCATTGGATAGATTATATTGAATTAAATGTGTGTGGTAGTTCATCTAATTATATTGATGGTATCTTCATAGGCATAACTTGACGATTACTTTTTTACATTAACGGAACAAACTTTGCTAATTCGCCTTAATAGTAATGGACATTCAGTGTAACGTCACAGAAATAAGGCCATCATTTTCAATATTCTTATTACAGGGCAAAACACTTTGACTGCCACTACCTAAACATTGATGAGATTTTAATGATATATCATAGAAATATGGTAATATTCTTTCATTTTAGAGGAAACACTGTATGCCATTTCACCTAAAACGTTGTTGGAATTTTGATAAAACATGACAGTGATATGGTCATGAACAGCCTGCGAGTTTACAGTTTACAATGGACGCAACGGCTATTATAGTCGTGTTTAGCGGGTTAAGGGTTATGGCAACTCACGTTGACCGCAACTACACGCACACCACTGACGGGTTTTTGATGAAAATAAGTATAACAGTCAAACAGGAAATGCAGCTTTCACAGAACACAGTAAACCCAAAACCACGCAAAAGACAAACAAGAATTGCAATGTTAATAAGAAATAAAGGCATATGACGTCATAAACGCAAAAAGGGTTGACAATATGGCTAACGCCTTGGAACGGTCAGTGGCAAAACAGGCTGCTGGGGGTTTAACCCAGATTCTAGGGTGCACCCAATCCCCCACTTACCCTACTGTCATCCCAATAAAACAGGACAGTGTAAATACAGAAATCCCCGCGATGAACTATTCTCTAACCAACAATGCAGCATTACTAGGCAATATAAGTAAAACACAAAGATGCTCGTGTATATATAAATACAAAAAACAATAGTAAGAAAGCCACAAAGAAGGTACTCAATGGCCATGATGACTTGGAAGAAGCCAGATCAACAAGAGAATAAACCACTGAGGGACCACACAGAAATGTTAAATTATGAAATTAAAAATCATGCAAAATACAAGTCATAGCATTTGCTAAAATATAAATGTACAGAATCGCTGTTCATCTATAATCTCAAGAAATATTATTTAAAAGGATGCCTATAATAAAACTTAATGTTAGAAGTTACAACGCGATAAGTGTGCTATGTGCTATCAGCAAATATATTAGCACTTTGTTAGTGATATATCACTACTTGGTAAGCGATAGATCATCATGTTGTAAGCGATAAATTAGCACTTGCTTACTGATGTATTAGCACTTCTTAAACGATACATCCGCACTGGGAAGTGATATATCAGCACTTGGTAAGTGATATATCAACACGTTGTAAGCGATATATTAGCACTTGCTTACTGATGTATCAGCAGTTCTTAAACGATACATCAGCACTTGGTAAGTGATATATCAGTACTTGGTGCGAGATACACCAGCAATTGGTAAGTGATACATCAGCATTTGGTAAGTGATACATCAGTAGTTGGTGAGAGATACACCAGTAATTGGTAAATGATATATCAGCATTGGTAAGTGATACATCAGTACATGGCAAGTGATATATATCAGCACTTGATCAGTTATACATCAACACTTGGTAAGTGATGCATCAGTACTTGGTAAGTGATATATCAACACTTGGTAAGTGGTATATCAGTATTTGGTGAATGATATATCAGCACTTGGAAGGGGATACATCAGTACTTGGTAAGCGATATATCAGCACTAGGTAAGTGATATTAAACACTTGGTTATTGAAATATCAGCACTTCATAAGTGATATATCCGCACTTGGTAAGTGATATATCAGCATTTGGTAAATGATATATCAGCACATTGTAAGTGATATATCAGCACTTGGTAAGGGATATATCAACACTTGGTAAGTGATACATCTGTACTTGATAAGTGAGACATCAGTACATGATAAGTGATACGTCAGTACTTGGTAAGTGATATATCAGCACTTGGTAAGTAATATATCAGCATTTGGTAAGTGAAATAGCAGCATGTGGTAAATGATATATCAGCACATTGAAGTGATATATCAGCACTTGTTATGGGATACATCAGTACATGGCAAGTGATATATATCAGCACTTGATCAGTTATACATCAACACTTGGTAAGTGATGCATCAGTACTTGGTAAGTGATATATCAACACTTGGTAAGTGGTATATCAGTATTTGGTGAATGATATATCAGCACTTGGAAGGGGATACATCAGTACTTGGTAAGCGATATATCAGCACTAGGTAAGTGATATTAAACACTTGGTTATTGAAATATCAGCACTTCATAAGTGATATATCCGCACTTGGTAAGTGATATATCAGCATTTGGTAAATGATATATCAGCACATTGTAAGTGATATATCAGCACTTGGTAAGGGATATATCAACACTTGGTAAGTGATACATCTGTACTCGATAAGTGATACATCAGTACTTTATAAGTGATTCATCAGTACTTGGTAAGTGATATATCAGCACTTGGTAAGTGATATATCGGTACTTGGTAAGTGATACACCAATACATAGTAAGTGCAATATGAGCACTTGGTAAGTGAAATATCGACAATTAGTAACTTACATATCAGTACTTGGGCACTTGGTATATCTGTCCTTGGTAACTAATATATCAGTACTTTGTAAGTGATATATCATCGCTTGGTAGGTAATATATCATCACTTTGTTAGTGATATATCACCACTTGGTAAGTGATATATCAACACTTGGTAAGCGATACATCAACACTTGATAAATGATATATCAGGGCATGGTTAGTTAAATACCAGTACTTGGTGAGTATTATTTCAATACTTCGTAAGCGATATACCAGCATTTGGTAAGTAACATATCAGTATTTGGTAATTTATTCATCAGTACTTGGAAAGTGATATATCATCACTTGGTAACTAGTACATCAGCTCTCGGTAAGTGATATATCAACACTTGGTAACTGATACATCAACATTTGGTAAGTAATACATCAATACTTGGTACGTGATACCTCCGTACATGGTAGGTGATATATCAACACCTGGTATTAAGTGATACATCGACACTTGGTAAGTGATATATCAGTACTTGGTAAATGATATATACGTACATGGTAGATGATATATCAAAACACTGGTAAGTGATACTTCAACACTTGGTAAGTGATATATAAGTACTTGGTAAGTGATATATCAGTACATGTTAACTGATATATCAACACTTGGTAACTGATACATCAACACTTGGTAACTGATACATCAAAACTTCGTAAATATACATCACTACATGGTAAGTGATATATCAACACTTGGTAAGTGATACAGCAGTATATGGTAGGTGATATATCAGCACTTGGTAAGTGACACATCAACACTTGGTAAGTGATATATCAGTCCTTGGTAAATGATATTCCAACACTTGATAAGTGATACAACAGCAATCGGTAAGTGCTATAAACACTAGGAAAGTGATACATCAGTACATGGTAAGTTATATATCACGATTCGGTAAGTGATATATCAGCATTTGGTAAGTGATACCTCAGTACTTGGTTAGTGATATATCAGCCCTTGGTAAGTGATACAGCCACACTTGGTAAGTAATACCTCAGTACTTTGTAAGTGATACATCAACACTTAGTAAGTGATACATTAACACTTGGTAAGCTGTATATCAATACTTGGTAAATGATACATCAGCACTTGGTAAGGGATACATCAGTACACGGCAGGTGACATATCAACACATGGTAAGTGATAAATCAGCACGTGGTAAGTGATACATAAGTACTTGGTAAATGATACATCAGTAATTGGTAAGGAATAAATCAACACTTGGTAATTGATTACATCAGCACTTGGTAAGCGACATATCAATACTTGGTATGTGAAACATCAGCTCTTGGTAAGCGACATATCAACATTTGGTAAGTCAAACATCAGCACGTGGAAAGGGATATATCAGCACTTGGTAAGTGATACATCAGCCCTTGTTAAGTGATAAACCAGCACTTGGTAAGTGAACAATAAGTACTTGGTAAGCTATATATCAAAACGTGGTAAGTCATACATACGCACTTGGTAAGTGACACATCAGTACATGGTATGTGACATATCAGCACTTGGTAAGTGATACATCAACACATGGTAAGTGATACATCAGTACTTGGTAAGTGATACATCAGTAATAGGTAATTGATATATATATATATCAACACTTGGTAAGTGATACATCGTCACTTGGTAATCGACATATCAACATTTGGTAAGTCAGCACTCGGAAAGCGATAAATGTACACTTTATAAGTGATACGTCAGCACTTGATATAAGATATAACAACACTTGATAAGTGATACATCAGTATATGTTAAGTGACATATGAGCACTTCGTAAGTTATACATCAGCACGTGTTAAGTGGTAATTCAGTAATTGGTAGGTGATATATCAACACTTGGTCTGTGATATATCATTACTTGGTAAGTGAAATATCAGTACCAGGTAAGTGATACATCAGCACTTGGTAAATGACATATCAACATTTGGAAAGTGACATCAATACTTGGTAAATGATACATTAACACTTGGTAAATGATACGCCAGCACGTGGTCATTGATATCAAAACTTGTTAAGTGATATATCAGCCTTGGTAAGTGATATATAGGTACTTGGTTAGTGATACATGAACATTTGCTAAGGGATACATCAGTACTTTGTAAGTGATATGTAAGCATTTGTAAGTGATATATAAGCACTTGGTAAGTGATATATAAGCACTTGGTAAGTGAAATACGATTACTTGGTGAATGATATTTCAGTACTTGGTAAGCGATATACCAGCATTTGGTAACTGGTACATCAGCACTTGGTAAGTGATATATCATCACGTGGTAAGTTATACATCAGCACTTAGTAAGGGATACATCAGTACTTGGTTATGATACATCAGTACTTGGTAAGTGATACATCAACTCTTGGTATGTGATACATCTACACTTTGTAAGGGATATACCAGTACTTGGATAGTGATACATCAGTACTTGTTAAGTGATATATCAAAACTTGGTAAGTGATACATCAGCACTTTGTAAGTGATATATCAGCACTTGATAAGTGATATATAAGCACTTGGTGAGTGATATATCAGCATTTGATTATGGATACATCAACATTTGGTAACTGATATATCAGCACTTGGTAACTGATATTAGACTTGAACCAACGGTCTCAGTCTGACATTTAGTTACTACGGGCTGACATATTGGTTGATAACACGCCAAGTACGTACTTACCTCGAAACATTTAAATCCAATAATTTGAACAGCAAAAGTGAGATAAAGGTACATATTAGCAAATATGACGACTTATCAGTGCAAACACGAGGAATTATAGCAAGCTTTCATAGCCATTTATGCTTTTAAATACAGGCATATTGCACACAATGTTTAAATCATTTTTAATAATTATAAAGTAATGCTTCACAATTCTTCATGATTTGTCGAATCCAGAGGCGCATAACTAATGTTAGGGCGCTTGTTTCAGCAAGTGTAATTGTAAAAAAAGCATACATCAATCATATAGCATTAGAACAGGAATTGTTATTAGTAAATACAAATACATACGGTACCCTCAGTTTTGAAAATCGGTTGCTAAACAAAACAATTACAACCACATGCTTTTAGATGGGGGCGTTTTAAAATTAAGATATCTGAAAAACGTCAGTTAACCCTAATAGTTTGCTATAAAATGTTCAAATCTCCAACAATTTAATACCATTTTCTAGAACGTTTCTGTTTGTTTTCTCCAGTTTTGATGAAGCAGAATTTTGAATTTTAAATTCCCTTTCAATAACAGCTTTTTCACAAGTGAAATTGTTACTAGTCAACCCTTGAAAAGTAAGGTATTTTTATTTACCACTAAACAATGTCTGTTTCGGTGATATACAACTTATTTAGGTTAAAAGAGTGTGAGAGTGGAACTTTGGAAACGGCCGAACACGATACATACGAATGCAGTCTCGGTTTGATTGAGACGGTTCATGAACAGTAGTGAAATATGCTTGCTACCGTTCACGCCCGCTAGCCCCAGGTTGAGCAGAACTCAATATTCATAAAATCAATAGTACAGAATTTTAACCATCCCGAAGATGGCATGCATATGGCGGTGGACATGTTATTTAACTGTCATTATTCCATGTCCTGCTGCGTATGGTCCCAGTATCTAACAAAATTCTATGCCCCGAAGAACGAAATAAACAAAAAGGAATTTAGTAGGGTACAGCGGTTATGAAGCCTGCGGCATCAAAAGTAATAGTCAAATGACTAAATTAAAAAGCAGACAACATATTCTATGGGTGGTTAAACAATACCCAGATTCTTTATCGGCCGGAGTAGTGAAACCACATAATCGAAATTTAAGTAAAAAAACATAAACATTTGAAAATGTACCACGCATATCAAAATATCCGTATCGGGCTCAACGATCTCCAAAGATCGAATGAATAATAGTCCTGATTGCAAGCGCGGGGATACGTCATTTCTGCAGCCACACTGCACAAGCAACGTCACTGTGCTAGATAAAAGAGTATGAGAGCGGACCTTTGAAAACGGCCGAACACGATAAATACGAAATATTGCAATCTCGGTTTGATTGAGACTGTTCATGAACAGTAGTGAAATACGTTTGCTACCGTTTACGCCCCCTAAAGTTGAATTTTGTCTGAAAAGTTAAAAACATTTTGGCTGAAACAAGCGCCCCGATCAATAATGTTTCAAAACAGACAAAACAACTTGATATAATTCTACTTCCAGTTGATTGCCGTGTTTCGAATAAAGGAATTTTTAAAACAATATGATTTTCATTTTTATATTTAATTTCACACCAGCTTTTTTATGTTTGTCTAATAGTTCATGTAATTCTTATGTCGAGCTTATAATTCATGTGTAACAGTATATAATTATATTTAAATTAATGTCTATATTTACGTCTCACAAAACTGTTGTTGTTACATTCCTCTGCATATGCAGAAGGGCCTCTCTCTCCGGACCACTGTACAGCTTCCTGAATATTCTTGAACATGTTTTCTTTGTGAAACTCAATGTCAGTCACTCGAAATATCCAACAAAAAACACCTGGTCGATCAATTGTCCTTTTTTTGCAAATGTACATAGCTTGCAGAGACCCTGTTGAATTTTCCATTTCACTTTAATTTCCAAGTATTAGATTCTCAGATCTGGCTCAAAAACATTCCGGCATATCCAAACCTGTACTATAAAAACCTGCATTTGTCCCATTCCTGTCACTTTGACCCAAAAAAGGAGAACATATTGCACTATTTAAGAAATAAACAAGAAGCGAACAAACAGTTCTTTTTTAAGCGCAGGAACGTTCCTACCGTTGCTGGCAAGGGAGGTAACTATTCAGTGAGACCTTACAATTAATATGAAACTTGTTTTCAAAATCTATATCATATATTGTTCTTTTTGCTAGATCTGACATTCGTAAAATGAATGATTCTATTAGAAATTAATATGGTCGTTATTTTAAAGTCTAACGTATACTTTTCTAAAATAGCATGTTGTTACGGTAAGAGTGAATCAAGTATTACGGTTTGTAAAATATCCTTATAATGGAACGATCTGACAATAACGATTGTTATGGTTTAGATATTATGACCATGTTAACTGAAACATACTACGTGAATACATAAACATTAGATTCCGAATAATATCTTCCACGCGTTAGTGTAGACTGCCACACATACTGTAAACATACACGGACAGTTAAGATGAAAACATTGCTTAGCGGTTTAGCTTGTCAGTGCTAATTGCTTCATTGGGAGACTTGTTGCTAAAAGAAAAAATACCGTTTTGAAACGTAGTGGAATCTCTAAGTATTACTTCTTTGCGTTGTGTACTTAGAATAACGATACTTCAGTTTTTTTAATAACATTTTTAATAAGCGTATTTACAACACGGCATGTAGCTCTGAAACAGTATGAAACACTCAGATCCCCTGATCATGACTAATCTACTCTCTGGTCTCTCTTACCTCAATATTTATACGAAATCCGTTACATTTCTGAATTTCAACCCAGGAGAACATGTTGCTGTTGCTTGTTCCAATTGTCAGTCATGTTACTTATTAAAAATAGTGTTTAATTCCCCAATCCAAATAAATCCAACTTATTGCAACATTATAAATTAATTTATTAATAGTGAGTGCATTTGACGTATGCTTGGGAAAACGTGCCACATCTACCTTATCGAAATGCCAGTGCTTTTCAGTGTTCAGTGCATTTAAAGAATCACGAACAGTTATGTATTAAAGCAACTTGGGTTCGGAAATAGAGTTTAATTAACATTGTTGAAGTGATACGGGAAATAATTTCCGAGTGAGAAATATTCTTGCTATATAGAAACGAGTGCGTTTTCGCACGAGTTTCTATATCGCAAGAATATTTCTCACGAGTGAATTATTTCCAGTATCACGACAAAAATGTTAATTAAACTATATAGTATATATTCTGTGCTGAATTTCTTTCCAATCGTCTTTTAACACAAGTATTCCTTCTTCTGTCACTCCTTTGGCGACAGCGCGGAGTAATATCATGACGTCAATTCGTGACATAATATCGTGACGTGTATCGTTTAGTACATAACATTTGGCTACTGTGCTATGTTATAGATTTTCTCAAACTGGGAAATTTCTATAATTCATCACAGAATATATAATATATCAGTTTATCATTCCACTTTCCCAAATTTATTATTAATAAAGTAGAGCTTATTTAACTGCTATCGATTATAGGTAAATCCTTCACGAGATGATAGGCGCGTGGTTCTTTTCACGAAGCGTTTAAGCGAGTGAGTGAAAAAAAACACTCAAGCCTACCATCGAGTGAAGGATTTCCCTATAATCGATTTATATTATTTATGCTTTTTAACCAGAATTATACGCTTTATTTAGCGTTATCGTCGGATGACATCGACGTCACCAACACGTTATTGACCTCATAACACAACGTCGCAGTTATTTATTGTTGGGCTCGGAGTTAGTTATTAATATTTAGCGATTATGAATATTCTTTCACTGCTAAATCCCAGTCTTTCACCAATAGAAATGTAATAAAGATTAACACAAATAAGGTAACTATGTTACAGTTTTCTAGTAATGCATATATGCGTTGCACATTTGGTATACATAGTCCGTTATTGTCCCAAAATGTCTGACAAATTCACTAGCATAACGGTTTAATAGGGAATATATCTAGCATAACCTTTTATTTAACGGTTAAATATGGTTTATATATATATAATATGGGTGCATCTGTAGTCTATCCTTTACACATAGAACAATAGTGTTGCATTTGCAAAACATGTACATATACTATGCTTCGGTATTCTTTGGCAATTAAGAAGCCGACATATTAGTGTAAAATACAATATAAATTTAACAAAAGTAGAAAAACAAATCGAACAGGAAATGTACTATTTACAGAACCGAACAAAGTCCGACACAATCTAGCATTCCAAACAAAGAACTCTTAAAAGGATAAACGGAAGTGGAGTGAAGAAACGAATGCGAAAAATAAATTGCTGTAATAATAAAGCAATCACCATAGAAGTAAATGTGTCCGTAGTACTACATCATTATAAGAAAAACAAGAAAACATTTGCTTACAGAAAACTATTGGATCTATTTCAATAAAACCTGTCAGCAAGATTGATTTGTTTCACCGATCTTTACACAAACAAATAATTTAATGACGCATCAGTACCATGTAGAGTTGATAAGGCATTCCGTTACCCGATAATAAACAAAAATATTTTACTAAGATTAATGAATATCTTTTTGCTTTTATCATCAGTGTCTTAACTATATTTCCGATTTTCTCTGATTTTTTTTTAAAATCATAATAATGTTGTATGATTGACTATATCGTTTAGCGCACGGTAGTTGGTACAGAACAGAACTTCGTTTATACAAACCTAAGAGGTATGCCAACTATTGTTTTATTTCACTGTTTGCCACTCACATTACGCAGACACTTTACTGGCATGTGTGATTGATTACAACAAGCACACACGAGATTTACAAGTATTTTGAACATGTTACACTGAGAAGATTCCGTCAGATAAAAGGCAGACGTCCATTACTTACTGTAGGTATAGAAGCGAACATGACATGTAGCTTTCAAAGAACACAGTCAACCAAATTCACAAATTAAAACAAACAATTACAATGTTAATAAGAATCACGGCATTAGACTGACCGATGTCAAACATATCCGGGTTGACAATAGTGTTACCGCCTTGGAACAGTCAGTGGTAAAAGTGCCACTGGGGGTTTAAACCAGATTTTAGGGTGCACTAAATCTCACACTTACTCTATTGTAATCGCAGTAAAAAGGGATTGCGTAAATTATGAATTCCCCACCAGGCTATATTCTCTAACAAACAAGCAGCATTAGTAGTCAATATGGTTTATAACTCATAGATGATCATGTATATACGAATATAACAGGCAAACGCATAGAAAGCCACAATGCATGTATTGAAACCCAAAGCAACAAGAGAACCATTAAGGGTAAGACAAGAAATTATTTAAGACAAACATCAACAGTTACCGTCCATTGAGGATTTAGGTAGACGTAATCATACAGTTCACAATCTGTCCGACCATCGTCAAAGCTGTAAATCAGTGAACCATTAAACATGCAGCGCGTTGAAAAATGATAGGGTCTATACATGTTTTGTTATATATTGGTATGCTATATAAACATGTAATAATCTGTTGAGAGCAAACATACTGCAGTATTATATATTTTTAGAATACAAACTTTCTAAATAAAAAAACACCAATTGACATACGTGTTTATTGGTAATACAACTATGTTTGAGAAGCTTGCAAGGATACCAATGTCAAATGTACGATTTACATTATTATCTATGCATTTAAACTGTGTCTACACCCAGTCAATCTTATAAATCAACCAGTGATATGTCAACATGTCTAAAATGTATTCATAGATAATTCAAACGGTGATTTGTTTACTATAAGTAGATATAAAAATCGAGCAGGAAAAGTAGCATTCAAGGTCGACAGTCAACCGCAAACGCACACAGAAATAAAGAAAAACATTAAAGATGAATAAAAGGCAAGATAAGACATCAAAAACACAAAAGGGTTGAAATAGGGTTGACAATAGAAAACTTATGAAAACTCTGGGATTAATTTATTTTGGTCTATAAAACATTCAGGAGACGTTCTTGATAAAATGTTCAATAAAGGTCAAGTTTCATCAATGAGCAATTATGACTTCTCTACAATATATACAACCTTACCACATCACCTTATTAAAGCAAGCTCATTTCTCTTCTTCAAAAAACATTCGCTAGAGAAAATACTGTTGTACGATGACCGGACAGGCTGTGGACACTATGATGACGCCTACCGAAAGCCCATTGGGACGGTGGCATTTGATGTTTGTCCATGATCTTTCTTGTCGTGCCCTTAATGGTTTATTCTCTTGTTGCTCTGGCGTCTGCTAAGTGATTGAGTACCTTCATTGTGGCTTTCGAGTCTATTGTTGTTTTTTGTATTATATTTACACGAGCATATTTGTGTTTTACTTATATTGCCTATTAATGCTGCCTTGTTTGTTAGTGTTCAGATTATGGCGGGGATTTCTTTATTTACACTGTCCAGTTTGAATGGGATGACAGTAGGGTAAGTGTGAGGTTTGGTGCACCCTAGAACCGGTTAAAATCCCAGTGGCCTACTTTGCCACTGCCCGTTCCAAGGAGGTAGCCCTATTGTCAACCATTTTGTGTTTGTGATGTCGTTTGCTTTGATTATTTATTTTGCCTTCTTGTTTGTCTCTTTGCGTGTTTGTTACTGTGTTTTGTGGTTGACTGTCCTCCTTGAATTCTACTTTCCCTGTCCGATCATTTTATATTTGTTTTGACAATAGGGTTACCGCCTTGGAACAAAACCGCTGGGATTTTAAACCTGGTTCTATGGTGCACCAAACGTCTTTTCAATAAACGGGACAGTAGAAATAAAGATATCCCCGCCAGGTTATATGCTCTAACAAACAAGGCAGAATTAATAGAAAATGTAAGTAAAACACATAAATTATCATTATGTCACTAAATGATTACTATGTCAACATATGTACTAGTCTAGTAAGTTACAGTAAAACTGAATGCCATTCATTAAAGGTTCGTTATCATAAACTGCGTAGGTCTTTCTTAAAATGCTATCGCCAAAACGAAAACCTTCTGGAGTTGTACAACACCAACATTAAAACATTGCTGCGACTAGGAATATCACAAGCTTTATTTTATGGAGATGTGGTCTATAAATTTCGGAAGTTAAAGGGATCTGACGAGTTTCCCGACCACTTTACAACAAATGATCAAAACATTCACCAGAAAAGGATACGACCCTTTAATATTGCAACGCACTTCATGTTAAGTGACTGAACCCTCTACAGTCAATCACTACGCTCCATGTGATGACTGCACAACCTCTTGGGATTCTATGAATGCACCTGCTGAAACCCGGTGAAAATGAGGCAGGTTCATAAACGGTTTTTAGTCTAGCTCTAGATTGATTTTCTAATTATAAGTTTTATATATCTTTACAACAACTTTTAAGTGTATTGTTTGCTCATTTCTCTGGATGTGGATTTTTTGTTGTTAGGAATATCCTTTTGATGAAATGTACTTTTATTTACAATGTATTCTTTTCAATTTGAGAGTTAAAGAGAGGATAGTAGCGAGATTGTGTACAAACAAAATCGATTTAAGCTAACCTGTAGGCCTTATTACCTACTGACCGTTCCAAGCCATTAAAAATAAGTATAAAAGTCGAACAGGAAATGCAGCTTTTAAAGAACACATTAAACCCCAAAACACGCAAAAGGACAAACATGAATGGAAATGTTAACAAAGAATGAAGACATATGACGTCACAAAAACAAAAGAGTTTACAATAGGGCTACCGCCTTGGAACGATCAGTGGCACAGAAGGCCGCTGGGGGTTTAAACAAGGTTCTAGGGTGCACCAAACTTCACACTTACCCTATTGCCATCCCAATAATACGGGACAGTGTAAATAAAGGAATCCCCGCCATGAACTAGTCTCTAACCAACAAGGCAGCATTAATAGGCAATATAAGTAAAACACAAAGATTCTCGTGTATAATTATATAAATGCAAGAAACAATAGCTAGAAAACCACAAAGAAGATACTCAGTGACTTCTCCAGTGCAACAACAGAATAAACCATTGAGGGCACGACAAGACAAGATTGCAGACAAACATCTTTAGTTTAATAATATTTTATTGCAAATATGTTACATCAATTCAACATCACAATATTCATAGCAACATATGCAAATGGATTGAACTACAAGTTATTACAACATTAGTGAAATTGTAACAATATATTTAAATATTGATCCAGATTTTCCTTAAACACGTGTGTTTCGTATACCGCGTTGAAGGTTTTGTGCTCATCGATATTTTGGCCCATTTTATTAGGGTTTTCCTTAACTTTCCTCATTATCTTGTATTAGACACTGACGTGAGTTTTGGACCTCTTTTAACAGTCCGTAAGTTTACTATTATTATTTCTTATGGATCGTTGATACGATTCTATTTCGTATCTTAAATAAAAGTTGACTGTCGTCCTTGAATGCTGCTTTCCCTGTCCGATATTTTTTATCTTTCTTGATATGGAACCAGAGGCCCAAGAGCTCTACTGGCTAAAACGGCTTATATCAATGGTTGTCGACACACAATTTCCATCAGTACTTTGTTTTAAAACATTGCAAAAACAACAGGGCTAGGATGGCCTTAGATCTCTCAATTGCTAATCATGGTCAAAACGTCTAGTTTGGCATGAGTAGTTTTTAATTAGTTCCACTTTCTTCTGTGAATGAAATTTCATAAACAATGGTTGGGGGTGGGGGTCGTGGGGATTATATTAACATTCTAAACAAATATGGTAATAATCTGATAACAAAAAAAGTAACTACAGATTTAACAAAAAAAAATACAATATAGCATTTTTCAACAAACCAAGGACCGTAACTGTCGTTACTAGCATGATCAAGCTGATTTTCGAAATTGTCCAAGATTTCATTGATATACCGCGCTTTGCACAACTACACATCATCCGTTGTTACTGGTCCGATCTGGCTGATTTTCAAACTTGTCCGAGCTTTTATTTATATTAACAATCTGGTAAAGTTTGGTAAAGATCGGATGAATCTGGTAAAGTAAAAGCCCTATCGTCTTAACGAGACAAAAGTTAACGACGGATTTCGGCCAGGAGAGCTTAAAACAAAGAAAAAAATACAAAAATTAAACTCTGCCGTGCCACTCTACCCCCCACACAATCTCCACCGAAATATCCCCGTTCAGTCTGATAGAAACATAACGACAGCTGGTATAGAGAAAATACAACGTTATATCGATGCAAAGTTAAAGATTTAGGAATCGTTTAGTGCTTTTAATATAGTGTTGAACTTGAGTAAATAGAATATGATTTTCCTGGTCCGTTAGTTGGTCGATGCAGTCGAAAAAGTGTTTGTAAGTACTTCAAGGATGAAATATATGAGTGTCTAAAAATAATTGCCGTCTTTCATTTATGAAAATTACACATCTAAACAAAAACAATAACAATCCCTCAGATGATTAACATAGAGATCAGCGTTTACGAGGGTCATTCAACAAGTTCTGTCACTAACGCGTTTTAACAATTATGTGCTCGTTGTGAGTGCTGATGTTTGGTACCAAATGAGCGAGAGTTTCAATACCTTTCCATTGATGGTAAAATGAATGTTATGGGACGAAAGTTATGGAACATTTAATACATATCACTTATACATACTGAGGCTTTTTCATCCTTAGTTTTTTCAGGTATGTTAATTGTTACTTTTTTAAATGCCTGTTTCTCTTTAAGTACTTGTCAAAGACCTTTGAAATTTCTCATACATTACCAGTTATATCTGTGCATTACAAGATTCAGAATTAATTTAAAAGCATAGAATTATTCAAATAAGGACATTTTCAGAGATGCCAGTATCAAAAAGGTGTGGTAGGGGGAGGTAATTCAGGGGTATAAATAACCGGAAATTTTTCATTTTTGTTGTGGAATTTAAGAGAGCGAACCCAGTAGTACTGTATATACACTACTTTATCTCAGTGTAATATCCAATTCAAAGGATATATGCCTAGTGACAGAACTTTTTGAAGCACCCTCGTAAATTGCTGCAATTGTTCCGCAAACGCGCATGTATAACTGAAAGGTATCTATCACCCAATATGTAGTATTGGGGTACTATCGGTGGCTTAAATTATGTTTAAGTCTAATTTTAAAACTCGAAAGAGATGGTGCTTCGCGAATTTTAATATCAAGTTCGTTCCGAAGTTTTAGAGATGACGGTACAACTGATCTCGAAAACAATTCTGTTCTTTTAGGTTAAGTAAAGAAGTTGGAACTGTTTCTCAAGTTATAGGGATTAGATTCCGAAATAGTTGCCGGGAATATTTCATTCAAGTACATGTAACTCGGTAAATCTCCATTTTTAAACTTATAGGTAAATATCAAGAAAGACAAAATATCGGACAGGGAAAGCAGCATTCAAGGACGACAGTCAACCACAAAACACAAAAACAAACACGCAAACAGACAAACAAGAAGGCAAAAGTAATAAAAAATACAAACGACATCACAAACACAAAAGGGTTGACAATAGGGCTACCGCCTTGGAACGGTCAGTGGCAACAAAGGCCACTGGGGGGTTTAAACCGGTTCTAGGGTGCACCAAACCTCACACTTACCACACTGTCATCCCAATAAAACAGGACAGTGTAATTAAAGAAATCCCCGCCATGATCTAATATCCAACCAACAAGGCAGCATCAATAGGCAATATAAGTAAACACAAATATGCTCGTGTAACTATTATACCACCGTCCCAATGGGCTTTAGGTAGGCGTCATCATAGGGTCCACAGCCTGTCCGGTCATCGTACAATTAAAGAGGAAAGCATAGTGGCGAACTGTACAAGGGTCCACCACCAAGCATGCAGTACGTTGCAAAATGATAAGGTCATAACCTCTTTTGACAAGCTTTTTAACAAGTTCAACAAAGATCAACTTTTGGATGTGTCTTCTATCGGACAGAGAGACCCAACCAATTTCAGTTACCAATTTGTGTATAGAGACAGAACGAGTCAGGCCAGTAACTATTCACGCGGCTTCATATTGCATTTTTTTCTAAATTATCTTTTTCAGAATGTGTACAGCTATCCCATACTATAGCCGCGTATTCTAAAATAGAACGAAGGTAAGATTAATATAATTATTTCATTCCATAGCTTTTCCAACGCAACTAATTAACTATATTGGTCTATATTTTGTTGATGAATCTTTATCACCTGATTAAAAAAAAGTGGCATAACTTAGCTAACTTCCAGCATTGTGGATAGATACTTTCTTGAATTGAACGATTAAACAAAATGCACAGGGGGCGACATATTGTTTTTGAAGTTACTTCCAGGATTCGATGACTTATTTCCTCTGGCCGACTAGCTTTATTGAACACTAAAGTCGATAGGATATCAGAAATTTCATTTTCAGTAATAATAATATCATTGATTAGGTATAGATTGTGGAAGAGTGGCATCGGTGTCGTCAACAGTTGATATTGATGTAAAAATAGTCATTCAATACATTTGCCTTTTCCTCGTCAGATGCAGAGTATAAACCATCGTTGTTCTTTAAAAGTGGTATGACGTTACAACTGTTAGCGTTTTATTTATTTAACATTTTGATTATTTTCCAGTACTGTCGAGGAATTGCAGATTTCATATCAATTAGAGAAAATTCAAGATGATTAAAAAATATTTCTTTAGCATGCTTTCTCGAAGGTCTTTATACAAGCGCCAATCAGACTGATTCCCTGTACGTAAAGCTATTGATTTTTGTCTATCACGTTTACGAGATGTAAGTCAAATTTCTGAATTATACCAAAGCTTATCATTTGGACGAATTGTTACGAAACTTGTTTGAATGCATTCCTTCATGAGATCGGTAAGTTATTAGTAGAACTATTTGCAGCGATATCTACAGAATATGTATGCAAAACAGTCCAGCCTGCTGATCTATTTAAAATTATTCAACTTTTCAAAATCAGCGCGTTTATAATTCTAGACTCTTCTTTGAAACGGTATATTTATACAAAGATTGATTTTAATGAAAACATATGTACTATAATGATCACTGATAAGATTTACTATTTCATAAACGCCACAATCGTATGAAGTTAAATGATTAGAGATAGCGATTGGATCTATTAAAGAGCTTGAAGTGTTAGTTGCACGAGCTGGACCTTTAATTATATTTACCATATTATTAAGTGTAAGTATATCTCGAAATTTATGATTGGACAGGTTTAACTGGTCTTCATTAATGTCACCTAAGATAATGATATTTGAAGTTATATCAGAAGCATGTTCAATGCAGACGTTTAACCTGTCCCAGAATTCAACTGCATAGTGCGGTGGTCGATACAGTGTACATAACTGCATAGTGCGGTGGTCGATACAGTGTACATAACTGCATAGTGCGGTGGTCGATACAGTGTACATAACTGCATAGTGCGGTGGTCGATACAGTGTACATAACTGCATAGTGCGGTGGTCGATACAGTGTACATAACTGCATAGTGCGGTGGTCGATACAGTGTACATATTAGAAAAGAATGGCTATTATCTTTTATTTCAACCCAAATTGATTCAGGAAGTAAATATTCCACTTTAATTTTTCTATTTGGTCTTAAATGAGATGAGATATAAATTAATAACCCGTCATAATGAGATTTATTACCCTTAAGGAACATAGCATCAACAGTTTCTAAATGTAACATTTCGTTTACAATATCAATCAATAGATGTGTTTCAATAAAAAACAATATATCAAAATTCGCGAAGTTGTCGTGCCCTTAATGGTTTCTCTTGTTGCTCTGGCTTCTGCCAAGTCACTGAGTACCTTCATTATGGCTTTCTAGGCTATTTTTTTTGTATTATATTTACACGAGCATACTTGTATTTTACTTATATTGCCTATTGATGCTGCCTTCTTGGTTGGAGATTAGATCATGGCGGGGATTTCTTTATTTACACTGTCGTGTTTTAATGAGAGACAGTAGGGTAAGAGTGAGGTTTGTTGCACCCTAGAACCGGTTTAAACCCCCAATGGCCTACTTTGCCACTGTCCGTTCCAAGGCGGTAGCCCTATTGTCAACCCTCTTGTGTTTGTGATGTCTTTGCATTTATTATTACTTTTGCCTTCTTGTTTGTCTGTTTGTTTCTGTGTTTTGTGGTTGACTGTCCTTCTTGAATGCTACTTTCCCTGTACGATCTTTTTATATTTCTTTGATATAGTCAAGTTTGTTCCTAATACTACGAATACTTTGATGCATTATTGAAAAACATTGCCTTGTGTCATAACGTGGGCCCAGATTCAGTTATACATCTCCTGATAGTATAATTAAAGTAGCCATAATTAGGAAAAAGTAAATAATTTGCATGATATCGCATGTTGAAAAAATGTTCGGGTTAGATTTGTATTCATAATTAATTTTCTCCGATAATGAATTGAAAGTGTGGCATACAACTAATACGGCGATGAGTGCAATATAAGGATTCGCAGTGTTTAAATAAAAACGAGCAATTAATTGAGTAGCTCTTACTAAACAATAAAAGATGTTCTAGCGTCATCATAAGCGAGTGCATATAGCACGTACACGATTTAAGAATTCGCAGTCCCTGCTATTATAAAGTCCAATAGACGTTCTCCATGAGTTTAGGTTATGGGGATAACATATCACGTCAGATATAATGAAGAGCGACAATCGGACCAATGGCAAGTGAGTAGGTGTGAGGCACGGGATGACAAACAATCAACAATATGAGAAGCATGTGCTTTAACACTGAGGAAAAACAAACTGTATCTTAGAACGAAAAAATTAGATTACAAAAACGAAATATATATATCAACTTGCGTTAAAATAGTGCTTTCATTTCTTTCTTATAAATTAAATACTGAAATCAAATTTCCAAAAAGCAAAAAAACTGTGACTGGTTTTATCAATGCAATTAAATTGGGAACATAACTGCGCCACTTTATAAATATCCAAGACCACCAGAATAAATAATATTGTGACTAATACACACATAATAAACAAGATAAAACAAACAAACCACACAATGCAATTACAATGAAAATTGCTATTCGCAATAGCATATGCATATCTTAGACCGTCATCCATAAATAACACAATATGAGTATAGTAATTCCGTGTTAACCGCGTCATCATAACTGAATAATTTAACCATATAAGGACCGTAATAAATGCATGTTCTTTAGATTTATAGGCTAATAAGAAGACAATAAAAATACACATACAAAAAACACACACACACGCAATCATCGGCATACTGAGCATTATAAGTCTGCTAAATTTATCGAAAAAATACAAATTTCTTCATGAATAATTCTGTGACTAATGACTTATATTATACTTTATAGCGAATAAATGGGTAACTTGGCATAGCGTGCAAGAAATAAAAACGAAAAAAGAACATAATATAACAAAAAGTCGCTTATCACAACAGCTAATACATATACATCAGATATACATATTATATATTTATCAGTTCAGACATTATTATAACATGCAATAGATATAACTGTTGAAGAGAAATACTCTCAGTGAATAATGCCTTGACACAATACGAAAGCGAAACATGGAACAATATATTGCTGTGGGTCTTCTGTTTATGTATAATTATGAAATAAGCCATGTTTTATTAAAGTTAAACTGAGCATAACAATGTATATTATGCATTTAAAGAACAGTTACGTAAATCGCTCGGCCCCGAGAGGTGTGCAAAAAAGCTGCATTCTTATTTCATATTCATGTGGGCAAGTGAACATACAAACTACATTTGCTCACATGAAAAGGTTACCCAATTTCAATTTTTTTTGAGAGCATATAGTACTTAACAGTTATTAAAACCTTATCTTCAAACATGTACATAGATTATCACATGTATACACCATACATCGAGATGTCAGACTTGTAAATACATGTCTCCCGCAAACAATTTCTTATCTTCACTCGGTGCCAAAAACACAATCAAAAGTGTCACAAACTGCAAATCCGCAAACGTCATCTACTTAATGACGTGCTTGATTTGCAAAAAAACAGTATGTCGGTGAAACAAAGCAGGCGTTGAACCTCCGATTTAACCGCCATCGCTCCGATTGTAAATTACGTAGGTTTGCTAGGTCGCCAGCCGCCGAACACTTCAGTTCAGAAGGCCACCCGTTCAACGACTTGTCTCTGACATGCATCGAACACAATCCAAATTGGACCGACGCAGAACGTAAATTGCGTGAAACGTACTGGATAAGACGCTTAAACACAACACATCCAGTAGGAATCAACAAACGGGACTAGATATATCTTACAGAATATATAAATGTAAACACACATACTCCGGTTTTTATTGCTTCCCTTGATCCAATTTTTTCCATTTATATATTATTTTAGCCTTATTCAATTAACTTTGGAGTTGTTTTTGCTATATCCTGCAGTATCGATTCTTTAGAGGTAGAGTTATTCACTCACATACTCTCTCTTCATAACTAATCATAAACGTCAGCGTACAATTTTACTTTCATCCATCGAGCAATGTCCTATTATTAGTACTTTTGTTACTTCCCTTGATCAAAATATCTCCATGTATTTAATTTAATTTGTTTAGCCTTATTCATTGCTTTTTATTAGCTTTGGAGTTGCTTTATACTTTATCCTGCAGTATCGATTTTAGGTTTTAGGTTTTGAGGGAGGGTTTGTGTTATCATTTTCACATTTTTACTCTCTCTTCCTAACTAAATGTCAGGATACAGTTTTACCATCATCCAACCAGATATGTTCTTTTATTAGTATCACATTTAGCTCCAGAATGTCTATTCAAAGTAACCAGTTTCTACAACATTGCCAAACGATAAGTTGTTTTTAAAGAGTTTTATTTCAACTGCCGTGTATTTTAGTGTTTTTTGTTTCGTATTTGTTATTTTCGTGTTTGTGTGCCCCTGATGAAGGCGTAAGCCGAAAGCGCTTGGGTTTTTATAAACTGTAGCACTGTATAAATGTTTTTTTCCCCATCTATTAATTTATTCCAACATTTTCGTATCCCCTCGGGGATCCAGTGCTTTTTGAAAGGTATTTTGTAGATGTATGTATTTTCTCACCCTTATATATATAAATATATATATATATATAGGGAGAAGTATTTTCGAACAACCAAGGACAGACAACCTTCGGACGAACTACGGCAGGGCGCCTAGCTATGACGAAAGACACGGAAATCAAACGTATGCATTTACTTCCTAAGACGGATAGCTGCAACACACGCTGATAAACTGTACATCATAATCCACTCGTCTGGAAGCACAATTAACATATACATGCATACATACACACAATTATAGCTATTATGAGTGGGATCACATTTAAGGATTCAACCACACACACGCTATATTTTTAGACATTGACAATGAAAGGTGCCGGATCACTAGGATACTGTGAATTCAGTAAATGGCATATATTAGAGGGAGATAATTGGAACTCACAATGACAAACTTCGAAATTTGGGATCTAAGAGATTCACGTTCACAAAACATAATTATATATGTGGAGAAGTATTTGCGAACAACCAAGGACAGACAACCTTAGGACGAACTATGGCAGGACGCCTAGCTATGATGAAAGATACATAAATCAAACGTATGCATGCACTTCCTAAGACGGATAGCTGCAACACACGCTGATAAACTGTATCTCTACATCATAACCCACTCGTCTGGAGGCACAATTAACATATACAGGCATACATACACACACTTATAGCTATTATGAGTGTGATCACATTGAAGGATTCAACCACACACACGCTATATTTTTAGACATTGATAATGAAAGGTGCCGGATCACTAGGATACTTACAACGGCAACTTTCGAAATATATATATATATAAATATATTTTTACACATGCTTAATGCCTATATTTTCTTAACTGTAATGTCTAAAACCCGAGAAGTGTGCTGAAAATGCAAAAAAGCTACATTCACATTTCATATTCATATGTAAAAGGAAACATACAAGCTATGCTTGCTCACATGAAATGGTTACTCCAATTTCACCCTGATTTGAGAGTTGACGTTTTATAAAGATATTAACTAGTTTTGAGATTAATTTGGGATTAATTTGAGACAAGTGTAGTAATACATTTACACATTTGCATGACATAATACAAGCCAAATCAAAACCATTCAGTGAATTGATACTCGTGCGATCAACACTTGTACTGCAGTACTAATTTAGATCTTTAGTAAATATAAATGTTATGTATCCTCTTTCATATTAGCATACAAAAACAGCCGTAAAATCCTAAATAATAATTATAGTCACGATTTGAGGTACGGTCACCTATGCTGGTAGTATAAATCTCATAGGCATATAAGACAATCAACACAGCGAGGCATTCACATATACTATTAAAATAATTGAGCTACCATTCAGATATTATTATATATACTGCACTATATTGGTGGCTTAATATGTATATAAATCACTCATTTTCACATGCACTTTAACAAACTACAACGGTAAATACAACAACAAAAAAAACACCTGACAAGCAAGGTTTTACACAAGCGTAAAAAAGCTGCCGATAAGTAAATAAACGTGACTGTGGGCCTGTTAACTGATAGGAATGCAAACAATTGTTTATATAACTAATGCAAATCTGAGAGTTATCAAGCTGAAATAAGGGTTGCTGTTTTTATCAAAAGAAATGACTTGCGCAATGGATGCCTGAATAGTGTTCACTGTGAAACTTGGCCAAGTACTTATTGATATAATCATTAATGATAGTTAAAAGAAATTTAACAACACAGACTTTTTAGCCTTTAGGCTTGACAGCCTTCATCGAAATTGAAGTTTCTGATATAATCATTCAAAGTCAAACTGATAAGAAATCAAAATTCATTTTAAATGACAGTGTGGACAAGCTGATATGCTTGTTTTTCGCTTCGTTTTGGCATTATAAATAAAATCGATATAACGCGCAACTTTGTCGTTATATATTCAGGGATTCAATAAAGTTCATGGATCTTCATCCAGGAAAATATTTTTAAAAAATTGCGCTTATTCCATTCCAATACTTGCGATTTCATTCAGTTGATCTACCCATTTTGCTCCGTAAACATCCCGGGCACATAAAGATCGCGAAAACATTGCCGCATTCTACACTGAGTAGACTGATCTTCGAAACGGTAACATTTGCACGTTCCAAAATATGTGTATATACCATTTTTAGACGTGTTCTCTAGGAATTCAAATTGTAAAGCATGCTTATCGCCATCTACATGAGTCACAGTATGTTAACCATAGACAGAAACAAAACCCATATAAGGATCAGCTGATTTCGGCATCTGAATAATAGGCACGTGCAGTATGGTCACGTGTGGTACAACCTAATCTGATCATACTATTAGGCATAAGGACCATAAACACAGGTTTACACATTTTGGTCTAGCAATTAAAGTTCAAGAGAATGTCATTTACATTGATATATATATATATATATTTAAGTGTTATCTTTCAAATCTGAATATTTACTGGATAGTATTACAATTACTCAAACAGTTTACAGGATACGAGTGTATATTCATTAATGGATTTAAACACAAACTTTGACTTTCAAGTTTCCTTGTAGTAAACATGCATAAGGCATACTAAATGAGTGTCGAAGAGATTTAAGTGTCAGAGTGACAACATTAATGTTAACAGTTTCTTGATATATTCAGAGTATACCTAAGTGGGTTTTGAATTCAGATTCATTTTGTAAAATAACCGTAAGTTTATAGTGATTATCGTCTGCACAAATGCGGGCAGGTAAAGTGGAGGGCAGGTGTGGATATTAGATATTGGATAACAATCAATGAATAGCTCCACAAGGTATGTTTTACAGATAATAATTAGTCGATCGATGAACGTATGCTATATGATATAATCTGTATAGCACAATGTGTATTATGTCAATATTTAGCACAATGTTTGTTCACATACAGAAACAATAGACAACTGTCAAAAATAAAACTGTATTGACATTCTTTTGGGATCTGCTTCCCTTCTTTGGAGCATGGGATTGCCTCCATGCTGCGGATGGGGACACCTCTCTCTTCTCCCAGAAATACAATATATATCATGCAACCGGCGATATAAGTTTTTGTCTATTGTTTGGCACGAACAAGCCGTCTTGCCTCGTACGCAAGGCTTTCACGATAGCGAGTCAAATTGTCTTAAATAAAGATGCCACTGCCAAATGAATTTCGACCACTATAAAGTCTTTATCTCGCCTTGGAGTTGGTAAATTTAATTATTACCTTGCATTTACAGTTTCTTTTCGCTTGCCTTTACGGTGGCACCTGTCAATGTCAACATCAAACGTTACCGTCCTTTTGGGATTTAAGGTAGACGTCATCATAGGGTCCACAGCCTGCACGGTCATCGCACATTTAAAGAGAAAAGCATAGTGGCGAACAGTAAATGGGTCCACCACCGAGCATGCACCTGTCTTCACCACTCTTTAGTACGTATATACGTGGTACGTGTTGTCCTTTTCATTGACATTTTAAATATGTTCATACTTCGGGTTATGGTGCAGACCTACTTTGCAAGTTTAATTTTGTCTGGAACACTCGGAGACTCGGTTGTTTTTCATTGCTTAATTATTGATTTAAATGGGATTTATATTGCCCCCAATTGCGCAAATAACGTGTATTTCGGTCACAAAACAATAATATGTTACAGCCTTAAAGCTTTACATCATAGGAATAAACATGAATGATTCTAGCAGAGTCGTCTAGATGTTTAGGCCTATCTACTTTATTAACAATAATACAATATTTCGAATCTCTTAGGTTTAATGCCTAAGAACAAGTCGTTTTGTTAAAAACTGGTACCATACGCGGCTGGCCATGAAATAGTGTGAACATATCTCATTGAAGGTTCCATGTGCATCGTCATATGCATACCATCTACACGATGCTCAACTATCTGTACTATTGACTTTTAAATACTGAGATCTGCTTAACCCGGGGCAAGAGGGCTTGGCGGTAAAATGTATCCCCGTGCTTGCAATCATAACTGTTATTCATTCCGATCTTTAGAAATTACTGAGCCCGATATTTACAGATATCTGTTGTACATTATCAAATACATTTGTTTTCTTACTTGAATTCCGAATGGGTGGTTCCACTAGTCCAGCCTTTAAAGATTCTGAGTATTGTTCAATCACTTTTAGGATATGTTGCCTGCTTTTTAATTTAGTCTTTTGACTGTTACCTGTGATACGCAGGCTTTATAACCTCTGATCCCATCTAAATTCCATTTTATTTATTTCGCCCATTTTTTTTTCTAGTTTAGGGCAAAGCGTTTTGTTAGAAACTGGGACCATACGCCGCTGGCCATGGAATGGTGTGAAAATACTGCATTGAAGGTTCCATGGTCACCGCCATATGCATAACATCTTCGGGATAGCTTAAATTTCAGTACTGTTGACATGATTAATATTGAGGTCTGCTCAACCGGGGCTGGCGGGTGTGAACTGTTGCATGCAATATATAACTTCAATATTGTGTTGTATTTAACGTGTTAGACAATTTTCAAATTTCTCCGTTCATACTTTCTTTTGAACGGTAGCAAGCACTTTTCCCTTCAATCAAACCGAGACTGCAATATGTTTTGTATTTATCGTGTTCTACGTTTTCCAAATTTCCAAACTATAAGGTGACGATGATTTTATTTGTATTGGGATTTACAGAATTATGTTCTTACAGATCGCCTCCAGAACTGGATATTAAGTATTACAGGGTCTTTATTATACTTTGCTGTAAAAATAAAATAGTATGTATAAAACTTTGTTACTTTTTAAATTAAAAAAATAGGAATTGTTAATGACATGTTGAGGGTGATGTATTTGTTTTACAAAAGGCCACAGTATAATAAAGTTATTGAATAGAAAATTGCCTGCCACTATAAATTTTCGATTCACAGTTTTATTTATGAGTTATGCCTGTTAACGAAATAAGCACAACTACCTTTTAGAAATATAAACCGCATCCATTGGTGTAGAATATTTTATTTCTTTTTGGTCTATGAACGTTTTGGTTAATCACTCATGAACCATCAGTGCACCCTATGATGACGCCTACCTAAAGCCCATTGGGACGATGCCGTTAGATGTTTGTCTATGATCTTTCCTGTCGTTCCCTTAATGGTTTATTCTCTTGTTGCTCTGGCTTCTGCCAAGTCATTGAGTACCTTCGTTGTGGCTTTCTAGGCTATTGTTTTTTGTATTATATTTACACGAGCATATTTGTGTTTTACTTATATTGCCTATTGATGCTGCCTTGTTGGTTAGAGATTAGATCATGGCGGGGATTTCTTTATTTACACTGTCCTGTTTTAATGGGATAACAGTAGGGTAAGTGTGAGGTTTGGTGCACCCTAGAACCGGTTTAAACCCCCAGTGGCCTACTTTGCCACTGACCGTTCCAAGGCGGTAGCCCTATTGTCAACCCTTTTGTATTTGTGATGTCGTTTGTATTTATTATTGCTTTTGCCTTCTTGTTTGTCTGTTTGCGTGTTTGTTTCTGTGTTTTGTGGTTGACTGTCCTCCTTGAATGCTACTTTCCCTGTCCGATCTTTTTATATTTCTTTCTCTTTAAATTTACGTTCATGACGTCACCACTCAGTGTCGCCAGATTTGGCAGAATGTTTAATATTTAAAATGCTCGTGTATCACAAGGATTGTGCTTTATCAACCAACATTACTAAAGAGTATGATAATGGACCTTTGGAAACGGCCGAAAATGACACGTACGAAATATTGCAGGCTCGGTTTGATTGAGTCTGTTCATGAGCGGTAGTGAAATATGCTAGCTACCGCTCACGCCCTCTAGCCCCGGGTTGAGCAGAACTCAATATTAATAAAATCAATAGTACAAAATGTTAACCATCCCGAAGATGGCATGCATATGGCGGTGGACATGGAGTTTATTGCTTCCTAATGTCGTACGGCGTATGGTCCCAGTATCTAATACAATTAAATGCCCCGAAGAGCGAAATAAACATAATGGAATTTAGTTGGGAGCAGCGATTATGAAGCCTGCATATCACAAGTAACAGTCAAAAGACTAAATTAAAAAGCAGACAACATATCATATAAGTGGTTAAACAATACCCAGAGCCTTTAATCGGCCGGAGTAGTGGAACCGCTGAATCGAAAATTAAGTAAGAAAACAAAACGAAATGAAAAAGTACCACCGATAATTAAATATAAGTATCGGGCTCAGTAACCATTATGTCAGCCTTGTAATCACAAAATGGAAAACGCACAGAGTCGGTAAAAAGAAAAATGTTTCCACATCGAATCGGCAGCGCAATCTCTGTCATTTTTGTGTGTGTATTGAAGGTATCAGGCAAGTCGACATGAGCCATTGATAAGCTGCAAAGAAAATTCTCGGGTTGTGATTGTTCTTTGCGCCGTATACATAAACCCATGTAGTTGTGTGTGGTATTCATGGTACGAAACCTGACCAAATTCCGTATTGTTCGTTCGGTCACCAGATCATCAAAAATAATTTATATATTTTTAAAAAATAATTCCTTAAGTAAGATTTATTATCATCACTGGATTTTCTCTAATAATTTTTAATTTTCTTCTTTGGTAGTCATAAGTTCTACTTATATCATACAAATGTAGGTTAATAGTCACAAACTATTGCGTTTTTAATCAATTATTTCCCTATTTATAATTTATTATGAAACTGTAGAAACACAGCGGCGCGACAATCTATTATAACTATTTGCATGCAATATTAATACGTATTAATCATGTTAATAGCATCTAATGTGATTACTAAGAAACATTTAAAAGCATAATTGACGAATTGCTAGTTTACCAATTTAAGATAATAGAAGCATGTCGAGTTATTATATATATAATTATGTTTTCCTTCCTAAACTGCTGTGGAAAACATCCATTATGCGGGACGAGCATAGATTTTAATCATCGTTATCTTGGTTTGTAAGAGTTAGACTGTTAGCATCAGACTTTGCTAATTCACATATCTATATAAAAAATAATAAATCGTGTTTAAATCTCCAACCTCTGGTATGTTGCCATATTTCGAATACAGTTTGATTTTAGAGTAATATGTTCATATCAATGGTTTATATACTTTCTCATATCCCAGTTTTTACAGTAATATGTTCATTTCAGTGGTTCATATATTTTCTCATATCACAGCCTTTACAGTAATATGTTCATTTCAATGGTTTATACTCTTTCTCATGTCACAGTTTTTACATTAATATGTTCATTTTAATGGTTTATATAATTTCTCATATCACAGGTTTTACAGTAATATGTTATTGCTATGAAAGAGATATCATGTTGAGACTTTCACCCAGGCAGATGTTATTGAAGCCTTTTACAACACCTATCGGTATCTGGATGACATATTGAACATTGACAAAGAAATATAAAAAGATCGGACAAGGAAAGTAGCATTCAAGGAGGACAGTCAACCACAAAACACAGAAACAAACATGCAAACAGACAAACAAAAAGGCAAACGTAATAATAAAAGCAAACGACATCACAAACACAAAAGGGTTGACAATAGGGGCTACCACCTTGGAACGGTCAGTGGCAAAGTAGGCCACTGGGGGTTAAACCCGATTCTAGGGTCACCAAACTTCACACTTACCCTACTGTCATCCCATTAAAACAGGACAGTGTAAATAAAAAAATCCCCGCCACGATCCAATCTACAACCAACAAGGCAGCATCAACAGGCAATATAAGTAAAACACAAATATGCTCGTGTAAATATAATACAAAAAAACAATAGCATAGAAAGCAACAATGAAGGCACTCAATGACCCGGCAATGCCAGAGCAACAAAAGAATAAACCATTAAGGGCACGACAAGAAAGATCATATACAAACATCAAACGTCACCGTCCCAATGGGCATTAGGTAAGCGTCATCATAGGGTCCACGGCCTGTCCGGTCATCGTACAATTAAAGAGGAAAGCATAGTGGCGAACTGTAAAAGGGTCCACCACCAAGCATGCAGTACGTTGCAAAATGATAGGGTCATAACCTCTTTTGATAAACTTTTTAACAAGTTTAACAAAGATAGTATGAAAGTGATCATGACCAAGAATCTTACGAAGTTTATAAATCACATCACCATAGAAGTCAGGTTGTGATAGTTCTTGTCGCAGAAGAGTCCTTAAATTACTTTTATATTTGAATAGAAGATCAGGGTTACGATAATAAAATTTTACAAAGGTTTTACGAAGTTTATGGTAACGGTAACCCTGATTGTGTAGCTTTTTAGTTATACACAGATTACGAATATTAAAGTCCTCAACTCGAGTACAAGCTCTTAGAAAACGAATAGGTTGAGACACATACACCCCATAAGAAGTTATTCGGGGAACATCCCCATCCAAGTGGGGGTAATTAACAATGTCAAAATTAAAATCATCTCTCTTGTCATAGATTTTGCTAATTATTTCACCATTTTCAATCGAGAGATCAAAATCAAGAAAAGAAGCGTTATTATCAGATATATTAGCTTTATTTAGCTGAAGTTCTTTAGAATAAATACGAGTATTACAACCCTTTCTTTCCAATTCTGGTTAATAATATTTATCCTAAAGAACTACAGCTTAACAGGCTAATGTTTCTGTTAGGCTTCTTTTCTTGATTTAGATCTCTCTATTGAAAATAGTGAAATTATTAGCAAAATCTATGACAAGGGAGATGATTTTTATTTTGACATTATTAATTATACCTACTTAGGAGCAACTTCTTATGGGATATATGTGTCTTTTGATAAACCTTTTTCGTTTTTCAAGAGCTTGTAGTTGAGTTGAGGACTTTAATATTCGTAATTTTTGTATAACTAAAAAGCTACTCCATCAGGGTTACCGTTACCATAAACATCGTAAAACTTTTGCAAACTTTTATTATCGTAACCCTGATCTTCTATTCAAATATAAAAGCAATTTAAAGAAATATAAAAAAGACTCTTCTGCGACAAGGACTATCACAACCTGACTTCTATAGTGATGTGATTTACAAACTTTACAAACTAACTTTGTTAAACTAGTTAAAAGGTTTATCAAAAGTGGTTATGACCCTATCATTTTGCAACGTACTGCATGCTTGGTGGTGAACCTTTTTACAGTTCGCCACTACGCTTTCCTCTTTAATTGTAAAATGACCGGACAGGCTGTGGACCGTATGATGACGCCTACCTAAAGCCCATTAGGACGGTGGCGTTTGATGTTTGTCCGCGGTCTTGTCTTGTCGTGCCCTCAATGGTTTATTCCTCTGTTGCTCTGGCTTCTGCCAAGTAATCGAATACCTTCATTTCATTCCATGTGGCTTTCTAGGCTTTTTTGTATTTATATATACACGAGCATCTAGGTGTTTTACTTATATTGCCTTTTAACGCTGTCTTCTTGGTTACAGAATAGTTCATGGCAGGGATTTCTTTATTTACACTCTCCTGTTTAATAGGGTAAGTGTAAGGTTTGGTGCACTCTAGAAACAGGTTTAAACACTCAGTGGCCTTTTTGGCCACTGACCGTTCCAAGGCGGAAGCCCTATTGTCAACCCTTTTGTGTTTGTGATATCGTTTGCATTTTTTATTGTTTTTGCCTTCTCGTTTGCGTGTTTGTTTTTGTGTTTTGTGGTTGACTGTCGTCATTGAATGCTATTTTCCCTATCCGATTTTTATATCTTTCTTTTTTTATATGGTTTATATAATTTCTCATATCACAGTTGTTACAGTAATATGTTCATTTCAATGGCTTATATAATTTTCTCATATCACAGTTTCTACAGGAATATGTTCATTGCAATGGTTTATATACTTTCTCATATCATAGTTTTTACAGTAATATGTTCATTTCAATGGTTTATATATTGTCTCATATCTCATTTGATAGTGTAAAATTGTCTGAACATCAGCATAAATGGTACATCGGTGTAGTGTCGAAAATGCCCTATATTTCCTTATATGTAAAATGCCGCATACTCTTCCTATATATTAAAAAGAGAGATTCATAGCTCTATCGTCGGTACACAATACAAACCCCTAAAAACTAATTGTCTTAAATCTAGGGTGGCGCAAACCAAATTGTAGAGTACAAACAGATGGACCGTTCCATGAAGGCCGAGGTCGTATTTTTGGTTTAAAGAACATGCGATATATTTAAAGGCTCTTTTCCGCTCCGTTACTTTTTGAATGGATTAATAACATTGTATTAAGCGTAGGACACACCTGTACGTATTTTAACAATGAGGTGTGTCTCGTTTTAAAGTCATTTAGTTCGTAACTTACAGGTCCAGTTACAGTCATCTACAGGCCTTAATGTTCTCTTTTGCGATGAATGGACAACTGACGGGGTTGTTCAGTACAATACTGGATACATTAAGAGGTGTTTCTAATTATTATATTTGATATATATTGACAACAACATTTAAGTGTATCGTTTGCTCAGTTCCCTGCTTGTGGACTTTATTTTGAGAAATTTCTATTTTTATTTACATTATCTTGTCTATTTAGGCGTTGAGGTAAGGACAATAGCATTTTTCTTATTTTAACCAGCATGCTGTACTGCCTACTGACGTTAATTCGTTAACCCTGTCCTCAAGACCGTGCATATAAAATAAATGTTCGTGTCTGTATTGAGGTAATGAAGGGTACACGCCATAATTTGTATTCAAATGCCGAACACTATAAACTTCTAAACATGCGTTTGTCTTTTTTGAAATTAATTGAACTATTCTAAATAAGATTTACAATCCTACTACTACCTACTACACTTCTCTTACATTTAATTTCCATAATAACGCTATAAGTGAAATATGAAATATTCTCCCACACATAGATGTAGTTTCAATAATTCGTATTCAGAGCCAGTTTCAGATTTCACGGTAATGCTCATCGTAATCAAATACTAGTAGTGGGCGTTTGCTTAAACTCGGTTATACTAAATTTGTCTTTTTGATAAGCAGGTGGCATTTCTCTCACGCTATGGACCTACAGTCATGTATTAGATCTTCAATCAAGAGAGTCAAAATGCCATAAGCTACATTGAACATCGTTACATTCATCAAACCATTCATGTTTGCTTGACACAAAAAGGGCAGACATCGCAACACAGATAGATCACGTTTATCGGCTTATCACCTAATATACAATACAAATAGACTGTTCGTTATTTTTAATAAAGTTCTTAAAACTAGAATTCATGATTGTGAAGTGAGTTTTGCTTACATAGAGGTAAGATGCTTTAACTCTCCAGCATAAACCTCAATAATGGAAACAACTCTGCAGCATTACACTTACGTTAATGGACTAACGATGTATCAACTTTGCAACAGTAATTGCAAGTTAAAGGAAAAATGCTGTATTAACTATGCAACGTCAATCTTAGCATAATGAAGCATAGTTAATACAGTATTACATGTACATATACAATAATCTAAAAGTTTCCAAGATACAATAGTATATTGGGCAAAATAAGTTTAGCACATAAAATGCATGTCATTTCCATTGGAGAGATACAAAGCCTTGTATGTTCTGATCAATGATAAAGTGACGTAGAAATGACCAATAATAATGCTACAAAGTCACTTTTAAAATATAATATATATTTTAAAATATACATATATTATGCAAATATAAATATTGAACCGAAAATGTAGCACGACGACAGTTGGTGATAAAAATAACGAAAAAAATGACGGGAACATACTTTTACAGTTTATCAAAATCTTTCTAATATCAATGGAAAGGGAGGTAATTTTGGAATTACGAATTGTTGAATATTGTTGTTTGAGAATAAAAATCGTTAGTGGACACATTTCAGCAGTTTTTACAAAAGAACAGAATGGTCAATTATTGTCAAAGAGAAACATTGATTTTTTTCAGAACTATACGTTTCTGTAATAAAATAAGTTGTTTTTAATATACGGTAGGTAATTTCGATACGTCGCTTAAAGAAAATTATAATAACAATCTTTTTTTGAAAAGCACATCTAGCATTTTAATATCTTGAAACAATTATATCAATGTTTCTATGTTTAATCTTATGCCCTAAAAAGTCGTCCCAAACGTTTTGTTCAGTGTGTTTTAAAAACTATGCAACAATAACTCGACGTCAAATTACGTATTGACTTTTAAAATATGCAACAATAATTCCACATTTAATTGACGTATATGCGTTTATAAACGATGCAACATCAATGTCACAAAATGTCACGGGTAGAGCGTATTGGTCGTACATAGCTCTTGTAAGCTGTTAGTTACACCCTAATCTATTGTTGAGTTGAAACAAATTCACAATATCCATGATATATTCATGTAACACGTAAAAGTGTGCACATTTTAAGTGGCCGCCAGAGAGGACGTGTCAAAAGTTTAAGTTTTGTGCTAATGCATGTAAACGTATAGGTCTAACTTCCTTAAACGAAACAAATTGTGTAAGAGGCCTCTCGTATAGATTTTAATACTGCGAATATAGCCGCGTATGTCACGGACTGAACGGGGGAAATGATGGTTTGGGCGTAACGTTTGCTATAAAACCCATTGTCTGCTAGTTTTGGCCGGGATTGCATGATAGTTGTTTGTTTGGAACAGAAGTTGGACGGCGAAATTCACAGGAAATATATGGTCAGTATTTATTTTATTAAACTTTTATCGTACATTTGTATTCAGTGGGCGGCGCCATCTTGTTTGGCGATTACGACATCCGGTTAGCTTTGATGTTTCTCAAACATTAACTTTAGACTAGCATATTATTTTGAAGTTACTTTATTAGATGTAATTATTGTAATTGATCATTAATTGTAAAACAATATTAATTTGATAACAGTGGATAATAGGTGCATTAGTTAACGTTGGCGTATAACTCAGTGATTGTAACTCTCGATTGTTAACATTAGTTAACAATGAGACGAGTGACTAGGATAAATGTTCGACGCGTATGCATAGCGTTGTATAATGTGGTCATTAGTTGACATACATGTGTGCATGCAAAACTCAGTGAGTGTAATATACGAGTGATTTGATAATGTTTTATATTACATGTATTAGGGGCATTAATTTACAGCGACGTACATGGCGTTGTAGAATATGTATACATTGGTACTCATCATTAGTCAGCTTACATATATTTATTGAATAATGATTTGTTTGGGTAATGATAATTATGCAAGATTGTTATGTGTGTCAACTGACATCTAAAACGTATGTATAATTACAGCCTAAGCCATCCAGGGATGGACATAAGCCATCCAGGTTTGGATATTAGCCATCCAGGTGTGGATGTAAGCCTTCTGGAGTGGAGCTAAGCTTCCACGATTAACGTTTAAGAGCGGTGGAGACGGTCCCCGTACCTGCGCAGCATGGCCAGGTTCTAGTAGCGACAATCCCCGGGACACAAGGTGGGCCCGTTATCAGTCCTCACTGGAGGAACATCACCCACAACCTCAGTGGAGGTTAATCATCTTACATATCGCGTCATCAACCCTTATAGAAGGCATTTGATGACAATCACCCATTGGATTCGCGCATCATCATCTTCATGAGCTCTAGCGCATCTCAGTTATCGCGCTAGATCATAGATCAACATTGTTATAACTTTAACAACACTTTAGTGTCGTATATAATCAGTCGACTACTTCAGTATTTGTTACAATACTAAGAACATCTTAAACGTTCACGAGAACATTCTTTTCATAGTTCATCTGTGTATTCGCTTGTTTTTTTTAGATAATTGTATATATATTTAACATGTAAAAGTTGCATTAAACCTATGTAAATGCATTTAATACACAAACAATCCCACATATGGTTAATAATATTGTAGCGCCTACCCCCGCTCGGGGGTGCTACCACCGTGTAAGGTTCTTGTCATGGATGTTTTGCAAAGCTGTCAGGCTACTGCTAAGTTTTATATTGGTTGGTGTTGAAGATCTAACAACTTATTATGACCAGTTCATTGTTGTTTATTATGTCTACTTCAATATATATACAATAAAGCTTATTGTCTATTCCACCTAAATATGTTTTAAACCAACTCACCAAGTCTATATTTGAATTTAGGGGTACCAATTCTGGTGGAATTAATTACCAACAATTGAAAGCCTATATTAGATTTCCCTAATAAATAAATAAATAAAGGGGTTCTCCACCAATGCTGGAGAAATATTTTTACTAGATCAAGTGTTGACCACCGACCATGTTTTCCGTAGTCTCGGTGGGCATTTTGATTGTTGTGGTTTTAACTTGGAGAGAGCTAAAAAGCTGACTGCTTTCTATGAGAGTTACTTCGCCTCTCCAGAATAACACAACAAACTCGGCTTTTTATACTCAGAGATGGGCAAAGATGACGTCACACATGCGATGTGACGTAGGCGACTCGACATCACATACCGAAGTCACTTCGGTGAAAATCGGGCTCAAACGTAAAGGGGCGAACCATAACGGACAGGGTCGAATAAAGCCGAGAACGCTGTACTTCGAAATCTGATGAAGAAACCAAAGGATATCCGAATGATATTTTAGAATCGGCAATGATGGAAAACAACCAATTTGGCTGTTTAAATTCACTAATTAAGGCTACAAAACGGCGAATGCTTCATCGGCGCTTCGCAGAATGGTAGATATGTGACTTGGTGAGTGATTACTACAAGCATGTTGCGCGCAACACTGATTCTCGGTGCAAATACATGAAACTAAAAGTCGTATGGAGCGCGGCCACATGCTTCACAAATATAAACAAGTGTACATGAGAGGAAATTGAAATGGTCGTCGTAACAATGTACACATGGATGAGTGGCGGCTGTAAAAAGTCACATCGACTAAAACAGTGATCATATTAATTACTGGTCCTTTGGGATCATTACGCTCAAACTTTGTGGCTTAAAACTAGAATATCGCTTATGCCAGTGCTATAGGGCGTAAGGGTTGTTACAAATTATATTACCTCTCATGAAATGTACTCAATAAATCCGAGTCTGCTACTTTTCTCTGATGTTTGTGTATGGTACCCTTTTCAGAAACCAATAGCCTCACTTTGAAAACGGCAAACATATCGATTGCATGAATATGCAAACATATAGACTTCATGAACATTCAAACATATCGAATTCATGTATATGAAATGTCCTCACTTTGAAAACGGCAAACATATCGATTGCATCAATATAAATGTCCTCACTTTGAAAACGGCAAACATATCGATTTCATGAATTATATGAAATGTTTTAGCGCCAATTACCCTTAACACATATTAGATGTATATGTCTGCAATGTCAACCTTGCCAGTTTGATGGAGATATGATGTATAAAATATGCAAAATCAGCCTCTCTATGATTAGGATCTGACAATATAATTTGAAACTTCAACTTCATTTTGACATGTATTTAAGAAAACCTGATTATGATTTTAGGATTCCTCAACGCACTGTGGTATACATATGTACATTTAATCAAAATGAGTTTACGTATTGTATTGCAAGTAAGCAGAACACGCATTTTAAAGGGACACCTGGCAATCTTGAAGTATTTATCTAAAATCAAAATCAGCTTCTCGATTTATTAATCCAGTACCATTTTGACTTTAAATCTGCTTGCATATATTTAAATACATTTTTAAGTTTTCAACTTTTCTTCGTTATTCTACCATATTATTGGTCAAATGTATTCAACAGTTAGTAATATGCAAACACAATTTGTTTTACATAATTCTTGTAATTAATATTAATGATAAAATGCAATCTTTTAAGAAAAACTAACGAGACGCCTCAAAATTGTGTTGTGAAATATGCTAGCTACCGCTCACGCCCTCTAGCCCCTGGTTGAACAGAACTCAATATTCATAAAATCAATAGTACGCAATTTTAACCATCCCGAAGATGGCATGCATATGGCGGTGGACATGGAGTATGCCCCGAAGAGCAAAATAAACATAATGGAATTTAGTTGGGAGCAGCGGAAGTATATGGTTCTAATCCTATTGAATTTGGTTTATTCGTAATCCTGAGATTACTTTGCGCGCTGTTTATTTACAGTGCTGTCACTTTTTTCGCATGTCACATTTTCCCAGAGGAACTGAGTTTCCTGATTTGCACAAATTGTTTGCAACGAATCATTATAGGCACACGTTTATGTTAACGAAACTAGTTTTTACATGATGCATCTGTCACAATGCCTATCACTTTCAAAATTTACGAATGATTCAGTTACGTTAAGGTCATAATTATACTCGTTTTTAACATGCAAACATAAAACTTTACCAGCCATTTGTTAATGAATATGTAATTATGTCACATATTACTTCATATATGCACGCTGAGAAGCCTGAAAGTTTGTGCAAAATATATTTCTACGTAAAGCATTTTTTATCTTAAATATTCTTAAAACAAATGCACGTTTAGATAGAGAGAATGAGTTAACTTGCAAATCATTATCTTATGTTACATACATATTTTTCAGTAGGTATGTCTTGTTCTTTCATATAAAAAGCTTATGTTTTCAATTATTAATCAATACTCACGTAATATTAAAATGTTGTTTGAGGTTACTGTTGTTTTTTCTCACCAGTGGCATTGTCAAACTCAGTTTAGATCAATAATTTATTATCATTTTATTCTATTAAATGTTCTAAACACTGAACAATGGATGGTCGATGACAACAGGATAAGAGGGATGTTGTTTGGTATACCCAAGAACCTGGTTTAAGCCCCCCCACCCCCACCCCCCCCCCCACCACCCCCCATTCAATGACCATAGTCAACACAAAACACGCAAAGAAAGAAACAATAATTACAGTGATGAAGAAAAGGCAAAATACAACACATTGAAAGGTTAAAAAAGGACTACCGCCTTGGAAAGTTTAATGACAAAAATATCTGCTATGAGTTTAAAACATGTTCTAGGGTGCATCAACAAACAACGCTTACCATATTGTTATCCCAATAAAACTGGACAGTGAAAACAAAGATAACCTTGCCAGGTTATATTCTCTAATAAACAAGTCAACCCTGTTTTGTTTGTGATGGCATAAACCTTGCCTTTTATTAATCCTTGAAAGTGTTGTTTGTTTCCATGCATGTTTTACGTTGACTGTGCTCTTTGAATGCTACATTTCCTGTTTGACGTTTATCCCTACCTTTATATCTACTTTCGACGTCTCCTTGCAATTTATTGAGTGAGTGTCTGCGTTCTACAATTAATACTGTAACATATACATTACGTTTAATGCTTGCCGTATTAGATAATTATTAACGTGTATTAACAGACACGTTTGGAAAAGCACTCGTAGATTGATTGATGTCGGTGCTAATGTAGAAGTAAATTACGCCAACCATGAACACGTTTTTGTATTAACAACCGTCTGATTTCTTCAAATTATGTATAAATGTCAAATAAAACAAGCATATGAAAGGAGAAATTGGGAAATCGCTGAACACAATAAATACAAACAGTATTGCAGTCTCGGTTTGATTGAGACTGTCCATGAACGGTAGTAAAAAGTTAAGAAATGTTTTTTTCCAGCGGATTTATATTGTCCCAAATCAATACCTGGTGAGCGGGACTTGACTTCGATCGAGATCAAGGGCCGAAGTCCCACGGTTTCGATGTGCTTCAAGTAACAAACACCTGGCCTTGAATCACCAACCATTCTTGAGAATATTCTTAGACTTAAACCCAAGTACGCAAATTTCAATCTCAAATGTTTCTATAAGTTTAAAGTATAAATGTTCATAACAAGCTGCTATGTATAAAGATGATAAATACTAATAAATAGCAACTATATACGTTTGTTTATCTTTGAAGGTCATGGCAATATGTGTGAATGAAATTTGAGTACTTGAGCTCATGTCTAAGAATAATTTGAAGAATGGTTGGTGAATTCCATGCCAGGTTTTGATCTCGCCAAGTATAAACCCGTTGGAAGTATACTATTTCATATCTGACATGAACTTTTATGTATCATGATACACAGTTTGTCGAGAGATTGAAGAAATTACAAACACATTCTCACAACTTACAGTTTATGCCAAACTCTCAACATTAAACGATATCAGTTATGCGTCTTCATTCTATTTACATGTGTTGTTGAAAGGTAGAGTCGTTTAAAATAACGCATTGTTGTACTGCAACTGATGTTACAGTTCCGTCTCAACGGTGACGGGTTTTCACTCAAATGAGAGCGATATTAATCGTGACCATATCGCACATATTTCCAAGCTTGGGATCAAACTGGACGAGAAGCATAATAAACTCCCTACAATGTATTGGATCCTTAAACTATACAAACAGCCTTATAAAACCCGCTTTCTTGCAAACTCTAGCGCATGTACCACAACCAATATCCCCAATCTTTTAACAACTTACCTCACAGCAGTTATGGAGCATGTGAAAAAGTATTGTGAGAAAGCCAATGAAAACTCAGGTGTCAATTTATTCTGGTCAATAAAACATTACGGCCAGGTTCTTAGCAAACTACGTAATCTAACTCAAGTGTCATCACTATCTACTTATGACTTTTCTACACTTTACACTACTTTACTGCTTAACCTTATACAAGAAAAAACTAATAGCTCTTATACAAAATACATTCGGCAGGGAACAAACTACTTGTTTAGCCTGTAACAACACTAGGGCATTCTGTACCAACAGTGATCCTAACGGTTACACTGTATGGACTTGCCAATACGTTTGTGAATCACTATCAACCTTATAAGACAACCTTTTGGACAGGTTTGGATATATTTGTTGGCAAACCGCTGGCACTACTATGGTTATTAACTGTGCACCCCTTGTCGCAGATTAGTTTTTGTATTGCTACGAACGTGACTTTATGTTATACCGTTCTCCAGATACACAATCTAATGCCAACGACACGTTTAATAACACCTCACTCTATCTGGATGATATACTAAATTTTGATATTAATCCTCTTTTTCTTCTTACATTTATCCTCCAGAACTAAAACTCAATAAAGCTAACGTTTCGGATTCTGTCACTGCGTTTCTTGATTTACATCCTTCTATTGAAAACTGAGTTGTAATAACTAAAATGTATGATAAGAGAGATGATTTTGATTTCGATATTGTGAATTATCCGCATTTAGATGGGGATATCCCCAATACTGTTTCTTATGGCGTGTATATTTTTCAGTTAATTCGTTTTGCCAGAGCTTGTAGCCGATTTGAGGATTTCAACCATCGTACCATGGAATGGTGTGAAAATACCTCATTAAAGGTTCCATGTTCACCGTCATATGCATACCAACTTCGGGATAGCTGAAGTATTGTGCTATATACATTTTAAACATTGAGTTCTGCTCAACACGTGGCTAGAGGGCGTGAACGGTAGTAAGCATTTTTCATTACCGTTCATGAACAGTCTCAATCAAACCGAGACTGCAATATTTGTTGTACTTATCGGGTTCGGTGATTTCAAAATTTCTCCGGACGGGCGTTGGCCTCTATGACAACGTGCGTTTTGTCGTGCCTTTATCGGTTTTCCCCTTGATGCTCTAAATTCAGACAAGTCATCGAGTACAAAAGAGATTAGCTTCTTAGTTTTGACTTATTTTTGATATATATTTTATACCTGTACATTTCTGTTTTTTTTTTTATTATACCTATATACGCTTTCTCAAAAGAAAGGAGTTAACTCGGCGAAGATTATTTTTATTTACACTGTCCTGTTGTTTATGGATAATGAAAGGGTAAGAGTGAGGTTTGGTGCACCCTTGAACCGGTTTAAACTCCCCCGTGGTCCCTTTTGCCACTGACCGTTCTTAGGCGGTACCCCTGTTGTCAACCCTTATATGTCTGTGATGCGCTTTTTAACTGAAAGCGTTTGTGATGTACTTTTTGTATCACTTTGTATCACCTTTGCATTGTAATGACTGTATTCTGTGAATGCTACTCTTTCTGTTGGATAGATAACTTATAACCTTTCCTTTCTGGCATTTAAAATGGCGTCTTACCGGTTAACGTAACTGACGTCAGAGGTATTTTATAGGAATGTTGAAACCTCCCCAACAACCAATCAGCATTGATTATTTCAGAAACCATTTTAGATTAACCATGTATCAATCACGCCCAAACATTTCATGGTCCGAGTATTAACTTTTATACCCCATCCAACCCATTTCTCCAAGAAGTGCAAATGGTGGTTGGTTGGGGTATGAAATAAAACTTTAATTTCAGCTTAAAGGGTTTGCATATTGTCAAATTATCACCTTTAATAGGTAATTTCAAACAGGTTATCGTATTTGTCCGGTAAAAATATTTTTAAATGTATTTTATTGTCAAAATATCCGTTATAAAATGCTACTAGTATAAGCTTTCCCATCGCTTAATGGAATTAAGGCGGGACCACGTAATGAGACATGGATTAAGTAGGACTCAGTATTTAAAATGCCAATAGTACAATATATATGGCATATTATATACAGGAATTGAACCGAACAACTTTCTTTTTGAACTTTGTATTTTAGTAATATTGTAATTATGTACAGAAATGTCTTCAACAAGGGCTAAATCTGAATGAATAGTATATTCTAAAAATAACTGAAACGATCATTTTATTTCGAACAAACTGTTCATTACTAACATGGTATGTATATACATACTTGTACGTTTCACGAATGTTTCGTTAAACATATCCTATTTCAGTACGGTTAATTGTGACATTTATATTTACCAAAGTGTTATAACAAATATAAAACATATTTCGGCATAACATGGTTGAGAGCAGTTGAAAGGTCGATTATTCTAATGACAAATGTACAAATAAATACTGATAAGGGAGATCCTATGGAAGCAAAAAACACAACCAAGAGAAAAACAGTTTGCATAATCTGTTTTAGTGAGATTGTTCATAGGAGATAATGTATGAAACAAAACCTCTAACGCCCTCTCACGCCCCTAGCACCGGTTTAAGCGGGTTTCTACCTCAAATATATCTATTTTGGGCTCGATGACCAGCACAAATGACACTACTGATTCGTAACACGGGGAGATTTACATCAGCCACACTGCACTAAACGAACGCTAGTGTGAATATTACTAAATAGCGATAAAGGAGATCCTAACCATTGTCAACAGATATAGATGGAACAATTATGGATGGAGAAAAAGAGTCTCCGTGCGGATGGAACGAAAATGTGTCAGTATGATGCATCCAACGTATGCATACACACACATTTAGACTGCTCTTATTCAAAAAAAAATCGCTAGAGAAAAAATTACATTTTTGACCTGTATAAATATTTAAGCGTTTTTTACTAACGGCAGTTAAGACGATTATACTATGTGGACCTATTGTCAACCCTTATGTGTTTGTGATGTCGTTTGCTTTTATTATTACTTTTGCCTTCTTGTTTGTCTGTGTGCGTCTTTGTTTCTGTGTTTTGTTGTTGACTGTCCTCCTTGAATGCTACTTTCCCTGTCCGATCTTTTTATATTTCTTTACCAAGAAGTTTGTGAATCAATGATATTTCTACTAGATATCATCAGGTATAGAAATAACGTTTATAGACATATTGCTGGTATTCCTATGGCTACGAACTGTGCACCTCCTGTCGCAGATTTGATTTGGTATTGCTATGAAAGAGATTTCATGTTGAGTATTTCATCCAACAGATGTAAATAAAGAAAAGGTTATAAGTGCAACAGGAAGAGTATCATCCACAGAATTCAGTCACGCTAACAAGTATTACAACGCAAATGGGTTATACGCAGGCTTCATTACCGCTGCTCCCAACTAAATACCATTATGTTTATTTCGCTCTTCGGGGCATTTCATTTTATTAGATACTGGGACCATACGCCGTACGACATGGGAAAGATGTATACTCCATGTCCGCCGCCATATGCATGCCATCTTCGGGATGGTTAAACTTTTGTGCTGTTGATTTTATGAATATTGAATTCTGCTCAACCCGGGGCTAGAGGGCGTGAGCGGTAGCTAGCATATTTCACTACCGCTCATGAACAGTCTCAATCAAACCGAGACTGCACTATTTCATATGTGTCGTGCTCGGCCGTTTCCAAAGGTTCATTATCATACTCTTTTGTGACAACAGTGGTACCGCCTTGGAACGGTCAGTAGCAAAAGTGACCACAGGGGAGTTTAAACCGGTTCAGGGTGCACCAAACCTCACTCATACTCTATCATCATCCCTAAACAAAGAGTCAGTGTAAATAAAAATAAAGACTTTAATAACAACTCTCGGTATTTGGATGACATTGAACATTAACAATTCTTTCTTTTCTACTATACTTAATAATATCTCTCCTAAGGAAATTCAATTCAACAAAGATAACATTTCTTCTTTTCTTGATTTACATCTCTCTACTGACAATGGCGAAATAATTAGTAACATCTGTGCCAAGAGAGGTGATTTTAATAATGATTTGGTACTTATCCATATTTAGATGGGGATATTCCCCGAGCTACTTCTTATGGGGTCTATGTTTCTCAACTCGTTTCTCTAGAGCTTGTAGTCGTGTTGAGGTCTTTAATATTCGAAATATTTGTATAACTAAAAAGCTAATCAAGCAGGACTATCGTTACCATAAACGTCGAAACACCTTTACACATTTTTATTATCGTAACCTCTTGACAAGTACTATCACAACCTGACTTCTCGGGGCTATAGGGCGTGAGAGATTGTAAGCATATTTCACTACCGTTCATTAACAGTCTCAATCAAAACGAGACTGCAGTGTTTCGTATGTGTCGCTATCAAACTACTCTTTTCTACAGTGATGTGATTTACAAACTTCCTTGCTCCTTGGTCATGATCACTTTCACGCAATATTTATTAAACTTGTTAACAAGTTTACCAAAAGAGGTTATGACTATTATTTTGCAACCTATTGCATGTTTAGTGGTTAACACATTTACAATTCGCTACTATGCTTTCCTCTTTAATTGTGCGATGACCGGACAGATTGTGTACCCTATGATGACGTCTACCTAAATCCTTATAAGCCGGTTGCGTTTGACGATTGTCTTTAATATTGTCTTATCGTGATTTACAAACTTCGTAATATCCTTGGTCATGATCACATTCATACTATATGTGTTACACTTGTTAAAAGGATTATCAAAACAGGTTGTGACCCTATCATTTTGCAACGCTCTGCATGCTTTGTGGTGGAATCATTTACAGTTCGCCACTATGCTTCTTTAATTGTGCGATGACCGGACAAGCAGTGGACACTATGATGGCGTCTATCTAAAGCCCAAAAGGACGGAAATGTTTGATGTTTGTCTGTAATCTTGTCTTGTCGTGCCCTCAATGGTTTGTTCTCTTGTTGCTCTGGCTTCTGCCAAGCTATTCAGTATCATCTTTGTGGCTTTCTATGCTATTGTTTTTTTTGTATTTCCTTATACACAAGCATCTTTGTGTTTTACTTATATTGTATATTAAAGTTCTCCCGTCATGTTTTGTCTCAGGAACACGATTATGTTTATTTAAATCGAAATCACACAACAATAGATATTTACAATTCACACATTGCAATATCTGTGAAAAGCGAGAATACAATTTGACGTAGAAAACTTTGAACAGGTTAATTAATCCACAGGTAAATGTATTTTATAAATTAAATGGCAATAGTTATGCAGCTATACAATGCAGATTTACCTCATTTCCCCGTGCAGTCAAGCAGTGTTAAAAGTAGTATCTACGTCATGCAAATAATACTTATTTTTACTTACAACTTAGTAGCGGTTTTTTAATATATTTTTCTCTCCGAGACTATCAAGAAACGTTCATATGATGTTTAAGAGTTAAATTTGTTAATTGATAATACTACACAAACATTGGCCATTCATCGTTAATGCTACCTTGTTGGTTAGAGAATAGTTTATAGCGGGGATTTATTTATTTACACTGCCAGTTTACTGGGATGACAATAGTGTAAGAGTGCGGTTTGGTGCACCTTAGAACCTGCTTTAAACCCCATTGGCTTTTTTAGCCACTGACCGTTCCAAGGCGGTAGTCCTATTGTCAAACATTTTCTATTTGTGATGTTTTATCTTGCCTGTTATTCATCCTTAAAGTTGTTCTTTGTTTTTGTTTGTGTTTGTGACTGATCCTCGTCCTTGAATGCTACTTTACCTGTTCGATTTGTATATCTACTATTGGTACTGTTAGGACCTACAGTAACGTAGCGCTTGGGTGCTGCGGTTTCTAAAGATAATTGTTTCTCATTCTCGTGTTTTAAATGTAGCCAATTTTCCAGTATAATCCAATTTTACTTTGTGTACTAATTGTATGTTCGTCTTTGTCTTGTCTTCGTCCTCCGAGACCTAGGTTTTCCTTTCGTAATTTAAAATCGGGAATTGAGGAATTTCATCATAACTTTAGTTCCTGCAGATAAAGCAATGTAATTATTGTTTGACGCCTACATTACGTCAATGGTTTATCTCTGGAACTCGGCAGCACCAATTCGTATACTGAAGTTAATTCTACTGAGGATGATGTTGTTTCCGCACATATCACTCGGTGCACTACTTTCAAGGCTGGTGTAAACGATAAGCAAAATAAACTGCCTACAATGTACTGGATTCCTAAATTACATAAAAATCCGTTAAAGGCTCGCTTTATTTCTAATTCTAGTGCCTGCACCATAACAAACATCTCCAAACTTTTAACTTCTTGTCTTACTGCCGTTAAAGATCACGTTAAACTATATTGTGATAAAACTTATGAAAACTCTGGGATTATTTTATTTTGGTCTATAAAAAATTCAGGAGACGTTCTGGATAAAATGTTCAATAAAGGTCAAGTTTCATCAATAAGCACTTATGACTTCTCTACACTATACACAACCTTACCACATCACCTTATTAAAAACAAGCTAATTTCTCATATTCAAAAAACATTCGCTAGAGAAAATACTACATTTTTGGCCTGTAATAATATTAAAGCGTTTTTTACTAACGGCAGTTTAGACAATTATACTATGTGGACTTGCTATGAAGTTTGTGAAGCACCCATCTTCCTTTTAGATAATATTTTCGTCAGGTATGGAACCACCGTTTAAAGACAAATTGTTAGTATCCCTATGGGTGCGAACTGTGCACAACTTGTCGCAGATTTCTTTTTATTTTGCTATGAAAGGGATTTCATGTTGAGTCTTTCACCAGATACCAGGCAGATGTTATTGAAGCTTTTAATGACACCTCTCGGTATCTGGATGACATACTCAACATTGACAACCCTTTCTTCCCAACTATGATTAATAATATTTATCCTAAAGATGATTTTAATTTTAGACTTGGATGGGTGTTCCCCGAGCAACTTCTTTTGGGGTGTATGTGTCTCAACTTATTCGTTTTGCAAGAGCTTGTACTCGAGTTGAGGACTTTAATATTCGTAATCTTTGTATAACTAAAAAGCTACTCAATCAGGGTAACCGTTACCATAGTCTTCGTAAAACCTTTGCAAAAGTTTATTATCGTAACCCTGATCTTCTTTTCAATTATAAAAGTAATTTAAGAACTCTTCTGCGACAAGGACTATCACAACCCGACTTCTATGGTGATGTGATTTATAAACTTCGTATGATTCTTGGTCATGATCACTTTCATACTATCTTTGTTAAACTTGTTAAAAATGTTATCAAAAGAGGTTATGACCCTATCATTTTGCAACGTACTACATGCTTGGTGGTGGACCCTTTTACAGTTCGCCACTATGCTTTCCTCTTTAATTGTACGATGACCGGACAGGCTGTGGACCCTATGATGACGCTTACCTAAAGCCCATTGGGACTGGGCATTTGATGTTTGTCTATGATCTTTCTTGTCTTTGCCCTTAATGGTTTATTCTTTTATTGCTCTGGCTTCCAAGTCAGTGAGTACCTTCGTTGTGGCTTTCTAGGCTATTGTTTTTTTTGTATTATATTTACACGAGCATATTTGTGTTTTACTTATATTGCCTATTGATGCTGCCTTGTTGGTTAGAGATTAGATCATGGCGGGGATTTCTTTATTTACACTGTCCTGTTTAATGGGATGACAGTAAGGTAAGTGTGAGGTTTGGTGCACCCTAGAACCGGTTTAAACCCCCAGTGGCCTACTTTGCCACTGACCGTTCCAAGGCGGTAGCCCTATTGTCAACCCTTTTGTGTTTGTGATGTCGTTTACTTGTATTATTACCTTTGCCTTCTGGTTTGTCTGTTTGCATGTTTGTTTCTATGTGTTGTGGTTGACTGTCCTCCTTGAATGCAACTTTCCCTGCCCGATCTTTTTATATTTCTTTTAATTGGACTTACCACAATAAGTGAACTGTGGAATGTTCTCAAAATACCACAGGGGTTATGTTGATAAATGACATAGTAATAAAGATGATGAGACAATCTCATGATATCAAATAAAAATTGATTAAGTGGATGTCAACTAACGAAAAACAACCGTTGCTGACATTTATGAATAATACATCTGGGACTATTAATTCCAAATGACATTTTTTGGGACAATTAATTGCAGTTAAATACCAAAGAAAGTCAGACAGAACGATATTTATTGGAGGGAATATAACTTGAGTTATGGAATTAGCTTAATTCTCTTTCTTCTATGCTTTTGAATCTATCAAAATCGTTTTAAGGGCATAGTCGTATATGTTATTATCTATCGTACATGTACATGTCTTTGTAATTCGCACTACATCATTCCATTACTACTGGCGTTCTATAGGGACCGGTCAAATGATTATATTCTGTCTTACCTTCCCTTTCCATTCCTTCTCCGGTTGGATGCCTTTTAAGGCTGAGACCGCTGATGTTGTTACAAACCCTGCATATTCTTCAAATACTCGGACTTGTTCTTATGTGTGTGTGTTAAACACTTTTAATTCAGTTTTTTCAACTGTAATTATTTCCTTCATATTATATGTGTTTTGGACTGATTGTGGAAAATATTAAATAGTGTATCATTAATTGTGTATGATAAGTTGCTTTTTTTAATATAATCTGACATCTAAATGGGACACTATGTGATTTGGAAGTGTTATGGTTGTCACTCCAAATAAGAAAAAACATATCATAATAGTTTCAGATGCATATTAAATGTGAATATGCACTAAACTAGGCCATATAATCAGTTTGTTTAATTATTGTTAATGAAAGAGTTTGTTCTGAGAATCTCGACGACTCGGCTAGTGTTAATCTTATTTTAGAAAATCTGTAATGTTAAGTTATGATTCAATTCTTTAATACTATAACTGCGAAATGTAACCCTGCCTGTGAATTAAATAACAAATTCAATTCTAACAATTATGGAGGTTACGTTGTTCGAAATAGCTAAAAAGAAGCTGCTGCAAAAAGATATAATTAAGGTGCGCTGCTTTTGATGGGTTTATTAATTTTGGACATGTATTCAGTTTTCAATGACAAATTATGCATATGTGATATAATTAGTTTTATTATAAATTCCAAATCCATATTTGAGTTTCAATTCAGTTTAAATTAAAAATTGAGAACTAGACATTTTAAATTTCTAAATTCTTATTTGAAACTTTATTTCGTAGTATATAATTCGTGTGCGGTTCACAAAAATGATCTACTGATCGTTACAAGTCGGTAATCCTTTCTTCACCATTTTTTAGGTTTTGTCTTGTCCTGATAATTGACAGCTGAGTTTGCCCATTATACCACCGCTTTCACAAAGTGAAGTGGGGAGAGAGGGGGTACTATATAGGAATAACGTTGTCCGTAATGTTCCGTTGCGTCAAGTTGCGTCCGTCATAACGTGCCGTCGCGTCAAATCGCATCCGTCACGCAACACATTTTTTTGTCCCGTCGCTTCGCTTCATGTAACACATTTTTATTAATTGCATTCCTCAAACGGTTTTGAATGGGTTGTTTGTAAACTTCATGAAAACATAACAACTGTCATAGTGTGCGCAAAACTGATCAAGGATGAAGAAACGAAATAGTAATTAAAAATTAATGTAAATACATAAAGACAAAACTGTTTACAAATAAGGGATGATATGGTAGTAATTTGTAAATCAACAAATGCCCGTCGACATTAATGATTTATAAAGTCTGATTTCTTTCAAGAAATCTAAAACAATCTTTGCCGCATAGGATCAAACTCTACACATTCCAACAATATTTGTTTGACCGTTAACAGTTCAAGACAGGGTATACATTCTGGTAATTGCTCCCCTTGTAATAAGGAATATGAATGAGTTTAACGTGTATGCCCTATCCTGCACCGGGCTAGAACAACTTCTTCCCGACGAATGGGTCTACTAGAAGAACGCCATTCCCCGAGAAACGTTTAATTAAATGGAGTTTATTGCTCACTGACAAGAGTTACGAATATATGTGTTAATGTAACTTTCAAAATCAGTATAAGGTAATTTGGCATTAGATATATGTAAAGCTAATGATGCCTTAGCAGCGCTATCAGCTCTATCTTTACCTCATATTCCTACATGGTTGGAAGCCAGCAGAAAATAATAACATTATCAACTATAAGGGAATTATACTTATCATGTTTCATATTACCCAGTGCTTGAAGTTGAAATTTACATTATTTCGATTTAATTTCATTAAATTTGCTTTGAAAAATAGTAGGACCTGTACTGGATTTGTTACTATTACAAAGATAAAAAATAATTGTTGGTTTTTCCAACGTCCACTGTGGAATTTGTGGTACTTCGTACTTGGCGATCAAATTTAGATCGATTTCAATGTCTCTTAATTTTGGTTTAATACGAAGACCAAATGGTCGAATGGCCTTCGGTTTTCGATCAAAAAGAGGTTCATAATTAGGGTTAACAACGGTATCGAAAGTTGGGTTTGAAGGGTTAGATTGTAATTTAATGACATATTGAAGAGTTAAGGTGTCTCCTCTATGAGACAGTGATGGTTCATTAGCTGGTGATGTACTAGAGGCACCTATGGCGAGTCGTAATCCTTGATTATGTATAGGATCGAGCATCTGCAAGTATAATTTGCGAGCCGATCCATATACTATTGAGCCGTAGTCCAGCTTGGATCTAATAAGAGATCTATACAGTTGTTAAAGTACTTTTCGACCTGCTCCCCAATTGGTGTTTGCAACAACTTTAAGTAATTTAAGAGCTTTAAGGCATTTGTCTTTCAAGTATTTTAGGTGTGGTATAACTGTTAATTTACGGTCAAAAATAAAACCAAGGAATTTAGTCTCACCCACTACTGGTATTGGTGACACATCTAGTGTTAGAAGAGGGGCTTCATGATGTTTACGTAGTTGACAATAGTACATATAATTAGTTTTAGATTTAGAAAATTTAAAACCATTTTCATCAGACCAGGTCTGAAGCTTATCGAGACATTGTTGTAATTGTCTCTCAGTATTGTTCAAATTGTTTGCACGATAACAAATAACAAAGTCGTCAACATATAGAGAACAAACCACATCAGGATTGATGCTTTTAACTATACCTATTATTTTTATATTGAAAAGGGTGTCAGAGAGTATGCTGCCCCGTGGCACAACTATCTCCTGTTCATAAACGTCAGAGAGGGTTGAACCCATTCGGACACGAAACTGGCTATCATCTAAGAAATTCTCTATAAAAATTGGTAATCGGCCTCTAAGACCAAAGTCATAATGATCATTCATAATACCGTACTAACATGCACTACCAAAGCCTTTCTTCAAGTCCAAAAATACAGCGACTAGATGTTCTTTATAAAATCTTCCCTAATCTTCCCTAATAAATGATTGAAATCGAATGAGATTGCCTGTTGTGCTTCGCTGTCGTCGGAATCCACTTTGATACTTTGTTATCATTTGTAGGATTCCAGGTACCGAACGAATCTCTCATTAATCATTCGTTCCATGGTTTGGATAATATTTATGTTGTAAACTGTTTTTTGTTTTGTTCAATTACGTATATCCATTAACCTATATTGATTGCGACTTATTTCGTGTTTGCCATACATTTGCCAACCAGTACATGATACATTCTTCCATGTATGTGATTACGAAACAAATCTTTAGCTGTTTGATAAATGACTACTAGCTAGGAGAGCATTTCTGTCTCCCAGCTAATGAGCTATTGTCAAATGTTATTACTCTTCTGTACTTAACCTTGTCGTAATTGTAATATCTGTTCATCTCAGCAAGACGTATCATTAACCTCGATGATGATTCAAATGTGTTTATAATTCGGATTGGGTGAATAATACTTCAAGTCTTCAAACAGCAAACGTGTCTATTTTTTCGTATCAGTTATTGTATTTGGTTTATTTCTCTCTCGTGAATACTTGTGTGTTTTTTCTCTACAGCTCTGCCATTTTATCGCAAGTCACGTTCACCCAGAGGACCAGAGTTTCCTGATTTGCACAATTTGTTTGTAGTGAATTATTATAGGAAGATGTTTATGTTAATGAAACTAGTTTTTAAATTATATGTCCATCATAATGTATATTCATAACATTCACAGCATGCGAATGATTCAAATAGGTCAAATACATAATTATACCGGTTCTAACATGCAAACATAAACGCTTCATAGATCATGTGTTAATGAATACGTGTTTATGTCATTTACTACATCCTGTATGGACGCTGGCTTGCCCTTTAAACCTTAGCCTGCTTAGGGCGACTACCATAGCCCATGCGTCCATTGTTAACCCAGATCTGCCTGCGAGTAACTCGCAGGCTGACCAGGGTTTGCAATGTCCGGCTGCTCATCAGTCATTTCTCCAAAATAGGTCTTTGTAACATAAATGGAATGGTCTACATTTAAATAAAGGACAGTCCATTATACATTCATAGCGGGCTTAGGGTTAAAGAAAGTTTAAAATGTCTACTGGTTTCGGCCAGCCAGACCTTATCATGCATAAGTCTTACGTGCAGATATCGGTCTGGGCAGATTATGCCAATTATAGCGCCCACTAGCGACTAGCACAATTTATTCGCGCGTTTTTTTCACGCGCATATAAAGTCGACGTTTGCGTGACGTCATGTTGTAAATAAACGTACCTCGTCAATTGCTGATGCATAAGTTAAACTTTTTAACGTCACTTGCTGCTTCTCATCAGATAACAATAAGAAATTATTATTAAATTAACTTACAAATAAGTTTTTTGAAATTCTCGTCTCGTTGAATCTCTAAAAATCTCGCCAAAATCGCCTAAAACGTTGGGGCGAATTCAAAAATCCTATAACCCCAAGGCCCTGGTTCTGGATCCGTGTCGCATAGCGAAACGAATAAATCGGAAACGGGCCGGGTGATCGAGACTAACATTTCTACGTAACGTATCTTAAACATTCTTAAAATCAATAAAGTGGCGTCAATCATATTTAGATAGCGAGTGACAATGGCTGTATTAAATGGGAGATGTTAGCTGATCAACTAACTCGTCAAATGCATTCATAGATATGGAGCATAGTTGATAACTGATGTTAGTTGAAATGCGTCGTACTGTTATTATCTATATACATTGAAAGATGCATTTGTAATTCTTTAAAAGCTGAATACTTTATTTAACTCCAGAATAATTTGATAGAGAAAAGATACAGTAATTGACCTATAGCTAGAGGTCAATGTTAAAATCTTGCAAAAGCTTTAATAATAAGTGAAACACAATGCATATTGTAATTTTGATGTGTGTATATTCCTGGATAGAGGCACTTGTTAACAAGAAAGAATATCGCAAAATACCCATTTGGTCAATGTAAAAAGTATGCGTTACATTCGACACTGATGTATATCCACCTCTGTTATACAGTTAAAACGTTGTCGGTACTGACCACTGAGTAGATACAGTTATGGACGTTGTCAGTACTGACCACTGAGTAGATACAGTTATGGACGTTGTCAGTACTGACCACTGAGTAGATACAGTTATGGACGTTGTCAGTACTGACCACGACGTGATTTGTGATATCATGTCATTTTTGTTTCGAATTTATAAACGGTAGTTGAATTTAAATGTATAAACTGTGTATCAGTTTAATTGTAATAGTTGTACGTATAATCCGGTTTACAACTTCAATTATAACTTCTGGTCCATTTCATTTTACCGAGTATATTACATATATACTGAAAGGAAAAAGAAACGCAGGGTGCGTATTTCCGCTATATATTGTATGACTGCTAATCGAATGGTACAGGGCGACATAAGGCCTGCCCTTTTAGAAAGAAGGTTTAAACAGCACTTAACACACCAATGGTTACCCCTTTAAAGTTTCATTATCGTCAGAATGCGCATTTGGCTCAAGCAGGTGAGAAAACTTAGGCTTTAAATGTTGCAATCACTTAACATTAAATACAGTACTGAACAGGTTCAATTTTTCAAAGAGGTACTTCAACATTTATGAATTTCTTGTTACAACGTGTACTGTGATTAAAACCTCTAAAACATCACAGCTGTGTCCTTTCTCTAACTAACTGCACTTTTTTTTTACAAAACATCTTGGGATTTTCTTGGAATATATATGGAATTAAGTGTGCAGTATATGCAACATATAGCGGAAATACGCACCCTGCGTTTCTTTTTCCTTTCAGTATATAAACTTTACGTTTTTCATTTTCTTATCAAGACTCACGTACTACAATATGCTCTTTTTCACGCCCATTGTACTTCTCTGCAAACTGGACGTCTTTAATACGATTTAGATCATTACACTAATTTTATATTCTATTTAAAGTTCTAAAACATGTGTTATACAGACGTTATACAGACCTACGGTTTCCAAATTTGAAATGAGTAATGATGCAGGCACAATAATTAAAAATGTATTTATGTTTATGTAATTTATGAAATTTATGAATACAGTACATAGTTTTAAATTTGTGTTGCCCTTCAGCCTCAGCCTTGAAGCTTACATTCGTGGAAACAACAATAGTTATATTATTAGTTTCTGTATCAGCAGGAACTAAAACCAATACGTCTCTAAATTACCAAACGAAAATGTAGGTCTCTGAGGAAGATAAGAGATATTATCCGTATACAAGTATTGATGACATTTTAAATATTGTTTATCTAAACAAAACGGAGTTCAAATCTGAATATTTTCTATGACACCATGTCATACTTAATCACTCAATGGATTGGATTGGATAAGTAAGATATGCATTACTATCAATCATGGAAGCAAATCTATACCTCGGGCCTTTAGAAAACAAATGCCGTTTACGTTTATCTATAATATCAAAATCCCCAGTGGTCTTTAGAAAACAAATGCCGTTTACGCTTATCTATAATATCAAAATCCCCAGTGGTGACATGACCCGCCGTAGCAAATTGAAATGTTTACAGACAAGATTCCTAAGGAGCTACAGTCTGCAGTTTATCTTGATGTGTGTGAACGACCAATAACAAGAATCCCTCTTTTTCAGTTTAAATATCAAATCTTATTTGTAGAACTAAGATTAAATTTCTTATCGAATACCATGTAAAATATTAATTTCCGAAATACTTATCTCAAGGATTGTATCAATAAAAAGGCTCCGTTGGCTCTGTAAAGATACAAGTATTAATATCAGCATCACTATATTCCTTTATACGTCGTGTTAAATAGACATTCTTCGTTTTCATGCCGAGCCTAATAAACTTGATAGTATAAGGCACTGACATTATAATTATATTTATCATGTAGATTATCTATATTTTCTGTATGAATTACTATTATAATCTATCTCTCAGAATGTTACGCCGCCATGTTGTTGTTTTTTGTTTGTTATTAGGTCACCACTTTATTAGGCTGAAAAGTGCATATCTGCATGATAAAACAATATAGCGTGTGTATCATCTTCGTGGAAGGAATGATCAATTATCTTGATTTCGTGGAAGCAATGACCTATTATCTCGATTTCGTTTATGACATGTTTAAGCATGCATTTTGATAATTCAACGAAAATCAAGATTTTGTACAAAATTACGAGTTTACTGGCTCCATACGGTATCAATTGAAAGACTGTGTAGACATGATAATAATACACACATTAATTTTGCTTTGTTTAAAATAATTCAATTAGCTGTATTTGTAAGTGCACGTCAATTGTAGCTTGTTTAGAATGAAGTACGGACAGCGTGAACGCATGATATTATGCAATGATACTTTTTCGATAAACTAACGTGCCAGAAAAGGGCAAAATTACACTAAAACGACGTTTATCAAATCTCTGTCCATGTCTTCAGGTCATATAATAACGTTTATTTGCCGATTAAAAGTAAAGATTTTCACAGATTTTAATGATTGACTATTAATTATGAGTTTTTGGGTATGACCACTGTTTAAAGCCGTTTATATTGTGTCTATAGAGTTTGCATTCTCAAAACATGTAAGCTATATGTATACCTCGTCGTGAGTAGGTTTAGAAACGGTTTACTTCCGTTGTAAAATGTTCATGTTGATGGCGGGTTAGCTACTTAAATGTTAAAAGTGGTCAAGCCTTCAATGAAGTTATCTCATGTCATTGAATTGATATATGCATAGTAGTCGTACACACTAATGTATGTTGAACAGTGTTTTGAAAGCGATAACGTATTGTTAACAGCTGAGAGAGGGGTTGACGGGGTAGGGTGGAGAGGGGTGGAATGTTATTCGAGGTTTTATCCGCATTACACACTAAGCAGAAATTAATAGTCAATATATAAATCACGAAATAAGTACTGTATGACTTGGCCGATGCCAAAGCAACACATATAATAAAGCGTTAATCGCAGGACAAGGCAAGCTGGAAGACAAACATTAGACGTCAGACAAACCATCTTCGGGTTTTCTAAACTGTTCGTACTATTTACAATTTAAATATTGAGTTCTGCTCAATTCGGGGAGAGCATTTAGTTTTACCAAATGTATTTTTTAAACATGAAATTGTGAAATTATCCCTCACTCAAACACAGGTAGATATTTACTGCGGTTTTGCATGTAAACAAATATGGCGGCACCCATGGAAAGTTCTGTAGGGGAAACATGCTGAATTTTAACGTTTAGCAAATTGGACTTGGACTTACTTTGAAAATAAGACACATCTTTTTGAATTTGTATGTTTGGTTTTATTGTTATCTTCGGAAAAGCTTGCATTGTGGCCTATGGGAAAGCAATTAGTGTACCGCAACCTAAATTACACATGATATAAAAATTAATAAATACTGAAAATGGAATCCCTTGGAAGTAACAAACATAAACAAGAGATACAAGTAGCAGAGTCGGTTTTATTGAGTCTGTTCATGAGAGGTAATATCGAGGGCAACACCTCTCACGCCTCCTAGCATCGGCTTAAGCGATATTCTACTTTAAAGCCACACAGATTTGGCTCGAGGATCCCAAAGGTGCAGTAAGTAATAACACTATTGATTTGTAGTCGGGGCGACTTTTTACGGCCGCCACACAACATTACACAAACGCTAGTGTGAATGTCAATAAATACTGAAAATGGGATCCTTGGGAAGCAACAAACACAAACAAGAGATACAAGTAGCAGACTCGGTTGTATTGAGTTAGCAAAACATAACGTTTGGTATAGTTCATGTAAACCTTTTGCATAATTATAAAGTAAACGCAAAATACTTCCGTTACTTAAACACATGTAGAAAAACCATTCCAAGCTGTTTAGGTTACACCGAAAATTTATTTAAAAGTATAGAAATAGAAAAATAAATTACTCATAAAAATGACAAAATAGACAAACATAACAGCAAATGGAGATCTTTTCCCCTTGATTAATTGTCACAACTTGTTTTGAAATGGGTAACGCACGTCCATCGCTACTCTTTAAAAATGAGTTACAAATCACTTTGGCTGGTATTCTTTTATTTTTTTAAAAAACATAACCAATCAAATCAATATAAATCAAATGTTTCTTTCTAGACTCCATTTCTTTTCTTATGATCTTTCCTCGGTGGTATTATATAGTATTCAATGCGGCGACATTGTAATTCCCAAGTAAGCAAATCAATTGCTTTTGAAAAAAAAAATTATATTCAGGCATTGACTTCTGTAAAATATTCAAGGGAAATTCACGTTTTGTTTCTTTAAAACTAAACAACTTTATTTACCACAAATTGTATTAATGGAAAATTTTATAGATAATTTTGTTATATATATATATGTGGACGATTCTCGCTCTTTTTCATCTTTCAACAAAAAGGGAAAGAAACTAAACTACTATAAATACAAGAGAAAAACAATAAAGTACTTAAAAATGGCCATTATTAATACTTTGAATAAAACAACATACATGCACAGGCTCCTTCAAATGAGTATATAACGAAAGTACGTAATGCGATGTGTATTGTTTGTTGTTGTTGTTGTTGTTGTTGTTGTTGTTGTTGTTGCTGTATTTATTTCTCTCTCTTTTATAATGAATGGTCAAAATGTAATCTATTATAAAACAACATGATCGGACAGAAATCTTCCAAAAAAACATCGTATTATCTTAAGTTTAGACGTTATTGAATATATTTTAGAATAAAAATGTATATACAAACCATGTATGGAAAAACATTGAACATAAAGATATTATTTTAAAAAAAGAAAAGAAGTTAATACAATGTTTTTCAAAGTATGACGATGTTTATGATAACGGTAGCTGAGTTACCGGTAACAATACAAATGTATTACCACAATGCACTGAACTGCTCGTGCATACAGTTCAACAAAAATAATGATATAACGTCGATCAATTAGTTAGTTTGTAACGACTAGATATTTTTGTCATTTTCGGAGTCTGTGATTATCCCTCGGAATATCTCACCATAATAACGAGAATGTCGTATAGGCGTAGGCGGTCTCGTAGGCGGTACACGTGTTGTTAAACCGTTTATGTTTTTGGAGTCCTGTACTTGAATGTGGTTTGCTCTCTTGTGCTCTGGCTTTTGCAAAGTCATTGGGTGCTTACTTTGTGGCATTCTAGTCTTTTGTTTTTTATATTATATATGCATGATCATTTATGTGTTTAACTTATATTGCCTATTAACGCTGCCTTGTTTGTTAGGGATTATAATCTGGCGGGGATATCTTTATGTACACTGTCCCGTTTATTGGGATGATAATGGGTAAAGAGTGAGATTTGGTGCACCCTAGAACCTAGTTTAAACCCGCAGCGGCCTTTTCTGCCACTGACCATTCCAAATCGGTAGCCCTATTGTCAACCCTTGTGTGTTTGTGATGTATTATCTTGCCTTTTATTCATCTTTATATATAATTGTTCTTTGTTCCTTTTTTGTAAGGTTGATTGTCGTCCTTAAATGCTACTTTTTCTGTTCGTATTCTATGTCTACCTTTGTGTAATGATACATTATCCTTTTGATTTTTGATTCTACCTTTAGTCCTCCAATCTCTAATCCGGTTCTCCGAAGCATTCCGAAGTTCGCCTCGTCTGGTGCAAGTATGGGTTGCGGATGTAGCAATCTCGTTTGTTTGACGAGATATTTCTAGAGTTAAACTATATCATATATAGTTTAGATGGTTTATATAAGTTTGCATGACTCGCACTTGTAAAGAAATTAAAACAGACACGTTTGGCGTGCGTTCTACACTAACGTTGACACACAATTCAAACAGGAGATGTAAATTTCTCAAAACACAGTCAGCCAAACACACAGTTCAAACAAGCGACAATATCACGAAAATTAACTAATTTACAATATAATAATCTTTCATCGGTACCTGGAGTCGAATTGTCTCTATATGAACCGGATATCCATGATTAAAACGTATTATCGCATGCCATTGACCTTTTGTACGTTGATGTTGCCAATTACTAACATGTTGCATGTTTAGTTACACGATGGCGTCATGCAACTATTAACGTTTTCGATGTAATTCTTGATGCGCGTGTCTTTTATCTTCCCCCATGTGTACGATCAGGCTTTTATGTCTCACATTAACCTCGGATAACCGTATCCTGTGTGCTAGAATAGGATTTCCATCACTCATGTTTAACGCGTGTGTGCAAAAACAGGTTCTGCATTACTCATGTTAAAGGCTGATAACCTTATCCTGTGTTCAAAAAACAGGCTTTCTATCACTCATGTTACACGCGGATAACCTTATCCTGTGTGCAAAAAAAACAGGCTTTCTATCACTCATGTTACACGCGGATAACCTTATCCTGTGTGCCAGAACAGGCTTTCCATCACTCATGTTACAAGAGATAACCTTTTCCTGTGTGCAAGAACAGGTTTTCCATCACTCATGTTAAACGCTGATAACCTTATCCTGTGTGCAAGAACAGGCTTTCCATCATTCATGTTAAACGCGTATATAACCTTATCCTGTGTGCAACACCAGGTTTTCCATTACTCATGTTACACGCGGATAACCTTATCCTGTGCGCAAGAACAGGTTTTCCATCACTCGTGTTACACGCGGATAATCGTATCCTGTGCGCAAGAACAGGCTTTCCATCACTCATGTTACACGCGGATAATCTTATCCTGTGTGCCAGAACAGGCTTTCCATCACTCATGTTACAAGAGATAACCTTTTCCTGTGTGCAAGCACAGGTTTTCCATCACTCATGTTAAACGCTGATAACCTTATCCTGTGTGCAAGAACAGGCTTTCCATCACTCATGTTAAACGCGTATTTAACCTTATCCTGTGTGCAACAACAGGTTTTTCATTACTCATGTTACACGCGGATAACCTTATCCTGTGCGCAAGAACAGGTTTTCCATCACTCGTGTTACACGCGGATAATCTTATCCTATGCGCAAGAACAGGCTTTCCACCACTCATGTTACACGCGGATAATCTTATCCTGTGTGCAAGAACAGGCTTTCCATAACTCATGTTACACGATATAACCTGATCCTGTGTGCAACAACCGGCTTTCCATTACTCATGTTACACGCGGATAATCTTATCCTGTGTGCAAAAACAGGTTTTCCATCACTCGTGTTAAACGAGATAACATTATCCTGTGTGCAACAACTGGCTTTCCATCACTCATGTTAAACGCGGATAACCTTATCCTGTGTGCAAGAAGAGGCTTTCCATTACTCATGTTACACGAGGATAATCTTATCCTGTGTGCAAGAACAGGCTTTCCATCACTCATGTTACACGAGATAACCTTATCCTGTGTGCAAGAATAAGCTTTCCATCACTCGTGATAAATTATAATAAGAATCTTTCATTTGTATCCGGTGAAGATAAGAATTCCAATCCGAGGTAATAAGTGTTTTTATCGAAACTGAGGCTCTGCCGGGTTTCCGATTAAAACACTTATACCGAAGGCTAGTTATGATATTTATAGTATCTGAACCGAATACTCATAATCTGATGATAGGTTATTTTCTTACATAACAGAGACCTTTGTGTGTAGACGCTTCAGATAGGGAATTCCAAACCTCGGTATAAGTGTTTTAATCGGAATTCCCTATCTTCACCGGATACCCATGAAAGATTCTTATATTCTTGCATACCGGACAAGGATATTCGCTGAAAATACAGAGACTCATACGTAACAACTAAAACCCATTATTGTTTAGTATAATAAATACCATGTCAGCGATAAAATACATACAAATTGTAATTGAGTTTAAACATAGACATATGTCTACATGTATATATTCATTTGTGGTGATTATTTTAATATGGTTTAAACGTATTTTATTGCAACATTTACATTAGTTTGCAAAAGAGTTGGGCCACAAATTCTACAACATTAGTTACGGCCCGTTCCTATACAGTTTGTAATCAAAATAAATAGTATGACAGTTCTACAATCATAAAACATTTTAAACGAAAAGTATAGGAAATGCATTACTGAAGTTAACAGATATATGTAAAGAGAAAGGAAGAGGAGGAAAAGGACAGACAGTTAAAGACGTCTCGTAAGGGATCAAATGTAAACATAATGAGTTTCACCGAAAACGCCTGGTGTCTTTAATACATTTTTGCACTGCTATAAACACAAGCTCATTATCGCTATCGTTCAGCTCTGTATTACCAGAACACAACTTATCAACACTTAACGGGTGAAACGGTTTAATATGACTACATTTGACCCAACTATGAGCACCGGAGAAGTTCGTAGCATGTATAAACCCATACAAATGTGTGCTGCCTGCGGCAACGAAATAATTCTTTGTGAACACATTGGCAATGTATGGCTTTATGATTAACAAATTAAATTAAAGTGTTATAATGCCAGATAAATGTCGAAAATCAGAACATGTTCTCATTAAATTAATTCTTATAGCTTCCGTGTGAAAACTATTTGAATATAACTTTATAGGAATTTATAGAAAGGAGACGTTGTTATAGTTTAAAGCAAAAACGGCATTACATCCAAGAGAATGCGCATTTTCATGTTGTTTACATATTGTGAGGAATGTGCTACACCACTGCCTTTGAGATATTACCGTTCAAAACTGTGATTTTAAATTGTGATTTTAAACAAACTCCATATCCATAAATATTCATGCTAGGTCACAGCACACTGCTAATTTCAGAATAGCATATTATCCAAGTATTAATGCAAGTTTACACCACCCCACCTCCCCTACCCCAAACACACACAATATCCTCATACAATAGCTTCATTATTATGAGATCAGAAAGGAAGAGAAAAAAAATATGATATATTGCTCATATCGTCTTAGTTCGTCTTCGATGTTGATAATAATCTCGCCCTATCCAAGTTTTTACAGGTTTCTCAATTTTCAAATTATAAATAATATCCCATTAAGGCCGATAGCATGCTTTTTTGGATTGCTATGTTATTGCCATTATCGAGCCAGACGCTATTATCAACATTAGCTACCATTAACATTAGCATTTGTAATGACAGCTTGTTGGAGGCCCCGTTTGGTTACGGGGCAAATAATAGGGTTACTGCAGACCCCGATGGAGGGGAAGGCAGAGGGGACCCCCACCCAAATTCCTGTTCAATTTATCACTTTTTGTTGATGCTCATTAAAGGTCTTATCATGACCCCTGCATTGTTTTAGGTGCCATCTCGCTCATGTCACTAGAGCAGAGGCAGAAAAACTATAACGTGGCTCCAGCGTAAATGAAGTGTCTACAATAGAATTTGCAGCGACTCTACAGTTCAGGGTGAGAAGGTTCTAGGCCCGTTCTCCATATTTTCTCGATGTACATGGAGGATTTGCCTGGTATGTTCATTCCTGTTAGGCGCCATATAACCTTTCATGTGTTGGTGCGCCTTAAAACCCCAATTCAGTTCAATTCAATTGTTATTCTTTAACTTTTAGCTTTTATAATTCCACTCAATATGTGACCATATTTGTCTTTCATCCTTAGTGGTACGACGTGACCGTATATATTTAACTTGTATATTCTGTTTCTACATTAATATGTACATTAATATGCAGAAGTTTAACATCACTGTACTATTGATTTAATATCATTTTTAACTACGGCCGTCTCCGGAATTAAATAGTAGTAGTAGTTGTCCGTCTGAAAAGGTATTTCCGCCAAATGTGAACAAACACGTCCAACAGGAAATATATCGTTCAAGCACCGCAAGTCAACCGAAAAAATATAATAAAAAAACAAAAAAACGCATCGAAACAAACAACAATTACAAGGATAAATAAGGGATAAATTATGCGACATCCCAAACATAACCTGCTTGAAAACAGGGCTACCATAGCAGGGTGTTGTAGGGTGCACCAAACAACAGGGCTACCACCGCAGGGTGTTCTAGGGTGCACCAAACAACAGGGCTACCACCGCCGGGCGTTTAAATCAGGTTCTAGAGTGCACCAAACCATAGTCGTATACTATTTTCATTACTTGAAACGAATATTAACTTTCATACTCCATCAAACCCCTTCTCCAATAAGCAAAATCGGGATTGGCTGGGGTATGAAATAAAACCTTAATTTCGGCTTAAAAAGTTTGTATTCTGTGTAATAGCTCATTTTAAACAGGTTATCGCATTTTTTTCAGTAAAAAATGTTTTTAAACATGTTTTATTGTCGAACTATCTGTTATAAAATCCTGCTTATATAAGATTTCCGATCGCTTAATGGTATTAAGGCGGGACCACTTACTGTAAATACAGAGTATCATGTATATATGAATAAAACATTCTAGGCAGCGCAAACTATCAAGTACTCGGTGGTTTGTAGAAGCCAGATCAATAAGAGAATAAATCATGAAGGGCATGACATGGAAGACTCTTTACATGCGTTTATACTGAAAGTTAGAGTACATCACTTATGCTGACAGGTGGTGTTTTCAATTAAACGATTTACACCTAAGCAAATACAAAGGAAATTTCATTGACAAAATAAGCAAAACATTTAATTATCAACAAAAAGTAACTAAACTGCAAAAATTTAAGTCTGAACCTTAATTACTCAAAGTTTACACAATTTATTCTTATTTTATCAATAATCACTGACATGTTATAGACATTTTACCAAGGTGACCTTACACAAAACCCAACTTAAATGATTTGTTCCCGTTACTTTTTCAAAATTAGCTAGTCGTCGCCAGTTTTAGATAAAAGACAAAAAAATATTGTTAAGAAAATAAGCGTTTTGAATATTTGAATAGTGGAGTCAGTGAGAACAAAACAATAAACTTTCGTCGACGATTGGTTTGTTTTGTTTTAACACTTAAACGGTAGTGTTTTATTTAAGAAAATTATAATTAAAATAGAAAATCGTAAATATTGCGCACGAACAATTGCTTCTTTATTCCAATTCCTACTAATACATAGACGATAACGGAATTCTGAATTCCGAATATGCCATTTTAAGAATTCTTCGTATCAATTCAGGTATCGTCCGTGTTAATCTGTTGGGCAATACATAAAACACATACTGGTTCTTAAGAAGCTGTTTTATAAGGTTAGGGATATTTTTGATAATGGTAATGATAATATCGATTGTCGCATTGAAACTTGAAAGGTTTTGCTCCGGCATTAACAATGTGACGTTTGGACACAATTGGCTTTGTGTCTTATTGAGAAGTTATTTAAGCTAAACGTGGACAACGAATGACGGACGGAGAGCAGTCACAATACACTTCCGCACGGGAAAAGCGGATAAAAACATCATATAGTTGGACATTATCTATAAACACACAGCTTAACAAGAAAAAGCGGATAAAACAATACTTAAACTAAGCGCATATAAAAATATTAGCTGCTCTCAAAACACTATTGGGTAACAAATCGGTTATTGACGTAGACAGGCGAACATGGACAGCAGCTCTTTTAGCACTTATCCCCTTTTTCCATTCTTATTGATAACGTGGATAAAAACAAAATGACAGAACAATCACAGATTTCTGAAATTAAACAGGCTAATTATAATAGTATTAGATAAATTCAATAATGATAACATGACCTATATTCTATAAAATACCCCAAGGGATTCTTTCCACAATAATCAATGTAAAATATAAGAAGCCTCTCGCAAATAAGATTATAAAAACTATTTCAGATGAACTTCCTATGAAATGAGATTATTTGCATCAATACCTGAACGTATTAAAGTATTGCCAGTGATAAAACGATGTTGCCAGATTGTATCAAATATTTAGAAACATCTCAAATACATGAGTTACTGGAAGACGATTATAGTTGACGGCAGAACCCTGAAAGTATGTTTTGCTTTGATATACTGCCATTTTATATTTATTTCAATAAGAATGTAAGAAGGTGTATCCGCCATATTGTTATCTAATGGAAGAACGGCTATTAAATAAATAGATTAAAAGGACACAGGGCAATCTTGATTTTTCTATCAAGCATCAATATGTGTGTGTGTGTGTGTGTGTGTGTGTGTGTGTGTATTTCTAAGTCCCTCCACCTACGTCAGGCGTCCTACCCGACGATTATAGGCACAATGTCTGGACTTTTATCTGTGTGTTGTTTTGTGATGTGATGATATGTCTACTTGAAGCAGCGAACTCAATGGTTTCTTTATAGTGCTGCCACACTGGAATACCACGCCGTAGTAGACATGATACCCCCACCCACCCATTCACATTATTCTGACACTAGTCAATCAGTCGTAGCACTACCGTATGACGCGGTCAGGGGACTCGAACCCACGACCTTCCGAATGCAAGGCAGACGCTATAACCACTACACCACAATGCTTCGGTCAAGCATCAATATAAGCGTCTCTACCCTATTTATGAAGGAACATTTTGACTTTAAACCGGCTTGCATATCATCAAATAAAAATGCTGTGTTTTCAATTTGCTATGCTATTTTACCAAATGTTGAAATATATTATTGGTGCAGTATTATCAAAAGTCAGTAATACACAAGAGCAATTTGGTTGATACTATTCTTATAATTATTATTAATGATTGAAATAATGCATGTTAATTAGAAAAACTAACAGGACGCCGCGAGTTTTCAAAAAATCAAGATTGCCATGTGTCCCTTTAATAATAAGAGTAAATATACCAGTCTCACAGAAAACATAGCATTGAAGGAAAAAACCCAACCAAAAGCACGCATAGAAACAAAAAAGAAACATATACAATGACAAATAAAAAGCAATTCATATGCCATCACAAACAAAAGGGTTAACAATAGTGCTACCACCTTGAAACCGTTAGTGGTATAGATGGGCCGCTTGGGATCTAAACCAGGTTCTAATGTGTACCAAACCTCTCCCTTACTGTATTGTCATTCCAGTAAAACATGACAGTATAAAAAAAGAAATCCCCACCGGGCTATATCCTCCAACAAACGAGGCTGTATTTATAGGCAATATAAGTATAACACATTCGTTTTTGCTTTCTTTTTACTATTGTACACGTCCGTTGACTGGCCTTTGTTACTCTACAGATTATTCATAATTAATATTTGTACCATATCATCCCTTATTTGGAAATAGTGTTCAAACAGTATACATTTACTTTATTGTTTAATAACTTACATTTTCACTTGTTAGATGTTTAATTTTTACGCACAAACTGACCTAATTATGTGTCGACGTGCCGTAAAATTACATTCATTCATTCCTTCATTCATTTAGCTATCAGCGCCATTTCTACCACTGACCGTTTGAAGGCGATATCTCTACTTTAAACCATTTCATACTTGGGATGTCACATACCTCGCTTCATATTTATCCTTGATTGCATCAGTACGTGTTTTTTTACGGGTAAAATGTAACAAGAAAGGAAGTAAAACCAGCAACAACTATTTTTCAAATATAATCAACACATTTATGAAAATACTACAATAAAAAATATTCACTCACAGAAAATACATAAAATGGATTCAGTGTTTCTTTAAAATCCAATATCCGAAAAGAAGAATTGTATATTGGTAAGTATCCCTTTCATATAAAGTGTCGTGTCCTTCCAATCAAAGTTGTCATGTGTCCCTTTAAACCAATTTCCTTTCGAGTTTTTCCTGGATTATTAATTAACAAGAATTCAAATGTCCAAATACTCCAATGTGACTAGATGAGCACAATATGTTTTTGATTCTCTCACAATACATTTTCATTCGCAGCATCCAATATTTTGTAAATTGTCAATTAGAATAATGAACCAGATACTTCACTTTGAATATTGATACAGAAACCCCACACGTTTTACTAAGGTCAGATTTATATCTACCACCATGAACATTTTAGATTAAAGGATGTTCTGTAACACTCTAACATCTCATAATATAAACAATAAATTAGAAATTACTAGAATATTATATTAACACTGGATGTCAATCAAACAGTCTGTCGAAAACAGTACACACTCCAGCTATATTTATATGTGTGCTATTAATAGAACAACTTGACAGCCAAAATCAGTAACATGTACACGTATTCAGCATTATATACATGAGGGTAACATTTTGATTTTTGTGGTCATGTAATGCTACATTTCCGGTTCGACTTTTATGTATAATTATAGTGCACATTATAATCGGGTTTAAAGATCTAGTGTTTTTATCTTCAATGACCGTTTGTTACCACCTTTTTCTATGGGTGGTGTCGTACACTTTGTCTCTGTTTAACCACAGTACAGTTGTTTGTGTTCATCTTAGATGCCTACCATAAAAATCACAAGTGTCCAAAGCTAAATCGGATGTGGTATTCAGACAGCGCATTTACGCGAAAGAAATTATCGACAATGACACTAGATAAGAGTGCAGTATGTTTATAAGGAGGACAGCTAATATATCGATCTCCATCTGACTATGTCCTCTACAAATGTCTGGTCCACGCACGTAAATGACAGTCACTATTACTACAAAATGAATAACATTTATTCGTCAATACCCTATTCTTCTTGAAACCATATACACATGAAAATAAGTTTAGCACTACGTTTTGCACAAGTCAGCTAGATCAAAAAAGTAGGTATAAACGTCGAACAAGAAATATAGTAATAACAGACCACAGTCAGCAAAAACACGCACTCAAAACGAACAAGACTGTTGCACTCGAAATGACCTCTCATGAACAGACTCACAAAAAACGAGTGTGCTACTTGTATCTCTTGTTTGTGTTTGTTGCTTCCAAGGATCCCTTTCTCAGTATTTATTGACATGCCCACTAGCGTTTGTTAAGTGCTGTGTGGCGGCCGTAAAATGTCGTCCCGACTATAAATCAGTAGTGTTGTAACTAACTGTTCCTTTGGGATCATCAAGCCTAATCTTCGTGGCTTTAAAGTAGAATATCGCTTAAGCCGGTGCTAGGAGGCGTGAGAGGGGTTGCACACGCCATAACCTCTCATGGGCAGACTCAGTAAAACGGAATCTGCTATTTTTCGCTCTTGTTTGTTTGTTGTCAAGTGATCCCCTTTTCAGTATTATGTACAGGGATAAAAATAAGCAAAGTATGCGACACCGCAAGCATAACAGGGTTGACAATACGGATGGTACCGCATTATGCGACACCGCAAGCATAACAGGGTTGACAATACGGATGGTACCGCATTATGCGACACCGCAAGCATAACAGGGTTGACAATACGGATGGTACCGCATTATGCGACACCGCAAGCATAACAGGGTTGACAATACGGATGGTACCGCATTATGCGACACCGCAAGCATAACAGGGTTGACAATACGGATGGTACCGCATTATGCGACACCGCAAGCATAACAGGGTTGACAATACGGAGGGTACCGCATTATGCGACGACGCAAGCATAACAGGGTTGACAATACGGATGGTACCGCATTATGCGACACCGCAGGAATAACAGGGTTGACAATACGGAGGATACCGCATTATGCGACACCGCAAGCATAACAGGGTTGACAATATGTATGGTACCGCATTATGCGACACCACAAGCATAACAGGGTTGACAATACGGGCGGTACCGCATTATGCGACACCGCAAACATAACAGGGTTGACAATACGGAGTGTACCGCATTATGCGACGCCGCAAGCATAACAGGGTTGACAATACGGGCGGTACCGCATAAAGTGCGACACCGCAAGCATAACAGGGTTGACACTATGTATGGTACCGCATTATGCGACACCGCAAGCAAAACAGGGTTGACAATACGGGCGGTACCGCATTATGCGACACCGCGAGCATAACAGGGTTGACAATACGGATGGTACCGCATTTTGCGACGACGCAAGCATAACAGGGTTGACAATACGGATGGTACCGCATTATGCGACACCGCAGGAATAACAGGGTTGACAATATGTATGGTACCGCATTATGCGACACCGCAAGCATAACAGGGTTGACAATACGGGGATACCGCATTATGCGACGACGCAAGCATAACAGGGTTGACAATACGGATGGTACCGCATTATGCGACACCGCAGGAATAAGAGGGTTGACAATATGTATGGTAACGCATTATGCGACACCGCAGGAACAACAGTGTTAACAATACGGATGGTACCGCATTATGCGACACCAAAAGCATAACAGGATTGACAATACGGGCTGTACCGCATTATGCGACACCGCAAGCATAACAGGGTTGACAATACGGGCGGTACCGCATGATGCGGCACCGCAAGCATAATAGGGTTGACAATACGGAAGGTACCGCATTATGCGACACCGCAAGCATAACAGGGTTGACAATACGGGCGGTACCGCATTATGCGACACCGCAAGCATAACAGGATTGACAATACGGGGGTACCGCATTATGCGACACCGCAGGAATAACAGGGTTGACAATACGGATGATACCGCATTATGCGACACCGCAAGCATAACAGGGTTGACAATACGGGGGTACCGCATTATGCGACACTGCAGGAATAACAGGGTAGACGATACGGATGGTACCGTATTATGCGACACCAAAAGCATAACAGGGTTGACACTATGTATGGTACCGCATAATGCGACACCGCAAACATAACAGGGTTGACAATAGGGAATGTACCGCATTATGCGACACCGCAAGAATAACAGGGTTGACAATACGGATGGTACTGCATTATGCGACACCGCAAGAATAACAGTGTTGACAATACGGATGGTACCGCATTATGCGACACCACCACAAGCATAACAGGGTTGACAATACGGGCGGTATTCATATAACCACATTATGCGACACCGCAAGACTAACAGGGTTGACAATACGGGTGTTACCGCATTATGCGACACAACCGCAAGCATAACAGGGTTGACAATGCTGCCGGTTTTGTACAACCATATTTTAAGACACCGCAAGCATAACAGAGTTGACAATATGGATGGTACCGCATTATACGACACAGCAAGCATAACAGGGTTGAAAATACGGGGTACCGTATTATGCCACACCGCAGGAATAACAGGGTTGACAATACGGACAGTACCGCATTATGCGACACCGCAAGCATAACAGGGTTGACAATATGTATGGTACCACATTATGCGACACCGCAAGAATAACAGGGTTGACAATACAGATGGTACCGCATTATGCGACACCACCGCAAGACTAACAGGGTTGACAATACTGGCGGTATTCTTATAACCGCATTTTGCGACAACGCAAGACTAACAGGGTTGACAATACGGGTGTTACCGCATTATGCGACACCACCGCAAGCATAACAGGGTTGACAATACGGGCAGTATTCGTATAACCACATTATGCGACACCGCAAGACTAACAGGCTTTTCAATACGGGTGGTAACCCATTATGCGACACCGCAGGAATAACAGGGTTGACAATACGGTGGTACCGCATTATGCGAAACCGCAAGAATAACAGGGTTGACAATACGGGGGTACCGCATCGAGCGACACCGCAAGAATAACAGGGTTGACAATACGGGGGTACCGCATCGAGCGACACCGCAAGCATAACAGGGTTGTCAATACGGTGGTACCGCATAACGCGACATCGCAGGAATGACAGGGTTGACAATACGGATGGTACCGCATTATGCGACACCGCAAGAATAACAGGATTTACAATACCGTGGTACCGCATTATGCGACACCGCAAGAATAACAGGGTTGGCAATGCGGGGGTACCGCATTGTGCGACACCGCAGGAATAACAGGGTTAACAATACGGATGGTACCGCATTATGAGACACCGCAAGAATAACAGGATTTACAATACGGGGGTAACGCATTATTCGATACCGCTGGAATTACAGGGTTGACAAGACGGATGGTACCGCATTATGCGACACCGCAAGAATACCAGGGTTGACAATATGGTTGGTACCACATTATTTGACACCGCAAGAAAAACAGGGTTGACAATACGGGGGTACCGCATTATGCGACACCGCAGGAATAACAGGGTTGACAATACCGGGGTACCGCATTATGCGACGCCGCAAGAATAACAGGGTTGACAATACGAGCGGTACCACATTATGCGACACCGCAAACATAATAGGGTTGACAACATGGGTGGTACCGCATTATGCGACACCGCAAGAATAACGGGGTTGACAATAAAGGTGGTACCGCATTATTTGACACCGCAAGAATAACTTGGTTGACAATACGGGGGTACCGCACTATGCGACGCCGCAAGAATAACAAGGTTGACAATACGGGTGTTACCGCATTATGCGACGCCGCAAGAATAACATGGTTGACAATAAGGGCTGTACCGCATTATGAGAAACCGCAGGAATAACAGGGTTGACAATACCGGATGGTACCGCATTATGCGACGCCGCAAGCATAACAAAGTTGACAATACGGATGGTACCGCTTTATGCGACACCGCACGAATAACAGGGTTGACAATACGGATGGTACCGCATTATGCGTCACCGCAAGAATAACATGGTTGACAATACGGGCGGTACCGCATCATAGGTCACCGCAGGAATAACATGGTTGACAATACAGATGATACCGCATTATGCGTCACCGCAAGCATAACAGGGTTGACAATACGGGCGGTACCGCATTATGCGACACCACAAGCATAACAGGGTTGACAATACGGGGGTACCGAATTATGCGACACCGCAAGCATAACAGGGTTGACAATACGGATGGTACCGCATTTTGCGACATCGCAAGAATAACAGTGTTGACAATACGTATGTACCGCATTATGCGACACAGCAAGCATAACAGGGTTGACAATACGGATGGTACCGCATTATGCGACACCGCAAGCATAACAGAGTTGACAATACGGATGGTACCGCATTATGCGACACTGCAAGCATAACGGGGTTGACAATACGGATGGTACCGCATTATGTGACACCGCAAGCATAACAGGGTTGACAATATGGATGGTATACCGCATTATGCGACACCGCAAGCATAACAGGGTTGACAATACGGGGGTACCGCATTATGCGACACCACAGGAATAACAGGGTTGACAATACCGGGGTACCGCATTATGCGACGCCGCAAGAATAACAGGGTTGACAATACGGACGGTACCACATTATGGGACACCTCAAACATTACAGGGTTGACAATACGGGCGTTACCGCCTTATGCGATACCACAAGAATAACGGGGTTGACAATACGAGTGGTACCGCATTATGCGACACCGCAAGAATAACTTGGTTGACAATACGGGTGTTACCGCATTATGCGATGTTGTAAGAATAACAAGGTTGACAATACGGGTGTTACCGCATTATGCGACGCCTCTAGCATAACAGGGTTGACAATACGGATGGTACCGCATTATGCGACGCCGCAAGAATAACAGGGTTGACAATACGGGCGGTACCGCATTATGCGACGCCGCAAGCATAGCAGGGTTGACAATACGGTCGATACCGCATTATGCGACGCCTCAAGCATAACAGGGTTGAACAATATGTATGGTACCGCATTATGCGTCACCGAAAGCATAACATGGTTTACAATAAGGGCGATACCGCATTATGCGACACCGCCAGCATAACAGGGTTGACAATACGGGCGGTACCGCATTATGCGACGCCGCAAGCATAACAAGGTTGACAATACGGGGGTACCGCATTATGCGACATCGCAGGAATAAGAGGGTTGACAATACGGTTAGTACCGCGTTATGCGACACCGCAAGAATAACAGGGTTGACAATACGGTTAGTATCGCATTATGCGACACCGCAAGCATAACAGGGTTGACAATACAGGGGTACCGCATTGTGCGACACCGCAGGAATAACAGTGTTGACATAAAGTATGGTACCGCAATATGAGACACCGCAGTAATAACAGGGTTGACAAAACCGGGGTATCGCATTATGCGACGCCGCAAGAATAACAGGGTTGACAATACGGGCGGTACCGCATTATGGGACACCGCAAACATAACAGGGTTGACAATACGGGCGGTACCGCATTATGCGACACCGCAAGAATAACGGGGTTGACAATACGGGTGGTACCGCATTAAGCGACACCGCTAAAATAACTTGGTTGACAATACGATGGTACCGCATTATGCGACGCTGCAAGAATAACAAAGTTGACAATACGGGTGTTACCACATTATGCGACGCATCTAGCATAACAGGGTTGACAATACGGATGGTACCGCATTATGCGAAGCGACATGAATAACAGGGTGGGCAATACGGGCGGTACCGCATTATGCGACGCCGCAAGAATAACAGGGTTGACAATACGGTCGATACCGCATTATGCGACGCCGCAAGCATAACAGGGTTGACAATACGGATGGTTCCGCATTATGCGTCCCCGCAAGCATAACATGGTTGACAAGACGGGCGGTAACGCATTATGCGACACCACAAGCATAACAGGGTTGACAATACGGGGATACCGAATTATGCGACACCGCAAGCATAACAGGTTTGACAATACGGATGGTACCGCTTTATGCGACATCGCAAGAATAACAGTGTTGACAATACGGAGGTACCGCATTATGCGACACCGCAAGCATAACAGGGTTGACAATATGGATGGTACCGCATTCTGCGACACCGCAAGCATAACAGAGTTGACAATACGGATGGTACCGCATTATGCGACACTGCAAGCATAACGGGGTTGACAATACGGATGGTACCGCATTATGTGACACCGCAAGCATAACATGGTTGATAATATGGATGGTATACCGCATTATGCGACACCGCAAGCATAACAGGGTTGACAATACGGGGGTACCGCATTATGCGACACCACAGGAATAACAGGGTTGACAATACCGGGGTACCGCATTATGCGACGCCGCAAGAATAACAGGGTTGACAATACGGACGGTACCACATTATGGGACACCGCAAACATAACAGGGTTGACAATACGGGCGTTACCGCATTATGCGACACCGCAAGAATAACGGGGTTGACAATACGAGTGGTACCGCATTATGCGACACCGCAAGAATAACTTGGTTGACAATACGGGGATACCGCATTATGCGACGCCGCAAGAATAACAAGGTTGACAATACGGGTGTTACCGCATTATGCGACGCCTCTAGCATAACAGGGTTGACAATGCGGATGGTACCGCATTATGCGACGCCGCAAGAATAACAGCGTTGACAATACGGGCGGTACCGCATTATGCGACGCCGCAAGCATAGCAGGGTTAACAATACGGTCGATATCGCATTATGCGACGCCGCAAGCATAACAGGGTTGAACAATATGGATGGTACCGCATTATGCGTCACCGAAAGCATAACATGGTTTACAATAAGGGCGATACCGCATTATGCGACACCGCCAGCATAACAGGGTTGACAATACGGGCGGTACCGCATTATGCGACGCCGCAAGCATAACAAGGTTGACAATACGGGGGTACCGCATTATGCGACATCGCAGGAATAAGAGGGTTGACAATACGGTTAGTACCGCGTTATGCGACACCGCAAGAATAACAGGGTTGACAATACGGTTAGTATCGCATTATGCGACACCGCAAGCATAACAGGGTTGACAATACAGGGGTACCGCATTGTGCAACACCGCAGGAATAACAGTGTTGACATAAAGTATGGTACCGCAATATGAGACACCGCAGTAATAACAGGGTTGACAATACCGGGGTATCGCATTATGCGACGCCGCAAGAATAACAGGGTTGACAATACGGGCGGTACCGCATTATGGGACACCGCAAACATAACAGGGTTGACAATACGGGCGGTACCGCATTATGCGACACCGCAAGAATAACGGGGTTGACAATACGGGTGGTACCGCATTATGCGACACCGCTAAAATAACTTGGTTGACAATACGATGGTACCGCATTATGCGACGCTGCAAGAATAACAAAGTTGACAATACGGGTGTTACCACATTATGCGACGCATCTAGCATAACAGGGTTGACAATACGGATGGTACCGCATTATGCGAAGCGACATGAATAACAGGGTGGGCAATACGGGCGGTACCGCATTATGCGACGCCGCAAGAATAACAGGGTTGACAATACGGTCGATACCGCATTATGCGACGCCGCAAGCATAACAGGGTTGACAATACGGATGGTTCCGCATTATGCGTCCCCGCAAGCATAACATGGTTGACAAGACGGGCGGTAACGCATTATGCGACACCACAAGCATAACAGGGTTGACAATACGGGGATACCGAATTATGCGACACCGCAAGCATAACAGGTTTGACAATACGGATGGTACCGCTTTATGCGACATCGCAAGAATAACAGTGTTGACAATACGGAGGTACCGCATTATGCGACACCGCAAGCGTAACAGGGTTGACAATATGGATGGTACCGCATTATGCGACACCGCAAGCATAACAGAGTTGACAATACGGATGGTACCGCATTATGCGACACTGCAAGCATAACGGGGTTGACAATACGGATGGTACCGCATTATGTGACACCGCAAGCATAACAGGGTTGATAATATGGATGGTATACCGCATTATGCGACACCGCAAGCATAACAGGGTTGACAATACGGGGTTACCGCATTATGCGACACCACAGGAATAACAGGGTTGACAATACCGGGGTACCGCATTATGCGACGCCGCAAGAATAACAGGGTTGACAATACGGACGGTACCACATTATGGGACACCGCAAACATAACAGGGTTGACAATACGGGCGTTACCGCATTATGCGACACCGCAAGAATAACGGGGTTGACAATACGAGTGGTACCGCATTATGCGACACCGCAAGAATAACTTGGTTGACAATACGGGGATACCGCATTATGCGACGCCGCAAGAATAACAAGGTTGACAATACGGGTGTTACCGCATTATGCGACGCCTCTAGCATAACAGGGTTGACAATGCGGATGGTACCGCATTATGCGACGCCGCAAGAATAACAGCGTTGACAATACGGGCGGTACCGCATTATGCGACGCCGCAAGCATAGCAGGGTTAACAATACGGTCGATATCGCATTATGCGACGCCGCAAGCATAACAGGGTTGAACAATATGGATGGTACCGCATTATGCGTCACCGCAAGCATAACATGGTTTACAATACGGGCGATACCGCATTATGCGACACCGCCAGCATAACAGGGTTGACAATACGGGCGGTACCGCATTATGCGACGCCGCAAGCATAACAGGGTTTACAATACGGGGGTACCGCATTATGCGACATCGCAGGAATAAGAGGGTTGACAATACGGTTAGTACCGCGTTATGCGACACCGCAAGAATAACAGGGTTGACAATACGGTTAGTACCGCATTATGCGACACCTCAAGAATAACAGGGTTGACAATACAGGGGTACCGCATTGTGCGACACCGCAGGAATAACAGTGTTGACAATAAGGATGGTACCGCATTATGAGACACCGCAGTAATAACAGGGTTGACAATACCGGGGTACCGCATTATGCGACGCCGCAAGAATAACAGGGTTGACAATACGGGCGGTACCGCATTATGGGACACCGCAAACATAACATGGTTGACAATACGGGCGGTACCGCATTATGCGACACCGCAAGAATAACGGGGTTGATAATACGGGTGGTACCGCATTATGCGACACCGCTAAAATAACTTGGTTGACAATCCGGGTTACCGCATTATGCGACGCTGCAAGAATAACAAGGTTGACAATACGGGTGTTACCACATTATGCGACGCATCTAGCATAACAGGGATGACAATACGGATGGTACCGCATTATGCGACGCGACAAGAATAACAGGGTTGACAATACGGGCGATACCGCATTATGCGACGCCGCAAGAATAACAGGGTTGACAATACGGTCGATACCGCATTATGCGACGCCGCAAGCATAACAGGGTTGACAATACGGATGGTTCCGCATTATGCGTCCCCGCAAGCATAACATGGTTGACAATACGAGCGGTACCGCATTACGCGACGCATTACCGCACGTATAGCAGGGTTGACAATACGGGTGGTACCGCATTAGAACGACAAGCAGAAGAGCCAGCAGTGGAGAGCCAGCTGCAGAATGAATACTAGTCTATAGTGCGAAGTATTTGGAAACATTGGCATGACATATGTTCAAATCATTCTCCCATATTTCATATTTCATATAAAACATACGATTATTATCAAGAACATGGTAACAACTTATTAAATAAGCAGTCTGTGTTTTACGTAAAAATTGTTTTAATATTATCATTGTCAATAACATTTTTTTAAATAACCTCCATTTACATTGAAATAAGAACGCACTTACAATTTCTTTAAAACAGTTAAACATAATGTTCTAATTTTTTCGTCACTCGATATTTGATAGTTATGATAATTTTATTCTTCATGACTGGTGCGACACATAATAATTAGATATTGCAACAAGTCTTAACAGCCATAAGGGAATCTCCCAGTAATAATTAGCTAACACACCGATCTCCTCGGCAATATCTACAAAACACGCTCACTTGCAATACATTTGCATTTACTTTACAGTCAAGTTTAAAATAGTTGACCCCGGTGCATAACCACAGTTATGAAATACCTTCTTCTGGTCTTTTTTGTATGAGCATTGTTATTTATTTTAGTGAGTTATGACTCATTTAGGTCATTTTTATCTATTTGATAACGACATAATGTTTTTGAACAACTTTAAAAAAATGCCAATTCTGGAATACTCCCTTTAAATCTAGTTTGTATTTTATGTAAACGACTCAATTGTCTGTGTTACCAATTGTATAACATACGAGCATATTAATACTTTATTAACGTAATAATGTGGGTGCATTATACACTCAAGTGATATGAAAACGCAACACGGGAATTACCGCTATATATTGTATATACTGCACACTTAATTGCACATAATATTCCAAAGAAATCCCAAGATGTTTTTTTAAAAAAAAGTTGCAGTTAACTAGAGAAAGGACACAACTGTGATGTTGTAGACGTTTTAATCACACTACACTTTGTAACAAGAACTTCACCAATGTTGAAGTTGCTCTTCCAAAAATTGAGCTAGTTCAGTACTGTATTTAACGTAAATAGTTTGCAAAATTTTGCATCCTAAGTTTGCTCACATGATTGCGCCAAACGCGTACTCTGTGAATAATGAAACATTGCAGGAATACTATTTGCTGTATTATTTGTTGTTTTAGTATTTTTTTCAAAAGGAAAGGTCTTACGTAGCCATTCGATTAAAAGCAGCATATTGTACATACAATATATAGCGGAAATTCCCGTGTTGCGTTTTCATATCACTTGAGTGTAATAGTAGAACAGTAGAATCATTCTGTATAAGTTCTGAGTATCGTCAGAACATTTTCTGTTCAGTTCCAACCAATGCTAATTCCATTTAACGTATAACCTATTCCATAATATATCTACAATTTCCTGTTCATTTCCTGCATACAATAATGTAGCATGATTCGATAAGAACTACGTTAGTCTACACGAGATTAGACTGTTCAAGTGAATTAATAATGCATTGCTTCATCATATAATTACAATGCTCGTCACTTCTGTTCACTTCACATTTGAAATTAATAAAGATATGTATTATCAAATCATATCAAGCTCTCGCTACAAAGTGAAATATATTGACTAATATGATTCAAAGTTCTTAGAGCCATTCTGAACCAATTTCTAGCATTTCCAAGTTAAAAGAGTCATTTATAAATAAAGGTTATTTGCCGACACCAAAATGTACAAAATCTTGCGTTGTACCTTCAAAATCCACGAAAACTGATATTTTGATGACCGTATTGTTTAATCTCCCCTGATTAAATTTTGGATAGTGTTCATGTCGCCTGCAACACCAATAAACAGATTCAAATCAGGATTGAAATATTCAAATTATTAAAAACTGAAAACACATTTAATTTAGTCCTTTTCGTGTAGCAAGAATTACCCTACTGTGGCTTTCAAGGAAACTTACTAGGATTTGATACCTATTAATACTAGGCATGACATTTTTTAATTAAATCATAACTCATATATGTTCTATTGCCCTGGATGACTGCATTCCTACCATCATGTATATAATTATATTAAAGGAAAAAAGAAACGCAATTCGGGAATTTTCGCTATATATTGTATGTATATAAGTAAAATATGCTGCTGTAAATCGAATGGTACATGACTCCATTAAACTTTTCTTTCGGAAACAATACTAAAACAACGCATCACATATCAAATTTCAAGGTGAACAAACTTAGGATGAAAAAAAATTGTAATCATTTTACATTAAATACAGCACTGAAATGGATCAAATTGTCAAAGCGAAAGTTCAACATTTAGGAATTTCGTGTTACAAAGTGTACTCGTACTGTTATTAAAAAGTCTACAGCAGCACATATAAGTCCTTTCTCTAGCTAGCCTCAACCGTTTTCTTTTACAAAACTTTGGATTTCTCTGGAACATTACATGGAATTAAGTGTGCAGTATATACATTTTATAGCGAAAATTCCCGAGTTGCGTTTCTTTTTTCCTTTACTATATGTACCAGGCGTCTAGATGACTTCTACCAATGTTATTGTATGGCTCAGTAGCACTGATGAATTGGCATGCATATCATCTTTCAAATATGTCTTAGGCACATATCTTGTTATCACGTTGATCTATTGAACAATGGTAACTGTTTCATTCTGCTATTGTTACTATCTTTCCTTCAAAACTTCAACTCAAGAAAGATTATTTGTCTGATGATTACATACCTCGATTGAACATGGAGAAGTACTCTGACAAGAGAGATGCTTTCAATTTTGACATTGTTAATTATCCCCATTCAGACAGTGATGTTCCCCCAGCAACTTATAATAGGATATATGTGTCTTATTATTTTTCTCGACTTGTAGTCGAGTTGAGGACTTTACAATTCCTAACCTTTGTATAACTAAAACTCTACTCAGTCAGGGCTACCGTTATCATACATAAACTTCGAAAAACTCTTGCGATATTTTATTGTCGAAATCTTTGTATTCTTTAAAAATAAAAAAATAAATTAAGAACTCTTCTTGGACAAAGACGAATGCAACCTGACTTCTATGGTGACGTGATTTACTAGGTTGGTCTTGATCATGATCCAATTCGGTGGTTGTGTAGGTCAATAACTCGGTTTAAAAGTGCACACTTAGTTTCTAGTCTTGGTGATCCTTTTTTGATACTGTTCCAATGCATTGACCCTATTGGCAACCGATTTATGTTTGTATTTCTTGTACCGTGCCTTTTGTTTTTCCTTGTAATTGTTGTGTTTTGTTTCCATGCATGTTTTTGGTTGGTGAATGCTACATTTGTTGTTTGGATTTTCTATCTACATTTAAGGATAGATTTTGTGTTTAGGAATTAGAACATGCTCCTTGTCATCGATAAGCCTCGAGTTCGAATCGCCATTCGACCATTTGGTCTTCGTATTAAACCAAAATTAACAGACACTGAAATCGACCTAAATTGTATTGCCAAGTACAAAGTACAACAAATACCCCCTTGGACTTTGGAAACACCAACAATTATTTTTGATCTTTGTAATAGTAAGAAATCCAATACATACCCTACTGTCTTTCAAAGCAAATTTAATGAAATTAAATCGAAATACTTTAACTTTCAACATATATACACAGATGGTTCTAAAGATGGAGATAAGGTAGCTGCTGCAGCTGTTGTTCCCAAACAAAGCATAAAGAGCCGCCTGCCTGACAATGCATCCATCTTTTCAGCTAAACTTAAGACAATTGAACTTGCCTTAAACTATATTCAGAAATCTGATGATGACCTTTTTGTGATATTTTCTGATTCCCTTTCATCTCTTCAAGCCCTGGGTAATATGAAACATAATAACCCAGTTGTGCTTCAATTTTACAAAAGTACAATTCTCTTATAGTTGATAATGTTATTATTTTCTGCTGGCTTTCAAGCCATGTAGGAATACGTGGCAATGATGGAGCTGATAGTGCTGCTAAATATATCTAATGCCAAATTACCTTATACTGATCTACAAAGTTGTATTAACACATTTATTCGTAACTCTTGGTAAGCCGCTTGGGATTTGTCAGTTAACAATACACTCCATTCAATTAAACCGTTACTTGGAGAATGGCGTTTCTTCTAGTAGACCTATTCGTCGAGAAGAAGTTGTCCTATAGCCCGGTGCAGGATAGGGCATAAACGTTATACTCATTCATATTTATTACAAGCTGAGCAATTACCAGAATGTATACCCTATTTTGCGCCGTTAACGATCAAACACATCTTGTTGGAATGTGTAGACGTTGTCCTATGCGTCAAAGGTACTACAATGTTAATATATGAAGATTTATTTGAAACTATAGATTTTAGTCTTGTTTCAGTTTTCCTGAAAGAAATCAGGCTATATAAATCATTATAATATGTTCTTATATATATTTACCTATTTATATACACGTTGACGGGCATTTTTTGATGTTCATAATTATATGGTTTATATTACTACCATATCATCCCTTATTTGTAAATAGTTTAATCTTTATATATTTACATTAATGTTTAATTATTACTTTATTTCTTCACCTTTCATCAGTTTTTGCGCACAATATGACCTATTATTTGTCCACGTGCCGTAAAACATCATTCATTCATTCATTCGTCATTGAGGTCGAATCACCGATGCTTATTGTGATTTGTCCTCGTCCGTGTCTGATTCACGTATATTGTCATAGTGAGGTATAAAACTAATATACTGAAAGGAAAAAGAAACGCAGGGTGCGTATTTCCGCTATATATTGTATGTTTAATATGCTACTGCTAATCGAAGGGTACAGGGTGACATTAGGCCTGTCCTTTTAGAAAGAAGGTTTAAACAGCACTGAACACACCAATGGTTACCCATTTAAAGTTTCATTATCGTCAGAATGCGCATTTTGCTCAAGCAGGTGAGCAAACTTAGGCTTTAAATGTTGCAATCACTTAACATTAAATACAGTACTGGCTCAAATTTTCAAAGAGGAACTTCAGCATTTATGAATTTCTTGTTACAACGTGTGTGCACGTGCTTTTTGTCCGCACGGCGCTTTTTGTCCGCGGCGCTTTTTGTCCGCACACAATTTGAAAAAGTGACGCTTTTTGTCCGCGCGGCGCTTTTCGTCCGCAGAAAAAAATGAAAAAATGATGCCTTTTGTCCGCATGGCGCTTTTTGTCCGCACAAAATTTGAAAAAGTGACGCTTTTTGTCCGCGCGGCGCTTTTTGTCCGCACAAAATTTGAAAAAGTGACGCTTTTTGTCCGCGCGGCGCTTTTTGTCCGCAGAAAAAATGAAAAAAATGATGCCTTTTGTCCGCATGGAGCTTTTTGTCCTCATAAAATTTGAAAAAGTGACGCTTTTTGTCCGCGCGGCGCTTTTTGTCCGCAGAAAAAATGAAAACATGATGCCTTTTGTCCGCATGGCGTTTTTTGTCCGCACAAAATCTGAAAAAGTGACGCCTTTTGTCCGCACGGCGCTTTTTGTCCGCAGAAAAAATGAAAAAATGATGCCTTTTGTCCGCATGGCGCTTTTTGTCCGCTAAAATCTGAAAAAAGTGACACATTTTGTCCGCGCGGCGCTTTTTGTTCACATAAATTCAGAAAAATTGATGCCCCCAATGTGGTTTTGACCTTTTACTTTCAAATGTGAGCTTGACCTTAGAGCCACGGACCTGGATTTTGTCACGTTATTTCAGAGTTATTCACAGGACACGATTGTGCGGACGTACGGACTGACATACGGACAGTCTGACTAATATATGCCTCTCTTAAAACTACGCTTTTTGTTCGCCGAAAATCTTAAGATGAGGTAAAATTGTGTACGTTCTTTTAACTTTTTCAGTAATGTTCTATATTATTATATGGCGGAGATAAAATATTGTTAATCATCATATGAAATCGCTTCTTTGACACGTTCGAGAATCTCACCTTTTGTACTGTATCGGCAGTAATAAGAGTTAAGGCGGAGGATTTCCAGTTATGCGGTAAGAATATGTCCAAATTGATGTAGTTGAGCTGAACAGAAATTTTACCAACACAAAAAAGCTTATACGCTGAGAGCTTATACTTGGTAGACACTCTCTCCCACGGGGAAATTGTGTAGGCCCTACTTTTCTGGAAGTCCATTACGTATGTAGTATTGTGCAACTTGTCTGCCATTTTATCGTGTACATGGTGTAGAATAAGTTACCTACAAAATAATAATTATATTTACTGAAGACTGAAATATATTGAAGTAAAGGTTTGTATTTTAATTTTTCTTCATTAGTCATGCCTATTATAATACAAACTTTCGTTTCACTTACTTTTTATACCTTGGATATCTGCGTTTCTAGGCCTACGTTACCTTAATTTTCGTTACATTGTTTTATTAAGAACATTAATGATGTTACATACGAAAATTATTCCAAACCGTATATGTATCACAGACAATCACATACGTCCTCATGATGTTAATAATGTTTTGTTCTTGTAATGTCCGTAACATAGCGTGTTTTTAAATTATTTTCTATTTTCCGAATGTTAAAAGAAAGTAGTACACATCCAATTATTACCTTAACATCCCCTTTTTTTAATTAACATGAAATACGACTGCATTACTGAAAGCCGGATTAATATGTTGTACCCATCAAATATGAATATCCGTCATTTTGGACGTACCAGAGTTTTCTATATTTTGGCCCTTGGAAAAAGATTATAAGAATCTTTCATGGGTATCCGGTAGCCGAGTTTCCGATTAAAACACTTATACCGAAGGTTGGAATTCCCTATTTGAACCAAATACCCATGATAGAATCTTTATCTTGCATATTAGAAACATGTTGTGCATTGACGCCGCCAGCTACTTACTTTCTACGTGTTCCTGCATACCGGATGTTGGCGCGCCTGAATTTTATCTCGACCCTAGGGTGAGATGGAAATATCTAGCCCCGGTAAAATGACAGATATCTTTGTCCGGTATGCAAGAATATAAGAATCTTTCATGGGTATCCGGTGAAGATAGGGAATTCCAACCCGAGGTATACGTGTTTTTATCGGAACCGAGGCTATGCCGAGGTTCCGATTAAAACACTTATACCGAGGGTTGGAATTCCCGATCTGAACCGAATACCCATGATAGATTCTTTATCTTGCATATCAGAGACATGCTGTGCGTGACGCCGCCAGGTACTAACGTTTTCCATGCTTTCCGGCATACCGGAAGTTGGCGCGCGTGAATTTTATCTCGACCCTAGGGTGAGATGAAAATATCTAGCTCCGGTAAAATGATGGATATCCTTGTCCGGTATGCAAGTTCGCGCCATAAATTTGTATATATCCCTATTTGATACCTAAGTTAAAAGGCCCATAAATCTGCAAGACCTGGACCGAGGTGAAGGAAACTTGTATAACGCACAAGCACACTTCATGATGATCATGGTTTGCCAACTTTCATTCCAATCCCTCCAAAACTGTGGAGGTTTAGTACTTCGCGCCACAAGGTTGTAAACACCCCTAAATAACAGTAAATCAAAATATCTAAGTTCAAGGGCCCGTAACTGCGTAAGGCATGAACTAAGGCAAACAAAAATTATGTATTTTGCAATCCCTCCAAAACTGCGGAAGTAGTTTGTACCAGAAGGTTGTATGTACCCCTATATGACAGTAAATGGAAATATCCATGTTCAAGGGCCCATAACTGAAAGGCCTAGACCATGGCGAATGAAAATTTCATTGGAATCCCTTTAAAACTGTGGAAGTAGTTCGTGCCACAACGTACTACAGTAGACCATCCACTTGGCGCGATTGACGCGCGTGTATGCTGCGTGACGTTAAAATTGAGCGTTGGGCGTGAATGTGCTGACGCGAGGTAGCATCATCTTAGTCAACGCTGCTCTATATGATGTGATGTACTGACGCGTTTCATTTGCTGCTGAAGCTGAGCGTGAACTGAGGCATGAGCGTGAAAATCGGTACCCGATCGATTTTCGCGTCACGCTTCACGTCGGCGTTTCACGTCACGCGAAAGTGGATGGGGTCCTACGATGTTTCTACTTTATCGATTTTTACGTCTCACGCGTATGACACGCGTAAGGCCTTGCGCGTTTCGCGTCGTACGCACGTCAATCGCGCCAACTGAATGGTCGCCTTTATTAGTAGTACTGTGCAACAGACCAACCGACCGTACAGTGACTCCTATATCCCCACCACCAACAAAAAAACGCAAAAAAACTTCGTTTTCTGGGGGTACAATATTTTCACACAAATGTCCGAAACGCGCAACACCCAGGTCTTTTGGTAAAAGGTTAAGGTCATACTAAAGGGGTCAAAGCCCTTATATACACTGTGATAGTAGTACTTTGTGTCCAGTCCACAACTTAGGCTAGAGACAAAAAATAGAGTCTGACCTCCCAAAATGTTATTGGCATCTCGGAAATAAAATCATGAACGGTCTTGTAAAAGATCGTAAAATGAGGCCTTTTTGCCTGTATATTTAAACTTATTTATTTTACATCGATTGTAACGAAAGCTCTATGAACTTATTTGAATCACTGTAGATGTCTTCCTGGGTAGAACCAGTACTAAGCAATGCAGATAAAGTGTCTTGCTCAGGGACACAACGCATATGGCAATGACGGCAATCGAACCCACGACATTTGGATCATGGGTCCAACGCTCTACCACTAGACCACAGCGCTCCTGTATATTTGAGCCTTCGTCTGATCGAAAAATAAAAAGTGCCCACCCGCCACATTTTTTCAAAATCCGGATGAGACTCTAAAAAAATATATTCTCTTGCCTAGTCATAACTAGAGTATTCACAAGGCTTGATATGTTTCAGCGGCCATAAATCAGGTTAAATTATTCCGATCTCGCTGGTTATCGAACTCGTCTCAGCTTTCATAGAGACACTGACAGAGTTTCGTTTAGATCCGATTAATATTAAAGGCCCTAGAGTGTTCACAAGGTGGAAAATTGCATTTTTCAGAAAAACAAAGGCCAAAACTCCGGTGTTACTGACCCGATTTGGATGGTTTTCGAACTTGTCCGAGCTTTTATTAAAATAAACAATCTGTGCATGTTTAGTAAAGATCAAATAATAAATAAATGTGCTAGAGTGTTCACAAGGCTAAATATGGCATTTTTCAGAAAAACAAGGGCCATAACTCCGGTGAAATCATTCCGATCTCGCTGGTTTTCAAACTTATGCAACACTGGCAAAGTTTCGTTAAGATCCGTTTAATATTGAACCCTAGAGTGTTCACAAGGCAGAAAATAGCATTTTTCAGAAAAACAAGGGCCATAACTGCGGTTTTCAAACTTGTCCCAGCTTTCGTTAATATTAATAATCTATACAAGTTTGGTAAAGATCAAATAATAAATGAAGGTGCTAGAGTGTTCACAAGGCTTAATATGGCATTTTTCAACAAAACAAGGCCATGACTCCGGTGAAATTATTCCGATCAGACTGGATTTCGAACTTGTCGGAGATTTCCTTGATATTAAAACTCTGGCAAAGTTTTGTTAGATCCGATTAATAATGAAGCCCCTAGAGTGTTCATATGGCAAAAGTTAACGGACAGACAGACAGACGGACGACGGACAACAAGCTCTCATGGCGTTTTGCCAGTAGAGCTAAAAACTTACATGAACACTGTATATTGCTCGCATTTAAGATAATAGGCCCAATAGGGTCTGTGGAGGCTCTACTGGCTAAAGATAAAGTTTATGTATAAGGGGCCATAACTCTTTCAAATATCGTTCAACTGAAGCATGGTGATGATATACGCAACTAGGTTTGGTACTGATCATCCCTGACAAGCGGTCTCTAAAGAGCCCATACTCATCAAAATCTGTAAACTGGAACACGACGAAGATATGATGATCAACACTGTAAAGTTTCGTTGAAAAATAGCATTTTATCTAAATCAAGGGCATGACTCTGCTGTTATTGTTCTATTCCTATCTGGCTGTTTTTTAAAACATGTCCAAGCATTTATTAATCTTTAGCAATGTGAAAAAGATTGGTAAAGATCAGATAAAAAAATAAGTCCCTACCGTTTTAACTAGGCAAAATGTAGCATTTTTAACGAAATAAAGGGCCATAACTCCCCTAGTACTAGTCCGAACTGGCTGGTTTCGAAACTGTTCAAGCTTTTATTGACATGAACAATCTGGTAGAGTTTGGTAAAGATCGATGAAACATTAAGGCCCTATTCATAATTTTGATAATGCATCATCAAAATAAACTGACCAATCAGTGACCAGGGACCTCTAACTTCTGGTAGGTGATAAATTCGGTCTTTATCCTTGCAGTTCAACCAAGTTTACTGTTAAAATTAAGGTATTTACAGTGTGACTATTTAAAAAACCCTGCATACTTCATGCATGTTCATGTAAATTGATTCGATATATTTACCACTCAAAAAGGAATCTTGAAAATTATTATCTTTTTTACTCGGTCAATGATTTTTATTTTACTACAGAATTTAAGGATAAAAACCGAGTAATATAAATTTTATCACCTAATGAAAATAAAGTAAAATCTCTACATTTTGGCAATGAAAAAATATGAATTGTCTAAAAGAGGCAACATAGAGCATTTTAACTAATTCAAGGGCCATGACCAGTTACTGTTCCGATCTGACTGCTTTTTTAGCTTCTCTGAGCTTTTATTGCTAATAACAATCTTTTCAAGTTTGGTAAAAATCAGATGAAAAAGAAAAGAAAGCCCTTATATTTAAACAAGGTAAACTATAACATGTTTAACTTATTCAAGGGCCATACCCTTGCTGTTACTGGTCCGATCATACTGGTTTTCGAACTTGTTCGAGCTTGCATTGATATTAACACTCTGGTAAGTTTGGTAAAGATTAAATGTAAAACGAAGGCCTATTGTCTTAACGAGACAAATGTTATCGAAACGTAATTTTAAATCGAAAATGAATATAATTTGAAAAGATTATAATATAATATTATCCCAAAATTTACAAAGTCAAACATGACCATTCCTTTGCAAAATTACCTTATTTCCATGCATTGTCACGTATTGGGGCTATACCTGTAGTAAGAGATTACTTTTCTCTAAATATGTTATGTTTCTAGTGACCGACATCAACTATTAAAATTAAAATAAATAATAAAAGTTAACTAAAACGTCGGAAGTTTTTATTCATGTGTCCGGAATGTGTAGTTATTTGTTGGTTCAAGCGACACATTTATTATGCCTTGTTTTTAAATTTATATTGTAAACAACTAAATGTGCAATTGCATATATAACATGTGTACCATCGCTCTAATGATTTTGAATGGCTATGGTACAAAACATGTATAGATTTTTTTCTCTCTTGTGCGATTAATACTACACTCTTGGGCGAGAAGCAGTATCAATCGCATATACTCGAAATGTTATGACCAGTCACTAGATGTTCACGTCAATGCCGAATATTCGCAATGATCTATGTATGTTCAATGTTCATAAAAATCATTCATACTTATGCGAAAACGAAAACAAATATATCATTCAATTTAAATTTAGAACATGAGCCCTATTTATTTTTTATTTAACAGTAGATAACCTCACACAAATGTGAGGTAATATGTAACCAATTTGGCCGATGCACGAAATCAAAAAGATAAGTTCTCATTTCAAAAACATAATTTTTCCGCCCATGAAGTGAAGTCAAATAGACGTCGTATCACAACAAGTATTTGACGGATGTCCGGTTAATTTTTTTCTAGAGTTAGAATGTTACGAAAGGGGTAAGATTGTATTTACTCAAATTTTACATGAGTAAAGTAATTGAATAATTCTGTAAATGTATGTAGCAAATAAAATTGTATTCTAGTGGAAACGAAACGCATAGAAAATTTACGTCACGTCAAAGCGGAAAATGATAACAAATGTACATTGAGTAAAGAAATGTAATTGAATTGAATTGGGGTTTTAAGGAACACCAACACACGAAAAGGTTATATGGCGGCTAAAAGGCATGAACATGCCAGGCTCATCTTCCATGTACATCGAGATAAAATATGGAAAATGGGCCTAGAACCTTCTCACCCTGAATTGCAGAGTTGCTGCAAATTCTATCGTAGAAACTCCATTTACGCTGGAGCCACGTTATTGTTTTTCTGCACTGCTTTTTTGATGCGAGCGAGATAGCACCTGAAACAATGCAGGGATCATGATGAAAACCTTTAATGAACATGAACAAAAAATGATAAAATGAACCTGAATTTGGGGGGGGGGGGGATTCTACGCATCTGCCTACCCCTCCAAAGGGATCTGCAGCGGCCCTATTCTTTGCCCGTAACCAAACGGGGGCACCCGGGAACCACACGGGGCAAAGAAATGTAAAAATTCCTGACACTAATACAACAACGATATGTAACAGGTATCATGAAGTAGTTCAATTGAATTGAATGTTGTTTAACGGCTCATCAACACAGTATAGGTTATTTAGAGCCGCCCCAGAGAGAGTGGAAGGATACGTAGGAATCCGGGAACCTGCTCTACTCTTATTATCGAATAGATTCCTGTTTCTTTTACGTGCTCGGAGGATAGACCGATACACGGGACCGCCCGGTTACGTCCTCATCCGACGGACGAGGCTAAGGGA